>SSNS01000011.1:104312-369312 GCA_006937985.1 Aphyosemion australe | reverse complement strand
AAAAGCTACGCTTCTCATTTGTGAACACACACCTCTAGCTGGCAAACAGTTAAAACACATTGTTTTACTATTATTATTCTCATTTATGTTGTTTATTCATATATATGAATATATATATTAAAAAAATTACATTTATTTTATTTAACTCCGTTTCTCAGCTGGCCAGGGAACGTCTTCAGATTCCCCCAGAGGAGCTGGCCCAAGTGGCTGGGAAGGGAAGACTGGGCCTCTCTGCTTATGCTGCTGCCCCTGCGACCTGATCCCAGATAACCAGAGGAAAATGAATGAATGGACTTCAGCATGTAAATAATACTTATTATTGTGATTCAAAACAAAACAAAAAAGTGATTATTATAGTCTAGTTTATCTGTAAATTGTGTACAGCAGCCTCACTTCTGTCAGTGCACCCCAGCACAGCTGTAGCTTCAATGTGGCTACACATATATGCATGTGTGTGTATGTGTGTGTGTGTATTATTAGATAAACTAAGTTGGCTACAGCCATCCTAAAGGCAGCAATTTCATTGGACTTCCTTCTTTATTTAAAACAATTATTAATTTCTGCAACATCTCGATTCTCTTTGAGAACTACTTCATTTCTTTTCATTACAGTGCCTCGTGTTTTTAAAGAGGGAGGACGTAGAGCCTTCTAGTATAACACTCCTTCGGAGTGGAATAAGTTACCTGTAACCATTCGATCTTTAGCATCACTTATTTGTTTAGATCTTTATTTGATTACCTGAAGACTCCGTGTGTTTTTAAGTAGCTTATTTGCTGTCTGTTAGACTGTGTCTTGTGAGATTCTCTGCCATTAAAACTGCTGAATCACACATTTTGTACTTCAATTTAAATGAAAAATAAGTGTGTGTTTTGACGATGTCTGTCACGTAATTTGAGATTTGCTTGTAGAAATTTGTAATTAAAAAGACTACGAAGTTTCTTCTTTGTCTAAATAAACTTTAATTTTAATTACATTTAATCTGTCGTTTGATTTGATTGATGGACACAGTCTCTGTCTATAAGGGGTTTATTTGCTTTATTTAGGTCAACTGGATAGAAACACAAGAACTCAATCTGGCTTTAGAGAGAAAGGATTTTTCCGCCCTCTGCTGGAGACAAGCAGTTACTGCAGCATTCATAAGCTAAACCTGTAGATTCCTCAAAAATTACTGAGTTTTAAATTGGTTTTAACAACATAGTTTGTCTAGATAACGGGAAAGCCAGAACGTCTTCAACTATACAAACTACTTAACGACTAAAACCCAATAGATCTATTTCAATTATCTGTGTACAACAAGATTAAATCGATCTATCGGCAGCTAGCTTTTTTTCCCAAGAACTTTATTGATCGGCAGCTAGCTAACAGTAGTACAAACAGTAGACAACCCGCCCAGCTTCGACAAGATGTACTGTGAGGTGGAGATTAGAAATTCTCTAAATCAGGATGAAAAATGACGAGTCAGTGCATCAGTGTGAGAATTATGTTAGATACCAGAAAATCACACCATGTAGATGTCAGATCTACCACAACATCACATGTTTTAGGAGTATCTGTAGGTATTTATTTTCTCTGCTACAATAAAGCTTCATACTTCTAGAATTCTCCTCGTCTCAGGCCAGTTTCAGTACGCCCTGCACCATCGATCATAATATATCGAAGTTCTCGTGGATCGGAGCGTCACACATGAAGGTGCAGGTGGTGACCAGCTTGTTCTTCTCATCCACGTGGCTATTAGAGGCACTCTTGCTCACGTGTTTGCAGCCCAGCTGGTTGATGGCTGCGGCGGTGTCGGCAGTATCTGGATACCTGAGACACAAGAACAAAGTTTTATTTTAGATCTTTCCTAGAAGATCCTTCAAACACGCTTAAACCGGTTTGACTCACTTGCTGTTGTTCTCGATGCCGATCGGTGACCTCACACCTGGGGAACACCTTGGCAGCCAGGACAGGTGAGATGCAGCAGAGTCAGATGGGTTTGCCTTTGCTGTGGAACGCCTGCAGAGCCGCTCTCACCTGGTCATTTACCGTACAGTCTTTCCCCTGCACCGCCCACGTGCAGAGGTTCTTAGCTGCCCCAAAACCGCCTGGAAATGGCAAAAACACAAGAGGGAACAACGTTTTACTGGAGCACCTGGATCTGTTTCTATAAGAAAATAAAATGCAGGAGCCAAGTTTAGGACGGTGACATCATGATCAAACCTGGGAAGATGGCAGCATCATGGTTTTCAGCACTGAGTTCAGTCAGATCCTTGATATTTCCACGGGCCAGCCGCGCGCTCTCCACCAGCACGTTTCTCTCCTCCGGAGATGGTTCTCCCTTCAGGTGATTCACCACGTGCATCTGGTCGATGTTGGGAGCAAACATTTGCACCTGGGAAATAAAAAAAGGAAAAAACACAGGGGAAATCTTGATCAGTTGAAAAAACTTAAATTAAAAACAACTTTCAAATGCTGATTTTTTTAAACGTGTCGATTGGCAAGTATATAAAATGCAAGATATTTTTTATCTTATATTTAAATATGAAAAGAAAGCTGCAGCAACAAAAAGTGTAAAACTGCTCCACTGTAGCAAAAGTTTATTATGAGGGAGAAATAGAACTAAAATATGAGTGACTTCAAAGACAGACCGTGATCAGAATAGCAGAATAGCAGGAAAGCCACAATTTCTTCACTTATACAAACTACGTAATTACTAATAAATCAATTTTAATTACCTGTTTTCATTAAGATTAAATGAGCTAAAGCAGGAACTAATAGCAGCTATATCAATACATTTTAGATCATACACCCTCTGGCGGCCACAGGGCGAAACAGTAGACTTTGACGGATTTTACTCTTAAAAGTTTTATTAAGTCATTAAGAGGCCATTTAAAATAAATATATTTGTTACAAAATGTTACCAGCATACGTTTGTAGTTTCTAATCAAACATGTCATATATAAAACTATTAGATCTTAGTTCAAAGACCAATAAATTTCCAACTCCAGCTAATAAACACAATCAGACATTGAATTTGCAATTTTTAAAAAAGTCCATATTTTGTTTTAAACAGGCAAAGCATTTATGTATTTGGATTTCACAATGAATGTGTAAACTATTCAAATAAATAAAGTTAAAACCAAATACAAATTAAAAGACAATTTGGTAAATAAGCTACTTAAAACTGAGTAAGTGTTTGATCACAACAGCTAATTTAATAAACTCAATCAATCAGACAAATTAAAATTTTAAATTATTTGCAATATATTATAATTATATGGTTAAAAGAGCAAACTTGAAGACAAGTAAAATTTAATAACATTCTAAATTATTTATTTGTTTCTTTATTTATCACTACATTTTTTAAAAAGATGGTTCAAAACGGAAACGGAACTATTATTCTTGGTTAAGTTTTTTAACGACACGATTTCACAGAACACACATTGCAGGGAGAAGCCGCGGATTTGAGTTTCGCAGCTAAGAAGCTAACACGTACTGTGTAATGCACAGCTTTTTCTGTCTATGGGAATGTTTCATTTTTAACACTCACAACGTTCAGTTTTTGTATGAATCAAAATGAACCTTGACAGGCTCAGAAAGCGAGTGCGGCAGTACATTGACCAGGTAAGAAGTCAAAGTATATTATCTTAGTTAATGATGCGCTAACTGATGCTAGCTTTCTACTAGCGTTTCCCAGCCTCACAAACGAGAAGCCATGTACACATCGGACTTATAAAGAGATGAATGATCTTCTCCTGTGTGTTTGTTTTCAGCAACAATATCAAAGTGCTCTGTTTTGGGCCGATAAGATAGCATCACTCTCTCATGGTGAGTACGGTAAATTGGTTTTAACTAGTAGATACCACACATTAGTTGTTCCTCAGTTAGTCGTAGTTTAAAAGTGCATAGCTTTTGTCTGCCTGGTTGGTTTTCTTTCAGACTTGAAGTCTTAAAATGGTAACACTAAATTTAAACCTGGAATTTTAATTTTGTAAACTGAAGCAGAACTTCAGATTAAGAGCTCAGTCAGAGGTAGTGGGAGCATTCTCTCTCTCTCTCTCTCTCTCTCTCTCTCTCTCTCTCTCTCTCTCTCTCTCTCTCTCTCTCTGCTAAAGTGTACACTTGTTTGTACTTGCAAATATATTTAATCGAATTTGCTTAGTTTTTGCTTTTTTCTCCTCTCATTTCAATCAATGCTAAAGAAAGTAGCACCATGAAAGCACATCTGTAAAACACTGATAGATTTGGCAAATGGTAAATGGCCTGTATTTGTATAGCGCCTTCTTAGGGTTCTACAACCCCCCAAGGCGCTTCACAACACAATCAGTCATCCACCCATTCACACACACATTCACATGATGGTGGGGATGAGCTACATTGTAGCTACAGCTGCCCTGGGGGCTGGGGCGCACTGACAGAGGCGGGGCCTGCCGAGCACTGACGCCACCAGTCCCTCTGACCACCACCAGCAGGCAAGGCGGGTTAAGTGTCTTGCCCAAGGACACAACGACAGTGACAGACTGAGCGGGTCGCAAACCTGCGACCTTCCAATTGCAAGGCGGCCACATAACTCCTCTGCCACCATCGCCCTTAACACATGAAGTCTTTTAATGTTTATTGTGCTAGTTTGATAGTCCAAGAATTATAAAGACTCTCTGCTTAGGTTTTAAATCTATCATTTGGTGTTAGCATTACTGTCACTGTTAGGTCAATATGTTCACTTTATAAAATTAATTATTTTAAAAAAAATGGAGAAACTTGGGTTGACTGTTTGTCTGGCAGCATACTTTTTTTTTTTAGCTGTTTTCACATGCAAACTGCACATTCCCTAAACTTCCTAAATGGATCTTGTGTGGGTTGACAATTTGCTGTCACTTTATCCTGTTTTCATTTGTGGTAGCACATCTTCGGTGGTTACAGTTACATATTACATAAGTGGACTGGCATATTAACCTGAATACCACAGGTAGTCCTGTGTGAAACCAATCTTCTAATGAAGTTTATGGTCTTTACTTTTTAGTGGAAAGAAAACTTGTTTTGTAATTGCTGTTATAATGTATTTCTTAAAACCTCTCAGCAACATTTTACCAGAAAATGAGCACCTCTGCCTCTTTGTTTGATACACAGAGGACCCCCAGGATATCTACTGGCTCGCTCAGTGCCTTTATCTCACCTCACAGTACCACAGAGCCTCACACGCCCTCCGGTCACGAAAACTTGACAAGGTAGGCGACACTGAACTGGTTAGTGAGTGATGAGATTGGAGTTTAAACACAATCACCTTAAAGAGAATATTCTTATTTTAAAGTCATGTTTGTAAAATCAAAAATAGCTTAATAATAACAATTTAATTTACATAATATGTCTTCATCTCGTTGCTTTTTTCCATTCAGTTATATGAAGCTTGTCAGTATCTTGCTGCTAGGTGCCATGTAAGTCAATAAGACGTTTTCTAAGTATTCTAATCTATACCTATTAAAAATGTCAGAAACTATTGATATTTTTGATTATCTTTTTTTAGTATGCTGCCAAAGAGTTCCAGCAGGCCTTGGACATCCTGGATGCAGAGGAGCCAGCTAATAAGAAGCTACTTGAGCGAAGGGGAAAGGAGGACAGTGGGACAGAGTCTGCAAAGGACTGGGACATGTCTCCTGCTTCTGTAAGCATTGATGGCATTGTTGTGATGGTTTGTCTAGTCTACCTATGATTATTTTTTTTTATTACCTAAAGCTTTATTGAAATTGTTGCATAAAATGTTCTTTTAAAATATTTATCATCTTGTTGAAGATTGATGAATTAACCCGTTAAAGCCTGTGCTTGTTGGCTAATGTTAATACAACACAATCAGTTCTATTGTGTAATCACATTACACATAAAAATAGTAATAAGGGAATAAAATTGTCCCTTGCAACTCGTGTGTCCTCCAGCAGGGGGCAGTAGACATGTATAGGACTAGTTATGGTTTTTGATGAATTCTTATCCTAAATCTCCATCTTGCTAGCCTAGTGAACTAGACCAAATTCTTGCTTTGCAGAGTTTGGTCTAGGCACGCTTCACTGGAACCCTCGCAGCGCGATCCGCTGCTGTGGCTGTCCAATCACAGCTCGGTATAATTTTGGTTGGGCCAATCACAGCGCTCTATTATGTGGGCCAATCACAGAGCGGGAGTAGCCGATGACGTCAGAGCTGCGGCCGTGTACCCAAGCAATATGGCAGCGGCGCAGGAACCACGTTTGTTTGAAACGGCTTTGTCATCAACATTGGATTATTTAGACTCCAACGTGCGTAAGTCTGTCAGATATACTTAGCGGCTTCTTATTTTTATCAAACAAAGTAGTGCAATGTCCCAGTACACCTGATATTCACATGTTTTTCACACAAAAACGACAGAAATCATTGATGTTAGACGCCATTAAAGCCTCCTGCTTTTCCGTCGCTGTGATTACTTCACGTTGTTCGTTACTCTGATTGGTCCTAGCGCTATCCAATTGCGTGGTGACATTTTGAAAGACAACCGTAGATCCTGCCTCACGACTGGGAGCCGTCAATGGTTCGTGGCCAGACTATATATTCACATATATAGGATGGCTTGCCAGGCTACCATCTTGCAACTTTAAGGCCTGAAGTAGTTTTATAGGAAATTGTGACAATAGTCTACCAGGATTTAACACTCTAGACCAGTGTTTCCCAACCCTGGTCCTCAGCGCCCCCCTGCCCTGCATGTTTTCCATTTTGCCCTTTCAAACACCAGTGTTTTCCCTGCTGCCACACACCTGACACAAATGAGTGAGTGATAAACAGACTTCTGCAGCCATGTGCTGAAGCAGAGACATGGAAAACATGCAGGGCAGGGGGGCGCTGAGGACCAGGGTTGAGAAACCCTGCTCTAGACATTTACTCTTTGTTTATTTTCTCCCTTCCTCTGTGATAAATTGCAGATCAGTAGCTCCATCTGCCTCCTGCGGGGTAAGATCTATGATGCCATGGACAACAGGCCTCTGGCAACCTCCAGCTACAAAGAGGCCTTGAAACTAGATGTGTACTGCTTTGAAGCCTTTGACCTTTTGACTTCCCACCACATGTTGACAGCACAGGAAGGTGTGGTTAATCTGTTCAAGTCTTGTTTGTTTATTGTTTACCGTGCAGCAGCATTCATAATTTTCTGTTTCAATAAAACTTTCTGCTCTTTCTTCAGAAAAAGACTTCCTTGGGTCACTTCCCCTTGATCAGCAGTGCACTGAGGAAGAGGAGGAGCTGCTACACTTCCTTTTTGAAAATAAATTAAAGAAGGTAACATCATTTTTTTTAAAAGGAGCATTGGTCTTGCTTACACATTTTCTATGCATACAAACATTTTTAACTGTAAAATGTAATAATTGTGAATTTTAATAGTGAGTGGACATTTACCAACCCTTCATCAGACAAAAAAAAAATACAGTAATTTGAATAAAAAATCGGAAGGCTGGAGCACTCAGGTGAGTTACCTCAATGACGAAGACACATCCAGTGTCGAAAACATTAGTTTCCTTTTTTTACTCGCACCTACTAAATTTTGGCTCACCTGAGTGCTCCAGCCTTCAGATTTTTAATTCTCAGTGTCTATTGGCCAAGCCAATTTGTGAGTGGATGGTGCACAAAGGACTCCTTTCTTTATACAATCATTTGAATTTGACTGTTCAATTTTTTAAACAAAACTGCAAGAAAAAAAAGAAAATTATCCCAGCTTTCCACCAGATGTGGAAGCAACGCTTAACATCCGCGAAGGGCAATCAATAGCCACCGTTGTAGTCAGTGGGTTTGTCTCCTTCCACATATCTGATGTGTTGCAGAGGCGCAGTGTTCATGGCGCTCCGCTAAATTTACGTGTCAGCTTTATATTTTACACACTACATTTCCAGAACATGTCAAGCTCAGCAGTTCAGATCAGGCCAGACAGGAAATCAAATACCAGAGCAGTGTAAAGCATCCAGCAAATTTCAAAATAAAAGACACATTCAGATATCCTGTTGCCTAACCATTAAAAATGTATGTTAGCTACAATATGGCCTTGATGGAGGTGAAAGAACAGAAAATAAACTGCGAACCTTTAGGCGCTGCCATCTTTCTCATAGCATATTATTTTTCCTTTTCTAACTTTAAACAAGACTAAAATCTTTGTATTTTAGCTTAGCCTATTATAGAATCATTTAGCACTTTTCCTACGGAGCCATAATGTTATCTGATGCTCAAATTGTGGTTGATCTTATTGCGACCTTGCAGCACATGGGTGCTGAACAGGTTTCTTTAGCTGGTCTGATTTCGCTGTAGTACCAAAGAGTCCATTTTTAAAGAAAGTTGCTTTTTCAGTGGTAAAAGCTCAGGTTAGCTTTTACAGATTTATCTTATGTTCATGAATGGTTATTGAAAGAAAAGTTAAAACTATGTATTTGATGCTGTGATGCTTATCAATATTGTGTTACTTGAGTATAAAAATACCTTTTTCATACATTTGCATAAGGACCTTTATGTGGTTTCATACCCATCCAATCACTAACCTTCCCTTTGCTCTGAGCGTGAAGCCTGGACACACACTCTGTCCTTTTCTGCCTCTGCAGTATAACAAGCCCAGTGATTTGGTGGTACCAGAGATGGTTAACGGTCTTCAGGACAACCTGGATGTAGTCGTGTCTCTTGCTGAGAGGCATTATTATAACTGTGATTTCAAGATGTGCTACAAACTCACATCCATGTAGGTGTCTTCAGATTTCCTCTTGCTTTTTCCATTTGGTGAAATATTAAATTCATTGATAAATTAAAATCAAATGAATTACTGCTTTAGTGTTTAGGTGTGTGTGGTTGCTATTGTGATGATTTACCGTTTATCAGCCTTTTAGCTGTGCGTTTTCATATAACTTGTATTCATTAATATGAAAACTGCATATTTAACACTATTTTAAAGGGACTGTTTCCTGTATCTGATTTAATTTTGATTAATAATTTACACCATCTCTCATCGGCTAATACGTTAAGAACTGTGTCATTTCTGTGATTTTTATTGACCAGTGAATTAAAAATCTGACAGCAGACTCTTGTTTTTTCCTTCAGGGTGATGGTAAAAGACCCTTTCCATGCCAACTGTTTACCAGTTCACATAGGAACGCTGGTGGAGCTCGGTAAAGCAAATGGTAAACCACTCGACATAAATAAATATGAAATCTTGAATTCTCTTCTTTTGTTTCTGATCAGTTTCTTTTTCGTCTCTGCAGAGTTATTTTACCTCTCACACAGACTTGTTGACTTGTACCCCAACAACCCGGTGAGCGCTTCATTAGTTTTATTTATCTTTTTGCAGAAACACATTCTGACTGTCTTTCATAACCAGTTGAACCTTTTACCAGGTGTCCTGGTTTGCCGTTGGGTGCTACTATCTTATGGTCGGCAACAAAAACGAACATGCCCGCCGATACCTTAGGTATTTTCTGTCAGAAAGAAGTGAGGCCACTTTACTGAACTTTTACCTCCAGGTTAACTCTAACCTCTTGTTGCAGCAAAGCCACCACCCTGGAGAGAACCTACGGTCCTGCGTGGATCGCCTACGGTCACTCGTTTGCTGTGGAGAGTGAACACGATCAAGCCATGGCTGCCTACTTCACTGCTGCTCAGCTGATGAAAGGGTGAGTGATTGAGTTAAATGCCTTAGACTTACAAAAAGTCAGCGACTTTCTATGATATCGTAACTCCTGAGTAAATTTTAAGCTAATATGTTTTCCAGATTTGCCATTGCAGCTTTAAATGGTTTAAGTTTAACTTTCTGAAAGTTGGAGAAACTGGTTAAGATATTTAGCTGTAAAGTAACAAAACTGGATTAAACTTTAATTCTAGAACTTTGGAAAAGTTCAAACTGAGAACAAATGTTTTGTAAAGCAACTGATAATAAACTCAAGTTATATTTTATACTACATATATTTAGTTCATGCATTAAAAGCCAACAAGTTGAAGCATTAAAGAATGTGGATTGTTTATTTTTATTTAATTTTTTCTATAGCTGTCACTTACCCATGCTCTACATTGGACTGGAATATGGTCTGACCAACAACTCTAAACTGGCCGAGCGTTTCTTCAGCCAGGCTCTCAGCATTGCTCCAGAAGACCCGTTTGTCATCCATGAGGTGGCGGTGGTGGCATTTCAAAATGGAGAGTAAGTTAATTACTGCAAACACACAAGGACAGGATGCTAATACGTCATAGCTTTTTATATATCTTACCACAGATAGATGTTGTAGTGGTTTTGGTTAGAGCAGGTCTGTTTTTAACTATTCAGGGTTCCTACAAGGTCTTAAAGTCTTAAAAGCATTGAATTTATGAATTTGGAAGTAAGACTTTGAAAAGCCTTAAAAGTCTTGAATTTTGATATCTGGGTCTTAAAGATTGTGCTGTATGTTAGAGCTAAAACAAATACTCGAATGGTTTGAATAAATTCCTCGAATCATTTTACTAGGCTTCATTCATTTCGCGCACTACAACCTGAACACCTTCTGCTTGTGAACAACACGGTCATCTAGGTGTTATGGAGGACAATAAAGGAACCAGCAAAGACAAAAAACACTGTAAAAGGCAAAAACGCTCTAAAGTTTGGGGTCCACCATCAATCCGTGAGCAGGTTTGCTAAAGCTAATGCTAGCAGGTAGCACGTTCACAATCAAGTTGATCGTAAAACATATTGAACTCTTCAAGAGGAAGAGAAATCCCCAAATATTATTAGCATTTCTAGTAGCTTACTACTGAACATGTTAATGAAATACATTAGTTTCTACTGATCATATGTAGATATATTTTGAGAAACGTGAGTGATATTAATACAACCTAAATTGTACAATGAGATATTAATTAACTATAAATATCAGATGGGCAACAAGGAACTAGACAACACACCAAATCACACGGTAGAGCTGTGAAACAGGTATTCCATTTTTATATAAAAGGTCTTAAAAAGACTTGAATTTAACTTGAAGAAGCTTGTAGGAACCCTGCTATTGGTTCTTTAGCAGCCACTTTGGCACCAGTGGTGGTTCATTTAACCGTTCCTCAGCTGCTGTCTCAGTGGAAGATTTACATGAAGACGATGTCTGTAACACCATAGTGTTTTATATATGCAGAACATCTATGTATTCTATAATAAACTATGTTTGGTAAGAGTGCTTCTCTGTTACTGTTGCAGCTGGAAGACGGCAGAAAGGTTATTTCTTGATGCAATGGAGAAGATCAAAGCCATAGGGAACGAGGTAATGGGTGTATTCATTTGGTAGAGTCATTGTGATGCAGGTTTTTACCACAAACGGTTCTACAGAAGAAAAACTGATGATTGTTTTTTTGCCTTGTTTACTTAAGGTCACTGTGGACAAGTGGGAGCCCTTGTTAAACAACTTAGGTCATGTGTGTCGGAAACTGAAGTAAGTATGTTTATTTTAGGGGTGGGAATTTATTGTGTTAAATGTGATTAATTAATTAGAAAAAAATAACACATTCATAAAAATTAATGCATTTAACCCTTTGAGCCAGAGGGTCCCCCAATTGGGGGATGTTGACATTTAGCCCTAAATATCAGTGAATATCGTCAAGCCTCTAAAAAAAACTCCAGAACCTTGGCTACAAGACCATGCAAACCTTTGTTACGTGCTCCAAACAAAACTAAAACTACAGTCAAACGAGTTATCAGAAATCCCTGCGCCTCATTATTTTTAATAAAATAATTGCTTTGGGGGCAAATTTTCTTGAATGATTAAATGCGATTAATCAAGATTAATTTATTACAAAGCCTCTAATTAATTAAATAATTAATTTTTAATCGATTATCACCCCTAGTTTGTTAATGTCAGACTTCATCTGAATTAAAAAACCCACAAGGACTTTACCGTCTTACTTTTTACTTAATACCTTCAGAAAGACACATTCTAACACTCTGTGTTGTTTATTTTTAATAAGTGTTTTACCTGAATCAAAAGCAAAATACTTTATCCTGTTAGACATTCAAAACAGTGAGAAGATGGCATTCAAAACAGCTAGATTTATTTAAACCAAACAGGTTTTCTGAAACACTGTAAACTATGAATGCACTTGTTGTAGATACTGGGATTGTTGGTGACACGAGTGGAGAACTAGTGGGTTAAAGCTGTACCACGTTATTTTTGAGTAGCCTCATGGAGAAACACTGATGCTAGCAACATCCGGTGAGATACCAGAAGTAGCACATACTCATTGGTTTGCATTGTGAGGTTTCGTTGCTAGTAGCAGTTTATTTGAACATTTGAAGAGGATTTTAAAAAACATTTACCCCCGATAAATGTAGTCGCGCGCCTCGGGAAGATGTTGCGCTGTTCACGCTTGTACTAACAACCAGAAAAATTAAATTTGTAGCTACAAGAGCGATATTTAGAACATGCACCTCCAGAGTGAGAGAGCGTGCAGCTGCGAGAGTCGGAACGGTTCTCACCGCCTCTCCAGAGATGAGAAACCCAGAAGGATGTGGCTGAAAAATCTTAACTTGAAACCACCACAAACTTTATTTGTGCGTTCCTTTCATTTTATTGTGAAAACCCCCAGAGAGGAACACCTGCATCCTACTTTGTAGTTGGATATGACAAAACTCCGAAGTAGAGACGCAGAGTAGTAAAGAGATCTGACAGCAGTCTCACAACAACAGGAATTATTTCATGTGTACAATTTTCTGAATAGTTATAATTTAACGTGCGTTTAAAGTGCCATCCTGCTGTTTGTATTTCATCCGATGTAGAAACTAAAACCCAAAACTTGGTGATGAGGGATTTAAGGCTCTGACTCGGCTAGGGATGCACCGGCATCTGTTAACTTTTACCGGTATCGGCCCGATACCGAGTATCGGTATCGGTAAAAGTTAACAGATACCAGGTACCGATACCAGTTGCATTAAAGTAGCTTCACTGTGACTTGTCATTTCTGTTGTAGTTTTCTATATTGACCAATAGGGGGAGCTGTTTCAAACATTGTGAATGAAAGCAGCAACAGGCTCGCACCTGAAAATGCAGAGATGATTATTTTCATCAAAAAGAACCTGCTGCTCATGTTTACCAAAAAAGCTTAGTTCAGAGTCCACACTATTGCATGCTGACAATAGGTTTATGTTTGTTTTTCTTTTACTTTTTGTTCTTTATAAAACACAGATAGATCTTTCTTTACCTTATTGTGCTGACGTTTCGTGCTGTGTTTTATAAAGAACAAAAAGTAAAAGAATTACGAAAAAACACACAGTATGAACGTACCAAAGAAGAGGTTTATGTTTGATTTAAATGTGGACACTGCGATAGGTTCATAAATGTTATGTTCATGAAAGCTGGAGATGGTGCCAATTAGTTCATTTTGTTTGTAGAAAACTGTGCAATGATTTACAGAAAATGGTTATTTTTCACCTAATGTGATCTCTATTAATATATATATTTTTATCTAACTCACCGTCTTTTCCTGTTGAAAGCAGAGAAGAAAATAAAACCTGTATTCCAATTCATTGCATTTTTTTGTGTGGTAGGTAATCGGTATCAGCGAGTACTCAGATCCAAGTATCGGTATCGTATCGGTTTGAAAAAAACTGGTATCGGAACATCCCTAGACTCGGCTCTACGTCTGCTTTTAAGTAAATAAGATTGTGTCCCAACTCTTTCAACAAAACACCGACAACCTTATTACGATGTAGGTACTGATAAGCCTCAGAGCTTTTAAGATTGCTGAACGTTAGCTTTGGCCAGCCTTTAAGATCCCCCCACCAAGGCAGACGGAGTGTAACGGTGTCCCGTTTGAGCTGAGACAGCTGGTGTTCATGCATGTTTTCGGTCTCTAAAAGCCCAGAAAAAGAGGATTAGCATGAAGGAATCGCATCGTCTCAATGTAAACAAATGCGGACCGGAAGTTGCTTGCATCTTTCGCGCAAAGCATCATGGGCCGTAAGAATAACGTGGATATGATGCAAGGTTTTAAATGTGGATAATTTTTGCCTTATCTGTAACTTGTAGATTACAGTGTTATAAATTGAATGCATGACTGGCTTTGGTTTATTACTTGTGCTCAAACACTAAGACTGGTGATTAGTTTAGATATAATGAGCACTCTGCATCATCCCCCCGGTGCTCAACAGCTGTGGAATGTTCTTTCTCCACTAGGGATTAGTTTGGAGTTAAACTGCAACCTGAAACATATTTAACTAACTTTTTGCTAATATTTGTCTATTCATTTGCCTATTTACTTTGTGTTTACTCACCATTCATATTGTCATTTTTAATTTTGTAGAAAGTACGAGCAGGCTCTGGAGTACCACCGTCAAGCACTGGTGTTGATCCCACAGCATGCCTCCACTTACTCTGCAATAGGATACGTGCACAGCCTCATGGGAGACTTTGAAAGTGCTATTGACTACTTTCACACAGTAAGTGTACAAAATATAATTCAGCTTATTTCAATCCTCTACTTGCTTCTAACAATAGTAGGAGGTTGTTGTGGAAATCCGACCGGCTGTCACTGGAGCAAAAAGATAAAAGCATGAACTCGTGGCAATGCAAAATGTAATGCCATGTGTTTAATGATGCTCGTGTTTTATGGTTTGTTGCTGTAAATCAAGGCTTCTGATTTGATTCTTTTATTGATGTTATTTCTTTCCTGTGACAGGCACTTGGACTGAAAAGGGATGACACGTTCTCTGTGACGATGCTCGGTCACTGCATTGAGATGTACATCGGTGACGCGGATTCCTATATTGGTAGGTTTTATTTTGGTATTTTTAAAATAAATTATAGATTTTTTCATCTTTTATTTACACATTTATGTGGAAACGAATGACATTTGAATATATTAATATATGAATACACCTAATGGTGACAGATTTTGGTCTAACCTTTGAAAAAACTAAAAAACAGAAACCATAACAAGACGACAAATTAGATGTTTAAGTTATTAGTTTGTATTTTAACGATTTAATGTCTATTTTTCTTTACGTTTTCTCCAAAGGCACAGACATAAACGACAAGGTGCGAGGCAGCTTGAACACTCCAGCGCTGATGAAGATGTTGAACACATCAGAGTCTGGTGAGCTTCTAGCTGAGCCGAGGTTGGACGAGACCAGCGTGACGCCACTGGAAACGCCCGTATCCAATCAGGACAAGATGATGCTGGAGACGCCGCTTCGGCTCTCGTTGACCCTGGAGTGTGACATGTACGAGAGCGACATGATGCTAGACACCCTATCAGACACCAGCACGTGATCTCATCCTGCCAGGAGGTGGAACTGTTGTAGTAACAGGCTGTCATAGATCCAAGTATCCAAGCCCAAAGGACAACAATCAACCCACATGTTCAGCAGCTGTCCTTTCCCCCTTTGTGCACTATGTAGTTGTCTTAAACACAGATACAGTTGTGAAGGTTTTGAATGGAGATTAGTGAATTTCTATCCAGTACCCAAAGTACACCATAATATTTTCACAAGAATGCACTTTAAAGGGGGGTGTATTAACACATGCCTTGTTTAAGAGGTTGAATGTGTTTTGTCTCGGGCTGAAACACTGGAAACACGTGGCCCCCTGCCTCCTGATCGACAAACACAGCCACGTACCTCACATCACACGTTAAAGATGACATCACTTGTTATTGCCTGAGGCAGGACCCTCCCTGCTGCTTAACCTGTGGATTTTCACTCTGGATGAAGAGCCAGCTAAATAGAATCAATTTTGGTGAATAGATTTTTTTTGTTATTCCTACAATAAACCATGCATTTATCTTTAAAAATAATTGTGATGTGTGTTATTGTGCTTTTTAATTCCCCAGTTGAACGCTTAAAACGTGACAATAAAATGTGGCTACTTTTAATTGTCTAGATTTTGTTTTACCTCACTAAAATTAATATCAATATTATGCCGATGCCATTTTTTTAAATGCATTCAACAATAGTAGTTTGGCATAATCCCATTTTTTTCATTCATTTTTTTTCCAGCTTATCTAAGTTTGGGTTGTGGGGGTAACAGGTCCTTTTCCCCAGCTCCTTCTGGTGGATCCTCAGGTGCTCCTTGGCCAGAAAGGATACACCCAGCCTGGATGACAGAGCTCCTAATCCTAACTCATATGTGCGGGTTGGAATGTAGACAGACCAGTAAATAAAGAGTTTTGCCTTTTAATACATCTCCCTCATCAGTATGACTGCATCATCACCCACAGTGGAGACAAAACCCTAATGTGCCCATCTCTTTACCTCCGTGTCCAAGACTGGGTCATAGATCAGATCAAAATCAATCCTTTGGCCCAAAGTGGTCTGGTACCAGGTATACCTATGGACCTCCCTCAAACATGGGTGATTTTAATAGACAAACAGCACAGAGACAAGCCCTAGGAACAGAGTGATTTGGAGTGATAAGACCAAAGTTGGACTTTTTTGCCACAACCATAAGAAGAGTCGTTCATAATGAGACCATCCCTACCATGAAAAACGAAGGTGGTTTGGGGATGTGTGAGCTACACGGGCACAGGGAACTTCACAAGAATTGATAGGTGTTATCAGGGAATCCTGCAGGAAAATCTTCTGCTCTACAGTGACTCAAAAATAAAGGCATAGTCAACATGTCAGTGGCTACAGCAGAAAAAAGATCAAATGTTCTGTTTTGGCCATTTCAGTCCCTTGAACTCTAATTGAACCAATTTAGGGAGCTCTCAAATGATCAATTCACGCAAGACTTATGTAAAAGTTGGCAGCAATAATAAAACAGCATAATCCGATGATCCATGATTCACTGAAAGACGTTTTCCCCGAATATATCACCTCTCGCGATATTTTGTCTCCGTCCTCTCGCGAGCATAGAGAAACAACAATCAGCGAGAGAAGGGTGATGGGGAGAAATGCGGTCTGAAAAGGACCAGATGACCGCAGGCAAGGAGAAAAGCCTCGTTGAGATACAGTTCAGGGACGTCCCGAGAGAGCAGGAAATCATTCCTGGTAACGCCAAGCAGAAGGAAGAGAAG
Source organism: Aphyosemion australe (assembly GCA_006937985.1). Lineage (NCBI taxonomy): Eukaryota > Metazoa > Chordata > Actinopteri > Cyprinodontiformes > Nothobranchiidae > Aphyosemion > Aphyosemion australe. The sequence goes on along the minus strand of SSNS01000011.1, from coordinate 352,329 downwards.
AAAGAGGTTTTCTCAAAGGTACGTGTGCAGCAGGCTGTAGAGACGCGCCGTGTTTACGCTCCGGGATTCCAACATGGAGACATGGAGGACGGTTCAGGACCAGGGACAGCGACAGGAAAGGGAAACGCTGGAATTTAACCGATTTGATCAGTTCAGACAGAGAATATGTCTGTCTGTCTGTCCGTCTGTCTGTCTGTCTGTCTACTAGATGGTTCGTTTTTCTAACTCATGTCTTTTTATTCACTTGTTTAATTAAAAACATCCAGAAAGAAGGCTAAATGTTGTTAAATTAAATGTTTTTTTACTGTCTCAGCCCATCAAATCCATGTGTTGTGAGTCAGACAGAAATAATCTGACATGTTTAGGAACCAGGATATTGCTGGCAGATTTTGCCTGCACTATATCAGTCTAAACTGTTTTTTTTTCATTTGTTTTGATTTACACAATGAAAAAAATGACATTTATACACAAAAAAGTAGTGACACTAAAATAAAAAAAACAATGGTGCAACACACTTTTGGGTATAAAAATGCTATTTAATAGGAAAAAAATAATAAATGTGATCATTTTCCACTCAATCACAACAGCTATACTTTACATAGTTACAAACTGATTCAGGACCAGTACTGATGGTGATTCTCAAACTCACATCAGCATGGAAATATTTCTCTCTTTTTTTTGTATGTTTAGGAAAATGATGAAAACAAATATAATGTAATTGCCTGCTTGTTTTGCTTAAAGAATTTGGCTGTGTGACTTTGTTACAGGTGGTAATCCGAAGGCTTCCACCTAACCTGTCAAAGGACCAGTTAGAGGAACAACTGAGCCCACTTCCATCCTATGACTATTTTGAGTTTTTCTCTGCAGATCAAAGGTATTACCACATGTAAAACTTAATAGAGCAGAAGCCTGCTGTCCTTATTAATCTTATTAATGTTTGACTTTTTTTCCTTCATAGTCTTTACCCTCACCTGTTCTCCAGAGCTTACATCAATTTTAAAAACACAGAAGACATTCTGCTGTTCAGGGATCGATTTGACGGCTATGTCTTCATTGATAACAAGGGTATTTGAATTTTCCCCAAACTCATTTTAACTGTTGACAGCGTGAGCCAGAAATAGATTTGGGTGGATTTAGAGCTTTTGTAGCCATTGCTAGTATTTGATATTGGGTTAGTAAAATCTGTCTTTTGTTTAAATTTTACCCCAGGCCAGGAGTATCCTGCTGTGGTAGAATTTGCTCCCTTTCAGAAGATTTCCAAGAAGAAACTGAAGAAGAAAGATGCCAAAGCTGGAAGCATTGAAGAAGGTATTAAAACACAAAGTATGAGTATATACTCTAAAAACCATCATTACTGTCTTGAAAACCATTAGCCTGGCAAGCCATCCTATATATGTGAATATATAGGGTTTGTGTGAATTGTATATATATATATATATATATATATATATATATATATATATATATACATACATGTACAACCCCATATGTGAATTATGGGGTTGTATAGGGTTTCATCAACTTTGCAAGACTAGAATGTGGTCTAGTTCACTAGGCTAGAAAATCATTGTTTATTGCATACATTTAAAATCTACAGAGGATTAATATTTAAAATGGTCTTGTTTGAATTTTACAGTTTATACATTTTTTGGTCTGTGAAACTCTTTTAGACCCAGAATACAAGCGATTCCTGGAGAATTACTCCTGTGATGAGGAGAAGTCTATGGCTAACCCTGAGACACTGCTCGGGGAGATCGAGGCCAAGACCAAAGAACTCATAGGTACTCTGTCAAATTTAGATTATTTACTAAAACAAACCTCTAAATTAGCGTTGTTCCAACTGATTACCCGCATCGTTCATTTTCTCGGTTTGCTTTCAGCCAAAAGGACAACGCCTCTGCTGGAATACATCAAAAATAAGAAAATTGAAAAACAGGTAAGGAGAATTAAATTACCTGTAAACCATAAAAATAAACTCATATTTGATGTTTCACACATTTAACAGAGGATCAGAGAGGAGAAGAGAGAGGAGAGGAGAAGGCGGGAACTCGAAAAGAAAAGGCAGCGAGAGGAAGAAAAGCGAAAGCGACGAGAGGAAGAGAGGCGCAAGCGAAAAGAGGCAGAGAAGCAGAAAAAACTGTCAGAAAAGGACATCAAAATTAAGGTATCGCTTCTCCTTTTCAGTGCTGTTAATTTGGTTATTATGTGTGAATGGTGCAGCTGCACACAGATGGAACATTTTCTGCCCTTTTTTGGGGTATATTTAGCTCCTGAAGAAAAGCGACAGAGATGAGGATATTGATTCAGACAGAGTGAAGGAGAAAAGTGATGCTGGAGATGGAGACAGGGGGAAATGGGAGAAATCTGTGGGACAAATGAAGTCAAAAGATACCAAAGAGAAGTAAGAACTGCTAAATTATTCTATATATACACTGTAGAAAATGCTATCATTATTTTATTTTTAACTTTATGTTTTAAAGTAATTTAAAATAACAAAAAAATGACTTATTTCTTTACTGCCTACAGTTAAAAAGTTTTAACGGTGAAATTAAATTTGAAATTTAAGGAAAAAATGTTTTAAGTAGGAAATGTCATTATTATGGTTGTACCCTTATAAAAAGCAATTCATTATCTTCAGTAGTGCATGCTCTACTTTATGTAACCACTAGAGGTCAACCTGACAGTGACAAGGAGCAGAGAGAGCAGCAGCAGCATGGGCGCAGGCAGAGAGACAAAGACCACAGAGGAAAAGATGAAGAAAGGAAACGACAACGACACCACTATGAGTTTGATAAGTTCATGCGCCGGAAAGATGAGACCAAATGGGGGAAAGGCTACTGCCAGGACCGGGCCAAGAAAGAGGGCCATCACCACGGTTACTCCTACTGTCCTGACAGTGGAGAAAAAATGGGAAAGGAGGACAGGGAGGAGCTGAGTAACAGGAAGGAACGCCTCCGAAACAAGGTGAGCGAGAAGGTGAGCATGAGAAGCTGGTCACTGATGTATCCCATGATGCAGACATGTAACTATATTTTAGAATATTTGTCTTTTTTTTTACTATAAACAAAACTATGTCAGTCACTTAGTGCTGTGACACACTCAACCTCCACCCACACACACACACACACACTTTCACTGAACAGTGTGGTGGTGGTGGAGATAATGAGGGGCTGTTTGAACAAGAAAACCAAAATGTTAAAAGTATATTTATGAGTAACTGTAATCCTATATGCCATCGCTCTCACCTGTGTGTTTTTAACATAAACATTTTTTCTTTGTTTTTTTCTCTTCTGTTGCTAATTTATGATCAAATTTGTTGCGTGGCATATATGTTTTCAGGTCACTATTTGTAAGAGGTGTACCACAAGGTTGTGTATATGTTCCATCTCTTTTTTATTATATTTAATGCCAACAAAAGTAAAGGGAAGTGTTGATGTTTTACCCAAGACAGGTGAGAGACTATGGCCTGATAATTATTATTATTATTATTATTATTATTATTATTATTATTATTATTAATAATAATAATAATAATAATAATAATAATAATAATAATAATAATAATAATAATAATTTTAAGTATTTAGGCATACAGCTAGATTTTAATCTGAAGTGGAGTATTTAGATCTAAACTTTGCAATTTGTCTAATCTCTGCCCTCTTTTCTTCCCTGCAGGACCGTCCAGCCATGCAGCTCTACCAGCCAGGAGCCCGCAACAGGAAGCGTATGAGCTCAACCAGCAAAGGCTATGACTGCATCCCTGTGGGCCACTCACCTGAATGCAGGATGGACCGTTGTTATGATGTTGTTACCATGACGACTGGACTAGAGAGGGGCTTTGATAAAAGCAAAGATGAGCAGTGAGTAGTCTGGATGAAATGAGGAAATAAATGTATAAAGTAAATAAACAGTTTGTCGGGTTAGCTGGTTTGACTGGGTTAACTGGTTTATTGGTTCTGTTTCATAGAGGAACTGAAAGAAGATATTTTTAAAAATATAAATTACAGCACTTGCTACCTGATTGCTAGCATCAAACCTTATTATGGTCTAGTGTCATTCTAACCTATGATGAAGTGGTGATCATGTCCTCTGCATGAGAACGTCGTTCTTGATTTTATAGATTTTTATTAAAACAAATAAAAAAGTTGGAGGAAGTTGCAAACAGATGCAATAAGAGTAAAAATCTGTTTTTATTATTGTGTGAAGATGACTAAGAATTGATTTAGAAAAACAAAGTTTCTGTCAAACTATTTTACTAGTGAGATGTGTTTGTGTCTTTATGGTCCCTTGCTTTATGGGCTTTATGTAACCCTAACCCCTAACCCTAACAATGAAGCTGTAGGGAAAAACATATCAGAATGGAAAGTTTCAAAATGGTGGTAACTCTGTCTTTTTGTTTTGTTACTCAATACCAGTTATCACAAATGTTTGCAGCTGTTGTCTACAAAGGTTTTACAATTAGGTTTAGGGGCAGCTACATTATATAGCATTGTATAATAATAGTTTTACCAGCTCTATAATAATTTTGCATGTATCATTTGTTAGTTTCCAGTTAAAACGATTCAGCAGTGTTTCAGTTATTGAGGATGTTCTCTGGGTGTGGCAGCCTGTAGACACCTTACACAGTTAGATGATTCAACACAGGAAGGTTAGTGGAGGCGTGCCCAGCTCTTATAAAGGTAAAACAGAAAAAGGGTGTAGGCCTAAATCAGATGAACATATGATCTTTTTTTTATTACTGTAAATGATAAACTACATTTTCTGACTCTTGGCCTGTGGATTCAGTCAAAAGAAGACTAAAAACAAAGGGAAGGAATATGTCGTGTTTTCACCAGAGAAAACAGAACTATAACAATCAACAGGAAGCTGACAAGAGAGCACACTTAGTGTGTGAATCTTGTGAACAAGATGAAAGCTTGCATTTTCACTTCACTCTGATTACTTTCTAAAGCTGTTTTTATTATGTAGAAAGGTTTTGTTTGTGAAATAGTGAATAAAAATGATCCCTCTGTTCTGTCCGGCCTTTATTTATGCATTCGTTTACGTATCACCTGTTACTCATTTTGAACGTACGTCTTGTAGATGTTTTATGTTTGACAAACTGCTACCGATACAGAATGAAACTAACATCTCTTTGAATCGCTGGGATTTCCCAAAGATTTTAGCTTAATGTTTCCATCATGGTTTTTATGATGAGCTCTCTGTTGTGCTCAGCTACTCTAGAATTTAGTAAAATACACCTTATTATGATCATTTTGGTAGAAAAAATGAACTACCTAAGAGAGAGATAAATCAAACGCGAGTGATCGCAGCAAAAATATTGCCAAGAGTGTGTTTGTGCATGCATGTGTGTGTGTGTGTGTGTGTGTGTGTGTGTGTGTGTGTGTGTGTGTGTGTGTGTGTGTGTGTGTATGTGTGAATACATAGGGGGGAGGGGGGGTGGACATGACTGTCTTAACAGTCATTTCCAAGATCAAATCAACATATGGCCGTTGCTACAGTTGGTAGGGTGAAGGTTGTCACATGGTGCGTTTCCTCTCTGGCACTATAACGAACACAAACCCCATTTCCTCACCAGTCTTCCTCAGTCACAATATCTGTACCTTTATCTGCAACTGACACACACACACAAACACGCGCCCACCTGCCTTTGCTGCCTCGCTGCACACGGTAAGTTCCTTAAATACATACTATGATGATTTCATCCTTGTTGTTTATTATTTTCAGTACTAATTTTGTCTTGATGAAAACCCAAGTGTGGCCATGTGCTACAGTAGATAAGCCCAACGTGTTTTTTTTTACATAAATTTGATTAATTGAGTGAAGATTTAAGATAACATCATCAGTAAAAGCAGTTTGGTCCCTGTTAAAGATAGGTTGTTACTTTTTAAATACATGTCTCAGACATGTCACAGTGTAATTCTAACAACCTAAGTTGTTTATAATATTCTGAAAATGTATTTTCTGCCATGAAAGTAAAAAACAAATAGATAAAAATCAGAACATAAATTAGAAACTAACAAAATTAAATAAGTCTCATTGGCGGTGTGGCGACACACTCACTGTTGTAATAAGGTGGTATTTTCCATTGCTGAGGAATACCTCAAAGTCAAGATGACTCATGGATGTTTCTGCTAATTTGATTTATAGATTTGGTTGACGGTGGTAACCCAAACCAGGCCCACCGCCACACATATGAGAAAGTGTTTTTTACCCTTACTTTACCGTACATGCTGTGCTTAAACTATTTACAGACAACCACATTTAAATAATCTGATTTATAAGTTTAAGGGTTATTGATGGTTGATGTTTGCAGGTTTGATTCTCTTTTTCCAACATTTTTAAACTTTGTAAGACTATGATTGGTACACAGAGCTTTCATGCCTCACCACAAATCAAACATGTCCTTTTCCTGTGTGAAAGCTCCACCCAAACCACACGCTTTTTCTTGCTGGCAAACAACTATGCAGGTGAATAAAGTCATCAGAAAACGTCAGTATCATTTTCACACCTTTAGAAAAGAATGTATAGTCTGCATGCAGTACAAAAGATGCAATCATGTGCATTAACGTTTGTTTTTCTTGCAGTTTCTGGTGTTTTTGCTGCTTATCTCAGTTATTGCAAAACATTAGGCAACAAGCTTGAAAAGGGAAAAGAAAGAGTGCACAGCAATATTTTGGTTCCAGTCTTTAACAAGTGAATTAATCTTGTTTTAAACTTTGTCTCGCAGGTGGTGACAGACCATCCAGTCATGACGGGGAATTCCAGCAGGACCCACCTCGACAATGCCACACTCTCATTGTTTCAGAATGTGAACACCAGCGTCGCCATTTCTATTGTCTACATGTTTGTTACAGGCATTAACCTGGTGGGAAACGGCTTGTCCATGTGGCTTCTCCTCTTTCGTACATCACCAAAGACGCCTTCCATTATCTTCATGATCAACCTCACGCTCACTGACCTGGCCCTCGGCACCGCCCTGCCCTTTCAGATCTCCTACCAGCTCCATGGATACAACTGGACTCTGGGGTCCAGCATGTGCAGGTAGTCACAATAATCTCACATCGACCATAGAGTTTGATTCATTCTGTCTCAAAGACATTCCTGATTTATCTTTGACCAGTAATTAACTGCAGCTTGTCTCTTGCTTACAGCTTCCTGACCCTTGTTTTCTACACCAACATGTACTGCTCCGTCCTGACCATGATGGCTATTGGTATTGATCGCTACCTGGGCATTGTCAAGCCCATGTCGTTCAGAAAGAACAAGCGGAAGAAGACTGTTGCAGTCTTCAGCTGCTTTCTGATGTGGAGTTTGGTGCTGAGCATCCTGTACCCTCTCATGACCACTGACCTGACCTATGAGATCCCTGAACTCAAGATCACCACTTGCTTTGACGTTCTGAAAAAAGCCATGCTGCCATCTGTGGCATCGTGGGCTGCTTTCCTTTTCAGTTTGGTGTTTGTCTTGTTCCTGTTCCCCTTCTGTGTCACAACATTCTGCTATGTCAGTGTCATACGCAAGCTGGCCCGTGATTCCAAGACAGCTCAGAAGAAGAGGGCGATTCGTCTGGCTTTTGTTGTCCTCCTGGTCTTTGTGCTATGCTTTGCTCCCAACAACATTCTTCTGCTGCTCCACAGTGTGCTAAGACTGTTCTTTGATAAATCTGTGTACATGGCCTACAAACTCTCTCTTTGTTTAAGTTGCCTTAACAGCTGTTTGGATCCTTTTATTTACTACTTTGCTTCTAAAGATTTCAGAATGAAGTTGAGAGAGATAATGAATCTGCCGAGCCTGACTAGTGCAGACTCCATGAAGATGGAGACTTTGTACTCTGGACAATGAGTTTTTTTTTCAAATGTTCTTTGCAGCCATAACAGGTCAAAGAGGGTGAAAAGGAAGCATGTGGGAGCGAGACAGAAATGTTGAGCTCTTACAACATATTCTCTTTTTAGTATTTCAAAATCACCAAAAGAGTTGAGTCATAAAACAAAGGAAGATGCTCTGAGCAGAAACATCAGTGTTGCATTTGCTTTTACATTTAACCCTCCCGCTGTCCTATTGGGTGACCCCACCAGGAAAGGTGACGTTTGAGCAGGGTGTGATTGTTTATCCCTTGGGGTCCATGTGGCAGACTGAGCACCACCTCACCCCTGCCATGTGGACCCCAAGGGATAAACAATCACACCCTGCTCAAACGTCACCTTTCCTGGTGGGGTCACCCAATAGGACAGCGGGAGGGTTAAGTGAAAAAGGATTTTTTTTCTAATGTGAATTTAATTTGATTTATCCTAATTTTCACAAAAAATATGTAGCAATACCAGAAGTGGATTAATGTAAATAAACTGTTAGCCTTATATAGCCATACGAAGCTAAAGTCTTTTTATTATGCCTATCTGTTTAAAAATGTCTTTGTTTATGAAACTGTGTTGAATATTTGCTGAAGTTGTTTTAATTAAAGCTTTTTTATATTTTTATTTGCACTTTTCTGATTTGTTCCGACAAAAAATGTTCCTTTGCTATTCGTTTTGAGTTTTATTTCTTGTAGTAGAAGACGCGATCTTGTCTTCACGCGAGATTTCACTTCGGTTACTACGTCTCTGAATCGACCCGCCTATTTTTCAAACGTCATCACGTATTTACGTGTGTCGTCCTCGTGAAGAAAAATCGCTTGGCCGTCCCAGTGTTTCCTGACTGGAGCAGGTAAGAGCCACAGCCAAGTTTTCACGTTTTATGTCTAATTCTTGCTCACAGAACAACGTTCTGCTTTGAGGTGAGTTCACGGACCAGACGTGTTTATATTTGTGTCGTTCTAGCAACTTGTTTCAGTCTCGTTAGCTTATACGAACTTATATGCTAGCATGATACTTTGTATGCAGAGTTTATATATCTGTGTTAAATGACATGTGTCTCTTTTAGGCCACCGTGTCATCACGAGATCAGCGTTGTTTGCTTTTAGAGACTCCAATATTATATATTTTTTAAATATTTATATTTGGAAACGTCTATTTATTATAATTCAGAGTATTTAATTGTCTTGTTTACTTGCACAGAACCCAGGATACAAGACTGCAGTTAATAGTCACTGGTAGGAAATCAATCCATAAATTAAATAAACCTTGAGTTAAAATTTGTAACTATTAAAGTTTTAAATCAACAAGAGATGTGAGAAAGAGAAATTAGTAAAATATTTCATTTATAATCAAAGACTTTCACTGACTGGCTGAAGTCAGGACCAGTTTTAGGCCTTTACATGCACCTTTATGTGCAGGTGAACACACCTGATTCCCCCTTCTTTCTGCTGAGGTTTTGGCATGAATGAGAGCACATCTGTAATGTTTAACTTTGTTCACCTTTAGTCTGTAAAACACAAAGGCCACCATGGTGCTGAACCCAGTCATTTCCAAACTTGCTGGTAAACTGGTGGTGCTGGCCAGTGCCTCTCCTAGAAGACTAGAGATCCTCCGTAACGCGGTATGTGCTTTCCTGAAGTATCTCATGGATGTATGGAAGGTTGGGTGAAAAACGTGTATGATTGTGTTAAAACGTACCCAGCTACTGTTTCTGAGGTTTTGATTCATTAATGTTTTTTTAATAGATTGTATTTGCAATTTACTTAAACATGATTAACTTTGTCACTTAAATTGAGTAATTTCTAATCAATTGAACAGATCTGATTGACTGAATTACTCTCTGGTTATTACAAATGTGATGATATCTGTCTGACTAATAAAGATAATATCTTTCATTTGTGGTCTTTTACATATCAGGGTTTGCGTTTTGAGGTAGTACCATCTTGGTTTAAAGAAACTCTTGATAAGAGACTCTTCAAAGCACCTCATGAGTATGCTGTTGAGACAGCCAAACAGAAGGCCCTGGAGGTGGCCAGGAGGATGCCTTTAGTGAGTTTGAACTTTTTGTTACATATTATAAACTAAATCAACCAAGTGGATGACATTATTGACTTGTTCTGATCTGATTTGCTTCAGAAACACCTGAAGACTCCAGACATAGTCATTGGAGCAGACACGATTGTGGTAAGATGTGGAGATAATTAAAAGTTTTGTTTACTGTCTGTAATTTAATGTTTTTGTGTTTAACTGATTGTTTTGGGTCTAATTTGCACAGACTGTAGATGGCACGATTCTGGAGAAGCCATTGGACAAACAAGATGCATACAGGATGCTGTCAAGGTCAGGATTATTTCTGCAGTTTCAAAATTAACAAAACAAACCTTTCAGAATAGTTTTCAGTAATTTGACTTTTCTCCTTCAGCCTGAGTGGGAAAGAGCACAGCGTCTTTACTGGTGTCGCTATTGTCCTCTGTCATGAGAAAGAAAGTAAGTCACAAAACTTTAAAATGGTTTGACTTTTTCTGACTTCTGGTAAAAAAATGAAAGTGAAATGTTCTCAGAATGGATGCTTGATGAATTTTTTCAAAGAAAAATCTCACAAAACTTTAAGATTCAGTTAGGGATGGATTCTGGTTTTCAGGACCAATGTTATTTCCAGATCGTGTACAGCACATTCCTGCTGTGATGCTGGTTTTGGTCATTTCATATTTCCCTTCAAAAACAATAATTACTAACTACTTTACTAGAGTAAATCAGCACATAGGGATGATTTTATTCCTGCATGGTAATAGTACATTCTTGGATGAAAAAAATAATCAGATTTTTGACTTTCAGACATTCTGATTAAATCAATAAGGCAGATATTTAGACAATTTCAGTCATCAGTTTGATTACCGGTATATATTTTTGGTAGATCTATAGATTTGTAGAGAACAAATTACATTTCCTAAACTCCATTTTTTTCACCAGACGAGGTAGACTACCAGCTGATCGACTTCTATGAAGAAACAAAGGTGAAGTTTGCTGATCTCTCTGAAGATATGCTGTGGGAGTACATCAATAGTGGTGAACCCATGTGCGTAAGAAAAATGTGAACTTTGAGACTCGCTACGTAAGAGCTATTGATCTTTCTTTGCGTAGTAACTTTGAACAGACGATCATTGAAATGCATTTAGCTATGAGTCACATGAACCTGTTGCTCTTTGAAACCTGTTATTTGTCCAGACTGGGTTTGACTTTTCTGGTTTGAGATAAATTTAGATCTGGGTCATCTGGAAAATTACAAATCTAACATTTGGAGTGTTTTATGGCTGATTTATCTGAGTGTGTGTGTGTTAGGGACAAGGCTGGCGGCTATGGCATTCAGGCTCTTGGTGGGATGCTGGTAGAGTACGTCCATGGGGATTTCTTAAATGTCGTGGGCTTCCCCCTCAACCACTTCTGCAGACAGCTGGACGTTATTTACAACTGCTGTTCCTCGATTTTCAACGACAAAAACGAGTCCGTCCACCTGATCCACAAGGACACTCAGTTTTCATCAGAACTCACCCAGCAACCACCTCGCTCCTGTGGAGACACACCCACCTGCCACACTGCCAGTCCAGCTCATAAAGTTTGTTAATCTCAGTTTGAGCCTAATCTGTCATCTTTTGTTCCTGTTTAATCCCAATCTGTCATCCCCTCCAGGTTAAAAAGAAAGATGGCGACAGAGAAAGTTCCTGGACACTTGTTAACAGCTTGTCAGAACACAGTGAAGAGGCTGAGCTTCTAAACTCTGAAAGTTCATCACCACTAATAAGAAGCAGAGAACAAAGGACTGAGCTAAATGTGACGACACATGAGGACACAGAACTTAAAAAAGAAGATTTGGAGCAGATTTCTAAACTTCTGGATGGATTCAAAGCATCTAAGGTGATTCGTGCCTGTGATAATATTTTACCATGAAACTTTATTCCTCTTTTCATTCATCTCCTGTAACCAGTTCTTCCAGTAAGACTCCAGCAGTCAAGGGGGAGTGGTGGGAGACACCCTGGACAGGTCATCAGTCAATCACAGGGACACACAAATGAGACGAATAGCTATTATTTCACTCACACAGGACTGCAACAAATTCACATGCATGTTTTGAAAGGAAACCCAAAGTAAACCCACACATGTAGGTGGGGGGGCAGACTTGCAAACTCTGCAGAAAGGCCACAACTTGCTGTTGAACCTTCAACCTTCTTGCTGTGAAGCAGCTGTGCTACAAACTGTGCAGCATACAAGTTTGGTCCTCTTTTTAACTAAAAGGGAACCGATGCACGTTAGTTTCAATTATATTAATTTGTGCACATTCTGCCCAATTAAAAACCCAGAGTGCTGTGGTTGTACAGATGTGCACGTTGTTTTGTTTAGATGCAAAGCATCTTGTTCTAGCTGGTTTCATGACCTCCTTGAGGTGACCGCAAAACTGATATCGAGGAGGAAAATGAGACATTTTGTAAAGAGCATTCTGGTAAAAGTAGCAAGAAAAGGAAAACTAAAGCCTGCAACCTCATTCTAAATGCATTTAAAGATTTGCTATTGGTTGGAATTTTAACATTTACAATCAACAGTTAAGAAATTTTTTTTAATAGGATGTTCGTAGTCTTCTGCAAACAAGAATAGAAAAAAGTACTTTTGTGTTTTAGTGGTCTGTTTAGATATGCTGCACAGACCTTTTAGCTGAAGTCGTGTGGTTTCATTTAGGCTTTCAGATCTTTATGTTGACTGGTTGGTTTTACTTACCACCAGTTCTGCAGTTTTCCTTACCTGCATTACTCATCAGAATAGACTGATTAAAGCTTAAGATATCTAAGTACACACAGTAAACTAGAGAAGTGTTTCATTATAATAAAAATAGAGCTTTTACTTCTAAACAAAGAAGTTGTTTTAGTGCGGAAGAGGATTAGGGCAACTGAAAAGAAGAAAGAGAAATCTGACCTTTTTTTCCTCAGAATTCTGATGTTAATCTCAGAATTCTGACTTATTTCTCAGAATTCTGATGTTAATCTCAGAATTCTGATGTTAATCTCAGAATTCTGATTTATTTCTCAGAATTCTGACTTTAATCTCAGAATGAAAAAAGTCAGAATTCATAAATTAAAGTCAGAAATCTACGGTGCCTGTTTGATGCTGGAATTGTATTTCTTTATTTTTGCTCTTAAAAAAATTCAGTAAAATACATTTACCCACATTTTCACTGGGCTAATTTGTCGGTTTAATCTGCTATCCCTGCAAGATGCTTTTGATTAATGTTGCTGTTTGCATTGACTAGAGGTTAAAAACCAAGTTCTTTATATGATTAGAATTGTTCTCTGTAGTCACCGGATCTCTTTTACCTCTCAGGCCTTGTTTACAGCATCTAAGCTGCGTGTGTTTGACCTGCTGCACACCAAAGCCGGGCTGGATGCAGAACAAGTTGCCCAGGAGATAAAAGCCTCTGTGAGGGGGACTCGGTGCCTCCTGGAAGCCTGCGTCTCTCTAGGATTGTTGAAGACCAAAGAGAAAAGTTAGTTATAATAATGTTTTGTTTTTCTTTGCTTAAAAAGTTTGCTTCATCAGAACTATTAATATGTTCTGCTGTCTTTATCACCAACAGGCTCCAGGCCTGTGTACCAGAATACAGATCTAGCTACACGGTTCTTGTGCTCGGATGCTGACTTTTCACTCGATGGATACATTCAGTACTGTAACGATGCGGTGTGGCCCCTCTTCTCCCTCCTTGAGAGTGCCGTCCTGGAGGGAGCTAGTCAGCGGGAGAAGCTCCAGAAATCCCAGGTGATCATCCTAGGTTTCAGAAACGGATGAATACACTCCAAAGATCTTTAAGTGAATAGGCTGATTGTTACTTTTTGCCTGTTTGAAGAGTGCTGCGTGCAACAGCCAAGAGGTCAGACTGAGATTCATGAGCGCCATGCACTGCACTGCTAGGATCGGAGCGTCAGCTGCAAGCGTGGCCTTTGACCTGTCCAGTTATAAAACAGCCTGTGACCTCGGAGGTAGGAATTATAAAGATCAACATTTTTTTTTTTTAATCAGAAAGCGTTCCTCAGAAAATTTTCAACATTTTTTTCCCCAGGATGCACCGGTGCAGTGGCCTATGAGCTTGTTAAAGCTCACCCTGAACTCTCCATTACTGTGTTTGACTTGCCTGCGGTTGTGGAGCTGAGTGAACTTTTCCATCCACAGCATGCAGACAACAGGGTGTCGTTCAAAGCTGGTCAGTCACTCTCCTCTGGTTATTAGTCAGCTGTGCAGTCTGTGATTAGAATACGTGACGTTTGCGTTCTGAACAGGAGACTTTTTTAAAGATGACTTACCCAAAGCAGACCTGTACATCCTGGTCAGAATCCTTCATGACTTGACTGAAGAGAAGCTGCACGTTCTCCTGAGTAAAGTTGCAGATGCATGCACTCCAGGTAAATATCTGGTAACCTTTTTTCTACCTACGTGTTTTATCTGAGCAAATAACTGCAGAGATAATAAAAATGCATCTAGACTTATAATTTAATAGGTTTTTATTCTAAAATGTGTCGTTCTGTTTGATTCTAGTAAAAACTTGACTGTGTGGAGCTCTTTTAACCCTGCAGAACTGCAGCTGTGAATTAGCATGAATGTGCTGTAGACAATGTTTTTCTGGGGCATCTTGAGCAGAGAGGGTAGAGCGAGTGGGGGAAAGTGTGTGGTGGGTTCTGAAAGTTCTGACATGTTCTTCGTGGGGTTTTCCCAGATTGTTGGTGGCACAGAGCTGCTGTGATTTTGAACTAAAGACTAAACCAATAAAACCAATAAATAAATAAAACTCCCTCATTTTCACCACAATATATCAGCCAGTATTCTAAATTGTTATAAGGTTATGTAGATTTGTGACATTATGAATTATGGCAGAAAAGGTGCCAACAATGGGTCAAAAACATAAACCTGAACCCTTGAGCAAACATTGTGTGTTTGTGTATTCTGGAGGCACAGCTTACGGCCTGGAGAAGGGAGAGGGGGTGGAACTTTGAGTTGAACATTTAGAAAAAGTAGTTTGCTTGAACAGCAAGAAAAACATCTTCTGCGCCTTTAAACTTGTATAAAAGCTTTAAACGATTAGCAGAATGTAAAGCAGTAAAAGGTTTACGACCAAGCTGAAGTGTCTATTTTCTTATACAATACTTTGTTCTTTGCCTGAAGCGGTGGAATGGAAGGAGATGGTCGGGTACAAACACCACGTCTAATCTCTAAAGTTTCCTGTTTGCATACTCTTTGTGCTGCCAGGCTGTGGCCTCCTGCTGGGGGAGATCTTTCTGGAGGAAGACAGAAGCGGTCCGAGTCCCGGGCTGCTGCAGGCTCTCAGCATGAGCGAGGGGAAACAGCGAAGCGCAACGGAGTACAGTCAGCTTTTGAAGAACTACGGCTTCATCACGGAACATGTCAAACACACAAACAGCCTCCTGGGGGTAATGCTCTGTATAAAAGCATGAATAATTACACCTGAACGTCCTGTAATGTACATGACACTACGTTGTAGGTAAACTTTGTCAGTATGAAGCACTAAGGTATGTTTAGGGTTTTTAATCTCTTTTTAATGGTTTCTGTCTAAAAGCCATGGACGTTCTTGTTTTAGAACATGATGAGATGTTTTTGTAGTCCTCTAGAGACCGAGTGAAGACTTTCTCCATTTAATAATGGCAACTATGACATTTTCACATCTTCAGCTCTGTTTTGGTTGCATTACCATCACCTTTTTTTCCTAAAATGATTCCATAATTTTTCACACTACCTTTAAGTTCATAGATCCTGGAAAACCTGTAATAAATACATCGTATTTATAAGAACCATCATCCAAAACTCTTGTCATTTTTGCATCTCTTGTT
This sequence comes from Aphyosemion australe, assembly GCA_006937985.1. Taxonomy (NCBI): domain Eukaryota; kingdom Metazoa; phylum Chordata; class Actinopteri; order Cyprinodontiformes; family Nothobranchiidae; genus Aphyosemion; species Aphyosemion australe. The sequence goes on along the minus strand of SSNS01000011.1, from coordinate 336,596 downwards.
GACACATTTAAGAACGAACAGCGATGTTGTTTATTACATGGTTATTATTTAAATAGAGTTGACCAAAGAAGCTCAACCATTTTTGTGCATTTGAGATGTTAAAGGGTTAAAACACTCTGCTCCTACGTGTGAACTGAAGCTGAATTTTTCTGCTCATTGGCGTTAAAAACAAAAAACATGTTTTGTACTTCTGCATCTCATGGGTCATCTCAGTTCAGTTAGGGGAAATAATATGTGAATTTCATGTCTGTGAACCTTGTTTATCTGCTTTTCCATTTATGTTAAGTTTTGTGTGATGGCGTTTCTCACCAGACAAATAGTCCAAATCTATGCGTTGCTGTACTTTGAGTTCTCTTTTGGTGTAAAACGATGCTGGTAAATCCATCTGTCTAACTGAATGGCCACCACAATATTCTGACTCAGAATATGCAAAAATGAAAATCTGTGTTTTGATTTCATAGTTACCTGATTGTAGCAGCAGAACTGTTGTGGTTTTGTGCAGCATCTCTGGGAACTGATCACAACTGTGCTACGCTAGGGGTGGGATTTATCTGTAAAAATGGTTTTTGTACATGACAAAGTGTTCTAAGTGAATGATTAATGCAGATTTTCCCAACAAAGCTAATATTTTTCAGTGGTTCAAAAAAAAAAAAGAGGCAGATTGATGCATATATCTGGGATTGTTTAGTTCTGTGGCTGTAATCCCAAAATTCCTCAGTATTTAGGTCAGCTGGGTGCTGGCAATGGCATGTCTGGTTGCATTTAGCCTTTTACATTATGACAAAGCAGGTTAGATAAAAAAAGAAGAAAATGATTAGAGAATAAATAACATTTCATCATTAAGCTGCAGCGTCTGTGCACGTCATTGTTTGACTTTTATTAGTGATAGCAGCGATATCTGATAGTCTGGAAATGTAAGCCCTTTTTTTTTGCTGGGGTGTGTGTTGAGTTCTTGCTGTGTCATTCCATTTCCTCAAGATGGCATCAAAAACCTGCACATCTCACTTTGGGAAGGAGATCCATGTTAACAGGCTAATTGTTTCCAGCATTACTGAGATCAAATGAATAAAAAACGACAGAATGACCAGAATCAAGCTTAATGCTGCTCGGTTTGGTAGCATTTTTTCCAAATGTGTAGAAGCATAAGATATCCTTAATTCCTTACAGATAGACTTCTTGGATTTCACGTTTAATGCAGCGGTTAAGGCAGCCAAATAGCTGCAGGGAAAGTGCGGGAATATCTCTGGCTTTGATAAACAGATCACATAGACGTGGCTCTTCATTCTAGATCCCTCTCTTAAATATTTTCCTAGGGGGATATTAAGGGTGGTCGGTGTTATTCATGGCGATTTTCTTGTCACTCCACGTTCAGGCTCTTTGTGACATCTAGCTGATTTCCATTCCTCAGATTTTGTTTGTGTGAATTGGGATAGACGGGGGTAAGGGTGGACTCCAGTTCAAACACGACACCGGTGTATATCCCCAACATGTCCGTCACATTTCCAGATACTCACAACTAATTTAGCCTGATTGGATAGATTCAGTAATGTTCTTATGCACTATAATGAGATCCTTTTCAAAGACATCTAACAAAAATGACCCCAAATGTTGTGGGAAAATGTCAGGCATGTGGAATACTGATGAGCATCACGAATCAAAGCAAAGTCTGTGTTCCCTCAACACACGATGAAGCACTTCCAACAAAGGATTTGCATATCTGTCCACTCTGAGTGTCCCAGCTGCACCCGCTCACCCTCACATGCCTCTACGCTCTTGTGTACAGCAAACACTATGCTACGCTTCCTAATGAAAACCATTCAAGTCAATCACGTTCACCAGAGACCAAAGGCCAGTGTAATTTGGGAAAATTGCTGAAACTCCAAAGTAATCTCGTGTAACGTGATCTTGCGTATTGAACACTGGCTGTACTGTACGTGTCGGATAAGAACTCAGTCATTTTCTCCAAGTGCAGTCTTGACAAGCAGCATGGATTTCCACCTGCAAGTAATCACCATTCTCGTGTTAAGTGCTTTGATATTAAAATGACTGATTTAGGACCGTTTGCTGCTAGCAGATAGGGGTTTCAAAACACTTCCACATGTTGATAGTAAGGATAAGCTGAGTGAACTGGGCTTGTTGTGTTTGCCGTTGCCAGTGAAAACACATTATGACCACGCTTCATGTTTTTAGCATCTCAGTTAAGCAAGCAAAGTTTATCAAGAATGATGTAATTAAAGTCTTTCAAGTATTAAGAACCAAGTTTTATGACGTTTGTGATGTTCACTTGTGATTTGAACTCGCATTAAAAGTAAAAGGCCATGCAGTTTTTTGGGAAACCACTAGGGGGCGATATTGGTTTAAACAAACAGCCCTGCAAACACACTGTATTAAATAAAAGCTATGTTGGTTCTTTTAACACCTGCCACAACTGATGATTTGACATTTTGGGATATTTACAAATAACCATCTTAAATTATCTTCCCGAAAATATAAATAATATCAGTGTTTTATGCTGAAAATCTGTCCAAATGCTTGCAGGCAGAATAACAAACATCCTCTAATCAGTACACTCTCTGAATCGCCTCTCGAAACTGAACTCATGCTCCGGCACCTGTTTCAAAGAGCCGGCTTGTTTATCAAAGTCCTCCTTCTGTCAACAAACAGAATAAGTGTGATGACGGCTGGCTCCTCAACCCACATCTGATTTCAGCAAATGTGCAATTGTTCAAAGTGAGCTGTGCTTCATTGATTTGTTTCAAGGCAGAGGAAAAATAACCTGAGGGCTTCTACCAGTTAGAAATAACAATGGAGTCCTTCTCTGCTGTTTGCAGCTTGTTGGCCTGACATCAGGGCTGAAGCAGGCATTGAACTACCAGGAACTTTGTAAAAGAGGACTTCTCATTAAGGAAAAGGATTTATTTTTGCTTTTAGCACATCAGTAGATTTTGTTGTGAACAGCATAGCAGCAAATCTGAAGTGAATATAAGTAAATTTCAACTTTTTTCTACATTTTGAGCCTTTGTAATTCATTTGGTGTAATTTAATTGCAGGGAAACAAGGGAGACTTGGTAAAAATCACATTGTATCCAGTTTGACTCGTCCACAGAAATATAAACTATGAATAATAACTTGTGTTGGCAACAATTTTAAGAAAATAGCATGAAGTTTATTCAAACCCAACGTATGATGTCTTTTTAGCTTTGCTCACTTTTCATATTTATATTTAAATGTTCTGTAAACAAGCCAAAAATGTGCTAATATCAGTGTTTCTCGTCACATAACACAAACTCTGAGAGGCAAGGCAGCTTTATTTATATAGCACATTTCATACACACAGGCAATTCAATGTGCTTTCCAACTAGCAAGAATAGCATGAACATTAAAATCAATGTGACAGCACAATTAAAATACACACACATTCAATTTAGATTTACAAATTAAAAAGAAAAAGACAAAGTTAAAGGGTGAGCAGTTACAGTGCAGAAGGTGCAGCATAAGAAACAGTCATTCGTAGGCTGATGAATACAAGAAGGTTTTTCAATTTTGATTTAAATGTTACTAGAGTTGAGGCACATTTGAGGTCATAAGGAAGCTGATTCCATCTGTGTGCAGCATAGAGGCTAAAAGCAGCTTCACCCTGCTTGGTTCTGACCCGAGGACAAAAGCATACAAAGCAAACTGGTTTGGTAATCTGCTAAAAGGGTTGTGCAATTAATCAAATTTGTATTTCAACGTTAGCTCAGAAAAATCACAAAATCAATGCAATCGACATATTCATTGTTGTTATTAAAACTGTTTTATCAAATTCTGTTTTGCAAACATACTCACACGTGTGTAGTGATGTAAAAGATATCAGAATGAGGGCAAAACACACCGGAGGCGCCTTATTGATACACGGATCTTGATTGTTTTTAATATGACTCCAACATGCTCTGCAGCACAGCATCCTGTGATGTTTTTCCCACATGATTTCAAGCATTAGCACACCTAAACCATATTTATGATGTAATTATTTGATAAATGTAATTTTGGTCTCATTAAATGTTATAATCATAATTAAAATGTTGAAAACATCTGTAGGCTCCTTAAAATGTGAGCTCTTGTCCACCGTAATGAGTGATTGTGATCAGCTCTGCCTCCCAAGTTAATAAGTATTTAGGTTTGATAACTCATTTAAGGTGTGCATATATACAATAAGGAGAAAGAATATTCACATTTCTTTTTTTCATTCAAGCAAACATATTGAACTATTCATCTGCTTGCTTTTACTTTTACTACTCAGGACAGCAAACGAGCTGCCCCTCCTCTTCAGACCCCTCCCAAAAAACTAATGACAGTCATATTAACATATGGAAATAGGTGCTTCGGTCAAATAGGAGCCCCCCCCCCATCTCTAGGGGAGGTGTCACTCAGTAATACAGTCGGGGGAAGAGACTCCGAGCTGAAATGGTTGGTGACGGAGCTTTCATCAAACCCACTGAGGGCTCTTTGTTGTTATTTTGGGTTTTCTCCTGGGTGGAATCAGAAAGAGCAGACATCACAGTCTCACACACACACACACACACACACACAGAAGCACACAGACTGGTTGGCAATCGATTGATTAATCAATCAATGAAACTGAGATTCTAAATTTCCTGTCATTATTAGAGGCTGATTTCTGTAGAAATGAGTATCTAAGGACAAATTAGCCGTGGTGAGGAAAAAAAACAAGAGTTAATAGTTCAGCTATTTAAAATTAGGACTTCATTAATGGTTCATGATCTCATAATCATTCAGAAAATCTTACAGGGATGAAAACATTCTGCAGAGAGAAAGAAACAACCATCAGCTCCCCAGGGAATCAGTGATTTTCCAGCTCTTTATTGGCATCACTGGAGTGTAGTTGACTTGTGTAAACTTATAGCATACCGGTAGAAACATTTGCAAAAAATTACAAGTCCTAAACTAACCTGCAGTTAGTAACTGTTCAGGATCAGGAAAATGTGAGGAAACTTTAAAACTACAGCAACTACTGTAGTTTCCAGATTCCCTGGGAGTTTTCAGAAAATAATAGTAATGCAGCTTGGTATGCATATTCCGAATAAAACAAATATTTTTCTAAGTTTTAGCATCCGATATGTTGTCTCTGGCATCAAAATCATTTAAAAATTCTTGCATCTTGTATTTTTTAAGCCTTTTATTTCCTGCACATTGTCAGCTATCACAGAATGGGAAATGATGTTTTTTTACTGTCGAACTTCAACATCCTTTGTTAGAATTTCACACAGCGTGAATGAAAATAAAAGCGTGCCGTTAGCGGCTTAAATCCACTTGATTTTTAGACTCAAACAGAAGGAATGATCACAACCGCTGACAATGTAATATGCAAAAAAGGCGCGTTTAGCCTCTGAGTGGTTGGTGGCGCTGTGATATTTACGGGGTTGAGAGGAGCTGTTGTTGCGTCTGTCTCGTTGTCTGTTATCACAAGCTGGAGGTGCTGCTGCGCTGGCCCCTGACACCGATCACAGGCTGCTGCTGTTTAAAACAAGGCAGAAGATGCGTTCCTCTTGCTGTGTGATGATGACCTTTGCTCTTAACCCCCTGCAGCAGTGCCTCACCCTCCAAACAATAACAGTCAATTCCCTCCACATCTGACAGAGCTGCAGAACAACTTATAAATGATATGCATCTCCTGCTGGTCCCATGGCAACCGCCTTGACTTTATTGTTGCATTTCTTTGATCCTGCCAAGCTTTGATTCATTTCTCTTTCACCCTTTTAGCTAAACATATCATGTGAATTTGGAGCTTTGTTCCTGACAGGCCCCGTCTTACCTCGCTCTCTCCGCAGGCTCCTGACGCCTCCCAGAGGAGCCGCGGAGGAGGAGAGGAATTCCACGGGATTCAAAGACTTCACCAGGGTTGCTTTTGACTCTTCGTCTGCCTCCCCCTCTCCCTCCCTCCCTGTCCTGACCTGTTCCTCGTGATCCCCCGCCAAACCATCTTCCTGGCCCTGAGGGAGCGGGACTTTATGTGCGCTGGCCTGGCCTGCACATTACCAAGAGGCCAGTGGGTTCCAGGCTTTAATTCAAGACCTCTTTAATAGTGTGTTCTTTGGCACGGCGGAGTTTGGATTCAACGAACGAGGAGAATGAACTTTAGCCGGATTCGATTAGCACGTTCTCATCAGAGTTTATAAGTTTGTCGAGGGCGCTTCAGACACGCTGCCAGGATTCTCATAAAGATTTTCATTGAGAAACCCATTTCAGGCAGTTTGATGTGGTTGTAAAAAAACCCCATCATCTTCAAAAGAGTGGGACTTTATAACACGAGGACTTTCACCCAACGAGTTCATAATGAAAAATGAAAAGTTTCTTTTAGTTCCATCTGGTTTCAATCGCAGCAATATCCTAAACATGACCAGTTTCTTAAATCAGCTACCCTCAACCTGCCTCCCCGACGTTAGCCACTCATTATTCTGCTCAGGCGTCTGCGACAGCAACACAAATCCAACCCTTCACTAAAATCTCTATAAAATCAGCTATGAATCACTTCATAATTAGGCTCTAATGTGGTTTATGCTTTTGTTTTTTAATTAGAGGTTTTCCTGGACTTTGTTGATCTACTGTAGATTTGTGTACAATCCCAATTTGATGTTTAAATATTGATAATAGTCACAGACGGTTGCATCCTCTTGGTTTCATCCCACACTCTCATCTCAAAGCTCGTAATTCCAAATCAAATTGAAATCTACGTGCCGTTGGGTCCAGCAGGAATAAGTGTGTTTGAAGGAGAAAGTCTGGGACTAGTTATGTCTGTCACAGTCGATGAGAACAGAACTCAGAGCTATTGAAGTGAGACGTGTGAGGTGATGTAGGACATTGCTCTTCCAGACTTTATTACTTTATTATCTTCTGAATGGGAGCTGCAGGAGGCGTGAGGTTTGGACCGTCATGATGCAGGTGGGTTCTGGGCTGTATGTCTCAGGTTGGGTTTTTTCTGCATCTTTGGTGAATGGTAATCAGAAAGTTGTGTGGTTTTTAAATGGCATCGTTTAGTAAACATATCAGCAGCTACATGAAGCTGTTGTAGGGCTTCAATAATGTTAATTACTTCCTCTCACACGCCAGATGGGCTTTTAAATCAGCACCATGGTTCTTTTAAACGTCATCGCATCAAATGTTGGCTCTGCATTTTAGAAAATTTAATCCTTTAATGTCCACACCAGGTTTTTTATTAGTTTAGGACAATAACAGAATACTTTTTAAGATAATAATAATGTATTATTATTGAATTTTAAAGGGAACATATATAATTTATATATTCTAAAGTTCATACAAAACATTTTTGCATTAAATCCCTCTTACATAAAGTGATGTTAGCAGTTATTGACATTTTCATTACCTTCCAGAATGAAATGAGCTGGAGCTGGCCACGCCCACCCATCCCCTGATTGGCTGCTATTAGGTGAGAGGCAATTTCAGGGAGGAGCTTGGTGTAGAGCTACTGCTCCTCTAGCAGCAGCTCTCTCTTGCACATGAGAAGTGGTTCTATTGCACTTTCCCCGATTGTGACATCACAAACAGGGACTTCTTGAAATGGTTTGTTCGAGGCACATCATTCCTAAAACCAAACACTGACAGAATATAAATGGACGGATTTTTTTACAAGCTTGGAGTGTTTTAGAAGCAGTAGAGACCCACATGGAAGCACAAAGATGAGTTTTGCATAACATGTCCGCTTTAAACATTCATCTTTTATAAAATGTCTAAATTAACTACTAAAATGTTTTGGCTGCACATGCACCTACATCATTTTTTAGGATCAGTTTTGCTATTTTTTTTAAGTTAACTAACAGCAATAATAATGATACCTGTTTGGATGGCTGCAATAAATCTACCAAACCCAATCTACTGTGAGCCAGGCCTTTTGTTCTCCTCAGTCCTCTATTTAAACCACTTATCTAAGAACAAATAAATTCCTCTAAAAGCCAACATCTGCCCTGCTATGTCACTTTGTATTTTTTAATAAAAGAACTCCTGCAGTCGTTCTTCTGCTACTAGTGCATCATAAATCTGAGCAGAAGTTGTGACACTGATGGGAAGAGAATTTCAAATTGGAGCCTTCCTAATACTCTTAAAAGACCTCAACTATGTCCTCAGATTTGTTTTAGACAGCAGTGCAGCTTCTTTATGAGATCAGCTAAATGGCTGTTGTTTTTGTTTCCTTGTATTATTCAAGTGACACTAAATACATTTATTGAGATTGCAAAATAGAAGTCAGCTTAAGATTTTATGTTAAAATTATTTTATGCACGCACACATTTCCATGATTATATCGTTAAAAGTGAAAGAATTACTTCTGCTGCTGTGTTAGTTTCACATTAGTATGAGTACCTATAATGTATTTAAAAAGAGAAACTGCATTGTGAGTGAAAGTACTGCATGAAGAATCCTTGTAGAATATATATATATATATATACATATATATATATGTATACACCCTCCGTGGGTGGTCTCATCCTTCCAAGCTCGGGTCCTCTACCAGAGGCCTGGGAGCTTGAGGGTTCTTCAGTATCTTAGCTGTTCCTAGAACTGCACTTTTCTGGACTGAGATGTCTGATGTTCTTCCTGGGATCTGCTTTAGCCACTCCTCCAGTTTGGGGGTCACTGCCCCGATGACCACGGGCACCACCGATGTCTTCACTCTCCAGGCTTTCTCCAGTTCTTCTTTGAGGCCCTGGTACATCGCTAGTTTCTCCTGTTCCTTTTTCCTGATGTTGCCATCACTTGGTGTTGCCACGTCAACCACAACGGCTGTCCTCTGTTGTTTGTCCACCACCACAATGTCTGGTTGGTTCTCCATCACCAGTTTGTCGGTCTGGATCTGAAAGTCCCACAGGATCTTGGCTCGCTTGTTCTCTACCACCTTAGGGGGTGTTTCCCACTTTGACCTTGGGGCTTCCAGTCCATACTCTACACAGATGTTCCTGTACACTATGCCAGCCACTTGGTTGTGGCGTTCCATGTATGCTTTCCCTGCCAGCATCTTACACCCTGCAGTTATGTGGTGGATTGTCTCAGGGGCCTCTCTGCATAGCCTACACCTTGGGTCTGGTCTGGTCTGGTGTGGTAGATCTTGGCCTCTGTTGCTCTGGTGTTCAGGACCTGTTCCTGTGCAGCCATGATGAGTGTCTCTGTGCTGTCCTTCAGACCAGCTCTTTCTAGCCATCGGTAGGATTTCTTGATATTTCTGGACAGTGGATCTCACACTCACTAGTCCTCGGCCTGACCAACCCTGGGAAATGAAAATGTGAAATAATTTGCAAATGTTGACTATGCATGGGAAAAACACATGCAGTATATAATTGGGATCATGAAATTTCTTGGAGAAAAACTTTGTCTTTATGTAACCATTTAGGAGCCACAAATACACAAAAACCACAGAAGGTGTTTCTAGTTAAACTCCTACTGTGCCTCCACCTGACAAGCATGAACTGAACTTTATTTACTGTAGAGAACAAGATGTTTGAGAGTCGTTAGTCTGTGATTTGTCATCATGGAGTCTTTGAAAGTGATCATTAATTATGTATGATCAAATAATAACAACAATGAATTACCATAAATCAAATTTAATTGTCACCCTAACTTTAGTTCCTGTGCAGTTGCAGTGCAATGTGTCGCCAGTGGAGGGCAGTATGACTATGAGTACAATAGTATAAGATCTGAGGTCTTCATGTTCTGTAGAGTGTCCTACTGCAGCAGGAAAACGTATAAAATAAATAACACGTGAGACAGTTTAACACGTTAGATCCTCATGTTGTGGGCTGACTTACAAACAAATAATTAAGTTAAAACCTGTAAGATTAAATAAAATATTCGATATTTGGTTGATATTAAAACCAATATTTAAGTTTTGCAAACTATTTCTGCTTTTTCAAATAAATTTTTACACTTTTTATGCCTTACATGCATATATATATATTTCTTTACAAAAGTTATGCCATGATATTAAAAAGGTATTAGAAATCCTACAAGTTAAAATGAGAAATTCATATTTTTAGAACATTACATTGACAGTCATATTTTTTCACATTCACTACTGTTTTTTGTTTTAGACAAATTTTGACTTAAATTATAAACTCAAGTTCATGCCTCAATGTTTAATTTGCCACGTTTTTACTCTTTATTCAGCGACATTGTGTTATTATTTATTTTCCAAGTTGTGTTTGAAGAGCAGAGCGGAGCCAGGGGACAGCTAGGGGTGAGTTAAACCCGGACAGAAAACGGCTCCATCAGACCTGAGGCTGAGACCCACACTATGACCTCTGCAGTTAGAAAACACACACATGCAAGCACACACACACTAGGATGCATCATTTGCTTTATGCAACCATATAAAGCAGATTTTATTTCTTTATTTCATTGCACACATACTTCAGATACGTTTTTCTGCAGATAAATTGACATTTTCTCCACTAATTCTCTCTCTCTTGCTTATTACTGCAGCTCTCCTGCATTTCTCTGAAGCTCCACAGCAAACAGCTGCCTGATTAATAAGTTACATCCTCTAAATATGGCTCAGAGTCATGTATCTTTAAAAACTACTTAATAATGGTAATCAAGATTATCAACAACGTAGCAATTACATCTTTACACTTTCCTCTCTTAATTATGTATAGTTCTTCTTCTCTGTGGATAAAAGGGCTGCTTCCTCAGTCTCAGGTGGATTGTTCATCTTAAGTGTTTATGATGGTATATTTGTACCACAGCTATGCTGCGCTCCCTTAAAGTGGCAGCCAGCTAAAAAGGACCCCCACGCCTGTTCGCTGTGTGTGAATCAACCACAATGGAGGAGTTCCTATGTTTTATTTATTGATATGTTTTAGCTGGGGGGGGACCTTACATTCATTATCATAAAGGCCTCTAGACATCACACACACACACACACACACACACACACACACACACACACACACACACACACACACACACACACACGAGTCAAGCAGGCCGCCTTTTTTTGCTCCTCGCCAGCAACTAGCAGGAGCCTCAGTGACAGAAGCTGACAGTGTCAAAGTGTCTTTGTCTCTCGCACATAAACTGTCCCTGAAGCTGTGAAAAAGATGTAAAACACAAGCTTTTTTCCCTTTATGAAGGAAGTTGTTTTCATTCCCCTCTTCTTCTTCCTTTTCTCTCTTTTTTTTAAAGTGTCATATCTTTCCTGTCAGGGCCCCGGGGCGCCTGGTTGGGGCTCACGCTGGAGGAAGAGGAGGAGGGTGAGCATCTGCAAACCCAGCGGAGTTTGACCATATTGTACCTGCGCTCGTCTTTTTTAGCTTATTTTGTCAAAAGTTCAAAGCTGTGAATTTCACACAGATGCGTTGCCATCTGATGTGTGCGTATACGTGCGTGCGTGCTTGTGTGTGTGTGTGTGTGTGTGTGTGTGTGTGTGTGTGAATGATCTAGTAGGAACAGATGCGAGGGAAAGTAAGCAAAAACTCAATATGAACCCTGCAGAGGCCTTCCCGTTTTTTTTCTCTGTTCAATTATTTAGAGTCAAAGAAAAGGAGAGAGGAGTAACACGTTTCCTCAGAAGCCGCTGCGTTCGGCAGGAATGAATAACATATTTATCTAGTCTCATCTTTGCCAAATAGCCGGAAATGGAAACAAATACCTTCAATTGGATTCCTGGCTCTGGTGTTTTCCTTCAGCTTCTGCTGTGTGTACTCATGCACTCTTATTGAAAAATTCCTCAGGACCTTAAAAAAAAGTGATGAAGTGCTGACGAGTGATATTTTTCGTGGCATCTAGATGTACACTTGGCAGTTTCAGTGTCTCCTCCCAGCGTGGCAGGGGAGGGGGAGAGACGAGGGAGAAAGTGCTCACCTCTTTAATTTGATTAAAGATTTAGAGGAGGAACAGAGGCACGTTGCCTCCGTGACACGTCTCTACCTGGCGCACTCTGACACCTGATTTTATAAAGAGATGTCACAGCCAAGCTCCGCCGTAATGCCAGTAATTACTCTGAACTCAAATAAATAAATATATTTGCTTCTCTTTGTGAGAGTCTGACAGCTTCTCCAACATCCTTGACGGGTGTGTGTGTGTGTGTGTGTAGGGGCTGTGTTTATTTGGGTTGTGTGTTTAGATGTGTCTCTTTATGTGGGTGTGTGTTTACATATAGTGAGGCACTTGTAAAGGAGGGAATCAGACAGGATGAAATCTTGACAGCTACAGTATAGCTTGTTTTCCATTTCTCCTCTTTTTTTGACTGATAATCTGCACACACTGAAGATAAGGTGCTCGATGCAGCTTTGTAAATAATAAGGTTAGAGTTTGTGCACGGATGTGCCGGCGCCTCGGCTGATCTCGCTCCCATTAGTGACAATTGGCTGTGACCTCACCTGCTCAGCCATGCTGTCATCAGCGAGCGAGTTTCTGCAGCAGCAGCAGGAGCAGCAGGAGCATCTGGTCATGGAAGGAGACAACCAGACAAACGCTCCTCTGCTGAACCAAAGAAAGTCTGATGCTTGTTGTCATGAAGGTTGGCTTCTTGACTTCTTATGCTGTTCATCTGCAACAACAGTTTCATATTTTATCTTGCAGGGGGAGTAAAAAAACACATCTCTCTCTAAAAAGAGCTCAGAAAGCAAGCAGCCGAGCAGCATAAACAGGTTGGTTTTTCATTCTGATGCTTGTCTGCTTCTCCATACCTACAATTATGAGCTGTTCACACAGAATGATGCTCATCGCTGCTGCAGTGTTATTTATTAAATGTAATGTTTTAGAGCCTCAAACTGGTTATGTGTCATAAAATCACTAATACTTTGGCCCTGCCATGGAATAAAGTAAATATTAAATGCTCTAGGCTTAAATCGGTTCTTCTAGTAGATGATTTTGAATAAACAGATTTTGTTTGTCGTTATAAAAGAGACTAAAGCTGCTGGGAAATGAAAATAAAAGATCTAATCAAAGAATTTCTGACATGTTGCCCAGTTCCCAAAGTCTGTTGTTGATAAAGGCCTCTTAATCATTATTATCATTGTTGTTACTAATATTTATTTGTTTATGGCAGTAACAATAAATCTGCACACACACACACACACACACACACACACACACACACACACACACACACACACACACAATTTGAGTATCTTGGGGTTTTGTTCACAAGTGAGGGAAAGATGGATCGGGAGATTGACAGGTGGATTGGTGCTGCGTCTGCAGTGATGCGGGCGTTATACCGGTCTGTCGTGGTTAAGAGAGAGCTGCGTCAGAAGGCGAAGTTCTCGATTTACCGTTCAATCTATGATCTACGATAGGGTGAGGAGCTCGGTCATCAGGGAGGGGCTCGGAGTAGATCCGCTGCTCCTCCACATCAAGAGGAGCCAGTTGAGGTGGCTCGAGCATCTGGTTAGGATGCCTCCTGATCGCCTACCTGGTGAGGTTTTCTGGGCACGTCCAACTGGGAGGAGACATACAGGAAGACCCAGGACACGCTGGAGGGATTATGTCTCTCAGCTGGCCAGGGAACGACCTTGGGATTCCCCCAGAAGAGCTGGCCCAAGTGGCTGAGGAGAGGGAAGTCTGGGCCTCCCTCCTTAAGCTGCTGACCCCGCAACCCGACTCAGGATAAGCGGATAAAAATGGAACTTTTATTTACTTTAAATAACTTTTATTTATCCACTGGTTTCACCAGCTTCAGCTTCTTTTATTTTGACTTTTCAAACATTCTTGGGAGCTCTGGAACGTAGTTGCTGATCATTTTTATATAAGTGTTGGCATCTCTGCTTGCTAATCCATTTCCAGACACACGTGTGGTTGTTCTTCAGAATCATTTTACAGTAATTGTCTTTTTTTTCTAAAAAATTGCGATACATCCATCATCTGATTGACCTTTTTATTATCTTTAAAAATCACCTTGAGGATGGCTTTCTTTATCCTTCTATCTTTTTTTGGTCAATGTTAATTTTATCATATTGATTTTTATTATTATTATATTTAATTTTTGTTAAATCGTGACAAAAAACAACCTTAAATCAAATCCCTCAAACAAATACAGCAGGATGAAGATGAGAACTACAATCCCAGATAAACGAGGATCAGAAGAGGAACTTCTAAATCACACTACTCGTGTGAAAACTTCAGGAAAATTACTCTTTTTAAAAATATGGATATAAATAAAACAAGCATTATAAAAAATAAATTCCCTCAGAAGCAATTGAAAGCTCTAAGAACCACTAGCTCTAATTGTTAATCAATAGTTCTTCATCTTAGAGAATAAAAACATTGATCTGATGAAAGCTGCTTCCTGCGTCAGGTTACTGTTTTATTCATTAAATTATTTTAACAAAGACCATAAAGAATGTCTTTAAAAACACTTTTCCTGAGTGACAGTCTATTCAAGGCCTCCCAAACCTCCTTCATGCATCTCTAATTTTTATTTAATCCTTTCCTGTCCAGCGAGCGTCAATCAGAGAATCACACAGCCTCCGAGCCCGTCCGCGCACCTCAGCGGTTCTCTGACAAAGCAGATGTTTGGGATGCACTCTACCATCAGGATCACAAACCTAAACGTGTCCCCTTTTGCCTTGACGTGTAAATTATAGATGGAGAAACACCCTTTAAACATGTTCATTAAAGACAATTCAGGAAAAAAAAGCTCATAAATATTTCTTCCAAGCAAATCTCAACACATTCCCTCCTCCTCCGCCTTCTCTCGGCTCTTTTCCCAGTCAACAGGAATGTTTGAGGGGAAGGAGAGAATCGGTGCCTCAGCGACCTTGACTGGAGACAAGCAGGAGACACATGCACGTCTGGATCGACTTCGCCTGTGATGGCTGTTAGCTAGCTTTCCCTGCAGAAGCCGAGCTGCCTGGCTGGCTGCTGATGTGCTATTAACGTGCTCTGGAAGAGTTGCTTGTGTGGAGGATGACACATTATTATCCTTTAATCTCAGTCTCAGCTTGTTGAGCATCAAATTGAAATATCCTGAACAGATGTAAAAACACATGTGAGCCTCGGCGCGCAAGCTGTGCTGCGCTTTGTTTCATCTACCCGTGATGTGAGCCTTAAGGAGAAGCTTTTTAAAATTTCATCACTATTCAAAAGGATAATTAATACGTACCCCCAGGCTTTGATTATGCGATACCCAGTGTAGAGCGCTGGTGTTGCCATAATGAGCCACTCATCAGTACTCTGCCTGTGCCTCCCCAACAAACATACAGTTTGCATAAGGTACTTAAGATTCTGCAAAGGTGCCGTGGTGTCTGTGTGTGCAGGCGCTGGCGTGTGTTTATATGTAGGCGCGTGCATCGGAGGTTTGAGCGCTTCTTTAATTTGCAGCACAGCTCTATTGTTTAGATCACTCTGGATGTTGCAGTTTGTTTACACAAGGACCCCTGTCAGGTTGTCATCAGATAGTTGGGCCCTATCTGTAAAGCATGCCTACACCCACACACACACACACGTACACACACCAATCTCCACCTCATTCCAAGCCAAAAACCCGGTGAGTAGATGTCAGCGAGCGGGAGCTGATGTGATGCTGCAGCGAGATGGACAGGCAGGCGGAGACTGACAGGCCATGGAATACGAAGGGGAATATTGGGAGTTCACACATAATGAGACCTGTCAATTTGAATGCCTAAAGGCTAAGAAGTGAGCAGGCCATGGCTGACGACTGAGGCAGCCATTTCTGCTCAGAAGAAATGCTTCTGAATAATGCCTCACCCTTGACCCTGACCGGTCCATGAAAAACAGCAATTACTGCTGTTGTGGGGATGTAACCGCTACTTTCTGAATGGTTAAACACCAAAAGTAAATCCACAGAGACAAGAAAGCAGCTTCTTCTGGAGGTTTGACCTGCTTTTGTGTAAAAAAAAAATTTTGTTGTTTTTTTAACATAAACCAGGCTACCTGTGACAGGGTCGGGAACTCCACGTCTAAACTCTAAAGTGTTGCACTTCTTTGGGCCGAAAGTGGAGGGGTGCATGGGGAATAGAAAGTGTCATCAGGGATTTGCTCAGGGTCACAGATAGCCTGTGAGGATTCTTACATGTTCGCTCTGTGCTGAAGTGACACTCGAGAGGGGCGCTGGGACCTCCTGACAGCAGATGGACCTGCGCTTACGCCCCTGTCCTTAAATCCAATTCTGTGCTTGACACTGGGCGGAATTAGCTTTGGACAGGTGAGTGATAAGTTCTCTGGTTGCATCTGCCAAACAGATCTGAGCCATCTTCTGAAACTGAGAGTTTTCCAGCTCCGCAACGGCAAAATTGAGCTACAGAGGACGTCCTAATCAGGCTTAAACGTCTCTCTTATGGAGCATTTGTGTCTATTTAAAGAGATGATCCTATCAATTCCTAATCCATAGTTTTCTTGCAGCTTAAAACGGATAAAATATACATTTGTCCCCGTAGAGCGCCGAGCTGAGAAAATCGTTACCTTTGGCTGGGCTTCTTGTTTTCAGGGTTGCTGCTTTATTGACTTGTGTAAATGATCATTCACCAGGGAGGAGGTTGGATTTTGAGTGGATAAATAATAAAAGAGGGAACAATGATAAAATAATGAAGAGGATTTAAACTAACAGATCAGAATCCTGCTTCTTTTTCCACTCCTCTTCTCGGCGTTCTCTCTTCTGATCTTTGAGTGACAATCGTTGGGAAACTCAAGGCCTTCCGAACCCCTTCCTCCCTCCATCAGGGTCTCTCTGGTCAATGGGTGTCAATCAGAGCTTGGCCCTCACGCAGATTGGCAACAAGTATCTTCGCGTTCACAAAACAATTATGACTGCGCCGTGGTGAAATGGATTCCCGCGTCGGCTCTCCACTCTGTGCTCTTCTTCCCTCGGCCGCCGGGGTCCTGCCATGGGAAGCAATTATCGCTAGATGCCAGCTGACAGCCCCATTCCATTGCCAGCACGATAAGCCCTCATCCTCAGGCTTTCTCTAGGCAAATAGCATCCTCAACACTCAAATCAAACCTCTTACGAGCCATTGGCCTCTGTCAGAGAAATGGATGGTTCTCTTTGTTCCCCTGGACAATAAACTGGGAATGAGGTGGATACTAAAGAGCATAAAGAGATGTTTTGATTTTGGAGGCTCAAACCGCTCCAAAAAGATGGGCCCGGTTTGGGAAAGATGTAGCAGAGCCCTGTGGTCCCTAGATAAAGGAGACAGGAAGAAGAAGGAGATATAAAACCAGTTTAATGAGTGTTCAGAATGATGATGGACACACTGCTTTTGCAACATAAATGTACAATTCTGTTTAATAATTTACTAGTATTTTTCTTATGGACTTTTCTAAACAATGCCAGTGTTTTGATCAAGTTCCTGAGGTCATGACAAGTGCACTTATTTTATAAGACAGAATTAGCTTCACGCTCTGATCCTTTGCTGTCATATAATCAACAGAATTTTCTTTCTGTCTTTCGTTTTTGGAACTTAAAAAAAGACGTTTCCCTTCTGTGGGATGCGTTCAAATCGATGCTTAAGAGACCAAGTGTGAGATAAACGAGTCTAAATGAACAAAAATTACAATTAACTGGTATAAAAGTCAAACAGTCATCTGCCACTTTGCTTATTAATTGAATAAACACATCAAGGCAAAGTTCAGTCAATCCTTTAATCACTTTAATTAATGCACATTGTTCTCTTTTCCTCGCCTCTTTTCTGCAGCGAGCTCCCACCATCTCCACGTGTACCTATATTTGTGAAATAATAAATAAATTACAATGCACACTGCCACCGACTAATTATCATGCAAATCAAGCAGCAACAAAGCAGAGAGGGACTGTTAATCTGTGCCGGATTGTGGGTGAAATTCCCCAACGTGCACAGAGGTGTCCACCGTGCAATTAGAGCGCGGAGTGATTTGGGACGCTATAGAGGAGGAGAAGAAAGCGCTGCAGTAAAAGGAAGGGAATGACTGTCGCTTATTCTCTGTCAAATTAATTCATCTCCCTTCTGCCTTTGTCTGAGGTTCCATCAGATTTCACTGGTTCCTCCATCATAGCAGAGTTCAGATCAACATGTTAGAGTCCATGAGACCACTCGATGTGGAATGACCACGTTTCTTAGAGAGTTTGATCTTATTTTACTGTTAAGATAGAAAGAAAAACACACAGCATCTCTGACCCAGATGTTCCAGGTGTCTGAAATCCAAAATGTTAAATTTTGTCTAAATGTGACACAAAAAGCCTGACCCATGCATTCATCATGATGCATTCGTCAAACTCCTCCGAAGCTTTAGACAAACTTTATACGTCCTTTTGATTTTGTTTGAACAACAAAACTTAGTCACGTTAGGAAAATTATCAGTTTTCTTTGATTTTCATGAAGCGCTAAAAATACCATCTTTTGTCAGAGTTGAACTTTTTGTCTGTATTTTCTCGTTTTTCCCCAAAACATATTTTTTTACTTTTTCTTTATATTTGTTGTTTTTAGCTTACATTTCTTTAAAGCCCACATTACGGTGACTTTTTCTGAGAGCTTCTGCAGGTTTGCAATGTTTGGACTTAGTTATTTGTGATTTTCTCTAATTGCATTTTTAGCTTTTTCCTGATATTTTGAAACCAAATAATCATTGAAAACACCTACGTTTGAAAATACATGGATTAGTGGACAATAAAAACACCCCACCTCAACTGGCTCCTCTTGATGTGGAGGAGCAGCAGATCTACTTCGAGCCACTCCCAGATGACTGAGCTTCCCACCGTATCTCTAAGGGAGAGCCCAGACATGGAGAAAACTAATTTCAGCCACTTATATTTGCAGTCTCATCCTTTTGGTCACTACCCAAAGCTCGTGACCATAGGTGAGGGTAGGACTTAGATCGACTGGTAAATCAAGAGTTTCGTCTTCCGGCTCAGCTCTCTCTTCACCACAACAGACCGGTACAACGCCTGCATCACTGCAAGCACAGCACCTATCTGTCTATCTACGTCTTTCCTTCATTTCTGAACAAGAGATACTTCCCTGCAAACTTTCAACGTCGCATGGATGTACAGATCATGTCTATATTGAGTCTGTTGATCTAGACTACGTCTGTAGGATGTCCTAACTAGGTCTTTGCACAGTGGGTTAAACTCCTCCACTTGGGGCAGGACCTCGTCCCTGACCTGGAGAAGGCATTCTACCCTTTTCCGACTCAAGACCATGGTCTTGGATTTAGAGGAGCTGATTCTCATCCCAGCTGCTTCACACTCAGCTGTGAACTGCTCCAGCGAAAGCTGGATATCACGGTCTGATGAAGCCAACAGGACCACATCATCAGCAAAAAGCAGAGGCCTGATCCTTAAGCCTAATTCATACTTCTCCGTCACCTCCCCGAGGCAGAGACATGCACAAATTTATTGAACCATTTTGCCCTCGGACTTCTCCGTCACCTGGGGAGAGTTGCAAAGCAGTTCCCTGCCAGGACAACAGAGGGCGTAGCGCCTTTCTGGGGTATCCTGTCATGTAGCCAGTCCAAGATAGTGCATTTACAGTTTATATTTGCAGTTTGTATTGTGCTTTTTTGCATTTAAGAGACTTTTTAAAACGGACAAATTTGTCTCCTCCACCTCTTCATGCGCTCTCCACCTCTAAACCCACGTTTCCTGTCATTTCCGTCCACGAATAAAACGCTTGCTGCGTATCTTTATACTCCTCCAGTCACGGGTGAATAAATGTTCATATTTTCAGTTTTTTTGCGAGGTGTTCTTCAAGCTGCTCCGTGTCTGTCGCTAGATATCTTCAGCTCTCTTTTTATTTTTTGAGGCAGCGATGGCGGTGCTGGTGACGAATTTAAAGGAAGCGGCGTCCTGGCCAATCACAAGCTTGCACTCTCTGTCTCGTTGAATGGATGTTTAGAAAAGAGAGCTTGTCTCCGTCCGTCCTAGCATGCCTGCTGGAGAGCCCTTGCAACGACGGATCATGGCATTGCGTGTGTCCGTACTGACAAAGATGAAGAAGCATAAATTAGGCTTTAGGCCACCAAAAAGGATCTCAACATTTTGTCTGTGCCTAGAAATCCTGTCCATAAAAGTTATGAACAGAATCGGTGACAAAGGGCAGCCTTGGTGGAGTCCAAGTCTCACCAGGAACGAGCCCGACTTACTGCCGGCAATGAGGACCAAGCTCTGACACTGGTCATACAGGGACCTAACAGCCCATAACAGGTGGCCTGGTACCCAATACTCCCAGAGTTCCCCTCATAGGACTTCCCAAAGGACACAGTCAAACACCTTCTCCAAGTCCATCATTTATGACTTGTATCATTAATTTTAAGTCATCTCTAAGTGCAACATTAAATACTGGACACACACACCAATAGATGTAGTTGTTTGCAGCCACAGACGCTGTTCTTCATTAATGACACACATGAATCAGCCCCACTTTTGGAGAGCGTCTTTAACTTTCAGGCCCTAACCTACTTTAGAAAACTTTAATCCTCTCACTTCCACAGATGACCCCCACACAAAGACAGAGGAATTAAAAAAGAGGACTGTGTTTAAAAATTCAAACTCAGTCCTGATTCATCCCTGGTGAATTCAAAGCATACATCATGAGTGAACTGCTCAGATAATTAAAAGACGAAACGCAGCCTTATTTTTTCCTTACTGGTAACAGGGTAAATATGGCACAAAAGAAGAAAACAAACACGAGCAAAACTGCCTTATTATCAGCAATCTCATTATCATAACGACCTGATTTGCCTGAATCATGTCCTTATTAGGCCCAAAAGTCTCTCTGTCCCCCGCGGGTAATGAGAGGCCAGGCTGGGATTCTTCTCAGCGCTGACATGTCTTTTATTACCCTCACACTAAATGGAGGCAATGACGAACATTTCGCTCGTGTGATTACTCGCTGTTCACCCTTGATGTCGCAGACGAAAAGTCGTGTGCCCTCTTTTAATATTTGATTGTTTTTTTTCTACATAATTTGTTCTAATTCATCATTTGAGCCTTTCATTTGCTCGTTCGGTGACATTTATCTGATGTGGATGCTCTGATTACTGGACTCTGATATCGTGTTGGCCTTTGATGTCCAATTTCTTCTTCTTGGCCCAATTTTGGTCTTTTTAGAGCAGAAATTTTCCTTCTTTCTCCATCCAAATGTTGCAACGAGCGTATTTGTCAAAGCCTGTGAAACAACAGAAAATGATTCATGCGTTATTTAGAAAATTGTGATAAGGGTAATCCAAATATTGGGTTCTGATTACAACATTTTTGGGTGGAATTGCAGAGATTGTATCCTTGAGCTCATCTGGTTAGGACATTTCCAGGTTCTCAAAGGAATCAGGAATGTCGTTATTGTCCAGCAGCTGCAGCATAAACCGCCCATGAAATAATAAGCTGCTTTTCAAACCTGTTTGACAAATCAGCAGAAAATTTAAAAAGCAAAACATCAGTCTCGTTAGAGATGCTGAAAATAGAACAAATTGCTTTATAAACACCCAGAAAATCAGATTTAAAAAAAAATGACTTGTTCTCTTTCTCCATAAATCAGTTTTAGTATTTCTGCCCCAACAGCCATGCAGTCCAAGTCAGAAATCTGAGGAAATCACAGTCGTTATTTTCATTACATGCATCCACCAAATCGCATCGAGCTTATGAAATATTTCTTTGGCCTGTTCAAAGGCTTGTTACAGCTTGGATTCAATTACAGCTGTGGCAGTAACATGCTGTCAGGTCTCTTTAGCCAATCATTAGTCAGGGACTCTTCCTCTCCGTGCAGCCAGCCCAGCGAAGCCAGCGAGCGGACGACAGGCCTAATTGTTGCTCGATGGCTAAAGGTCGGCTAATGAACCGAGGGGGCTGGTGAGAGGGCGGCAGGGTGGGCTGGAGCTGGCTGATCGAGCTGAGGGCTGCTCTCAGCAAACAGAATTTCCTAAACTTTCCTCAGATCAAAGTGGAGGAATTATTTTGAGAAAATTTCAGCTCTATGTTCAGGTCCATCTGCTAGGCTCCAGACTGAAAAAGGACAGGAAGGAGAAATAAAAGTGTTTGTTTTAGAAAAGAGAAAAAAAGAACTCCTACGCAGTCAAAAAGGGTTATTTATAGTATCATCACTCATCTGATTGGCAGCTATCAGATAGGCGCTGACTAATCACTTGTCAATAAAGCTGAGAAGGTTAAAAGCAGTTTACCAAACTCAAAAATGCAGAAATGGTTCCCCATTCTTCTCCTCGTTTGCAAATTAGTGTTACTTTTCTTTTCTACACTTATGAGGATTCAATAGAAAGAAAATAATCCTGTGTGAATAAAAAAAGATTTTAGCTGCATGCAGAAACTCTAAAGTCTTATTTTGGCAGGGAAACAAACAGAAGCAGGTTAGCAGAGACAGTCACAATGTTGCTGATTCCCTTCAAAAGCAGAGGCAGGTTAAGGTTTTCACATCCTGCCTCTTGTCCAGAGAAGCCTAAAAGCTGATGGGTCCAAAATTCCTTCAACATTAGTGTCAAAGCAGCTGAAAGATACGAATGTTTTATTAAACAATTCAACAGAAATACCACAAAACACTTGCATGTACCAGAACGCTTTCCAAAAGACTAAAATTCACACTAGAATTTAGATTTTGGAATACTGTCTGATCCGGCTTGTGTGTGTTCCAGTTTTAGGTCAGGAAGTCAGTAGAATTTGCTCAAATTTATTTTAAAAATGTACTCGTTATAAACATCTTCCTCTCCTGGATTTGGATCTGAGGCAATGCAGCAGCTTCATTCATATAGCACATTTCATACACAGAAACTGTTCAGTGCTTTCAAGGTGCTTTTTCAGTTGTTTGTTTTGTTAAAAAACTAATAATAGAAATCTTACCATCTGTTTTGCACAAATCTCTCCCGTGCTCAAAATACCGCTTTTTTCCACAAATGGTGTGCTCAATTTGTCCTCGGAACTTGAAAATCCCGACTTCCGAGTAGGAAAAATCAAATAAAACACCCCGCAAAGTCGGACCTCCCAGTCGGAAACTCAGATGTTTCTCAGAACTCCGACCTCGAAATCCAAGATGGCAGCTCTCCGTATCAACAACAGTAAGTTTTGGTTGAAATGTGTTTATTTTACAAGACACACATATAAGAGTGCGTTTAAAATCAATGATACATGTAGGGCTTGCACCTCTAAGCTGAACAAACTAAAAGTGTTGTTTACGAGTCATCTGTATTCGTTGAGAGCTACCAAAACAGCAGTTTTCGAGGGCGCCATTGTGGATAGTAAAAATGTTATTATGGATATCTGGAATGTTCATTTCTACTAGGAACACTATAATTACAGATATCTGGAACACATATCCAGTCTGCTTAATAAATGTTAAAATGGCTTGCCATAGTGTTAGATCAACCTCCACATACATAAATTTTACCATGACTGTCACAATTATTATTCGTTGTCCCCCTACTACATCACGCTATCACATGACAGAAATTGGTAAAACTCTTGTAAAAGCAGCTATTGGCTCTGCAAAGGTCTGGCAGTTGATAAGTGTGATCATCTTCATTTATTTACCACATAGATAGTTTAATTTATGATATAAAAGTAACTTAATATGTACTTTAATCTCTACATGTTGACCTCCGTTGATAAACAGTCCTTGCCTTGCTGGTGTAAGTTCAAACATTCATTTTGAAAATGTCCTGAGTTCTAATTAGTTACTTGATTGTTATCATAAACTCAATAATTGTGTGAGAGCGAGGAGGCGGGACTTTCAGACCCTCATCCTAAGATTGGAGACCCCACGCTCCCAAAGTTCAATATGGCAGCTACTGTAAATGTGATCTGACGGGTTTACTTATGAAAATCAGAAATACACAGACTCTTCATTCATCTACAGGTTTATGGTTGGACTGATTTATTTTATGAAAAGGAAATAATTGAGTTTATATGTTTGATACAGTCTCAGCTCTTCAAGTAACACAATTATGAAAGGAAACACATGTCCAAGTCTTTCTAATCTTTCTTCTTCAGACCTCCAGTGGTGCTTTTATCGGTCTGAAAATCACTGAGCTCAGTCAGATTACTCTTTAAATAATCTGCAGCACATCTTAAAATCAAATTCACTCCTCCAGCCTTAAATCTGATGGTAAGTTGAGGACAGAGTTGACTATTTGCCCCTAAATTATGTGCAGTGGAGTGTAAGCTGTGTGATCTGGAAATGAATGGGTGAAATCTGAGTAATCTGCATGAAAGTTGATCTGATGTGATGATGTAAGCTTCTGCTCACGTTTCTGTCCCGGCTTGTTTTGCTTTGAGACTTTGAATCAAATGTACGTAGATCTAATTGATGCAAACGTTGCTGCATATCTTCTCAATGTTCATCAGTGCTGCATGTTAAACCAGATCAACAAGATGTACACGTTTTTTTTTACTTTCATAGAAACTACCTTTAAAGGGTCTCATCAAAAACTGATCTGATGCATTTTGTGACTCACATTAAACATTTACTCCATCAAATGAATGTTTCCACAATAAATGTTTATGTATTTATACATTTTGTTCTCTGCATTTAAAAAGTCAGACAAGATCATTTTTCATTCTAAGTCCTTCTACCATCTGATTGGCTGGTTCTGTCACATGCCAATCAGAACAATATATTGAACAAGGGACCACACACGTGGTGATAAACACTCACAGATGTACTAGTTTTGGCCTACAGTGTGTGGTGTACAGCAATTTTGCAAATATGGTAAATGGCCTGTATTTCATATAGTGCCTTCTAGAGTCCTAGACCCCCCCAAGGCACTTTACAACACAATTAGTCATTCACCCATTCACACACACATTCACACCCTGGTGGTGATGAGCTACATCATAGCCAGCTCATGGACATTCCACGGTCAGAGAGCAACTCTCGCAAGATCAAATGTGACTTTGAATTAAACAATCATGGTGGTGGAGGAGCTTGCTTTCTGATTGGCTATGTGTCACATTCAACAGGCAGCACGTTTGTTTGTCCCTGGAACTCAGATCAAGATAACCAACATGTTTGAAAGCCTGGATTTATGATCGGAGCGGCGCTGACATGCTTCCAAGAGGACCAGAGCGCTTGTAAGACCACACATGGTAGGATAATCTGATAAGATTATCTTTGAAGTCATTACTGTAATAACTCACATTTTAAGATTGACAGACAAACTGGACTCTTTCTGGGCCGCTCCATAGGTTTAATACTATCTTCTCTTCACCATCAGGTTCACATTACAGAAAGGTCAACTGCTGCTCAAGGCTAAACTGTCTTATTTGGGATTAACAATTGGTTCCTCCTAAATCTGAACACAAATCTTACCTGAATCAGTGGAGATAAAAGGTGGTGGCAAAGAATACTTCTGACTGGAAAATGATTGAAATGATCACCAAGACAAAATGAAATAATAACAAGAAAAGTAACCTTTACCAATTTGGTGTTCTGTCACATCCCCCTGCATCTTTCCTGACCAATCTATGGTAGAGCAGTAGTCTATGATACATTGATCGTGTCAACTGCCAGCATGAAAATGTGAATATTTAGAGCCCCAACCACATAAATGTTCTTTTGCTCAGAATTCATAAAAGTCAACCTGGGTGTGAATCTCATCAGAAGCTTCTGTAAATCTCTGATCTGTGCTGCTGTGCATCAGACTCTAGATCTTTCCTAGGTGCGTGTGTTCTTTTTTCTTTTCTGTCCCTTTTACCCAGATAACAAACAAGTAGCAGACCCTCTTTGTGAGTTTGACTGTGTCACAGCATTTCATCAGAATACCCCAGACTCACCAGCAGTCTGAACCAGTTCAAATAGCTCCACTCAATCCCTCAGCAGCCAACGCACAGAGGCACGAGTCCTAATAAGCTCATGCTAAATGTGATAAGCTGCTTTGTAGCAGCGTTTTGCCTGTTATATAGTTTTTTCTTCACTATTCTTCTCTTCCACCCTGGTGATTTACTCACTCCAGGCAGTGTGTGCTTTTTGTTCGCATCGACTCGTATACAGAGCCGAGCAAATAGATTTCTATCTCAATTGGTCCCCCGGTGTCACAGTGGAAAGATACTTGGACAGAAGACAGAGCGAAAAGAGCTTGTTTTATTTTTTTATTGCGAATATTCAAGAGCTAAATTACAGTGTGTATTCTGAGGAGGTTGAGTTTAGTAGTTTTAAGAGGCCCCTGTTGGAAACTGTGACTGGAGGCTGAATCCAAAATGCTCCAAAGGCCAGGCAGCGCTCATGAAAATTCATCCTGGAGTACCTGCGCAGAGGTCAAACCCAAGTTTTGGAGTGTGTTGCCAAAACACATGAAAGAGATTTTTAGTGATGGGGTAGAAAGATAGATGCCATTTGGTTTCACTTACAAGTGTACATAAATGGAAAAATAAATGTCTTAAGAAGTTGTAGATTTATAAAAAAAATATATGTCTGCGTGCACGTTTTATGTTTCCAACTGCTCCCATCCCTCTCGTGCACCTCTCATGCGTACAAAGACACTCATGAGTGCAGCGCTCTGGCTTCTCTTTCCCACTTTGACCAGCTGGTGGATTGCATAGCCAAAGAGATGAAAAGCAACTCTGCAACTCACCAGAGTGGCACCGATGGAGCCTTTTAAGAGCAGAATTGCTCCAGTGAGTAAAAACATGGCCAACACTCTGGCTGATGTCATATCCCAGCTGTTAGCTCAATCAAAGCGCGGTCCCACCACGGCTAAGTGAGTCTCAGCGCGACGCATTCCACGTAACACGCAGTTGCTCGATAAAGAACGGAGAGGCTTTTTGAAGTGCCGTGTCTCCTCTGGTACTCTAGTGACCCCCCCTCCTGCCCTACTGCCAACTACCAGGTCTCCAAAGGCCCACTGGTTAAAAAGAGCCAGGCTCAATCAGCACATGCTTAGACTGGTGATGACTCCCCTCTTCTTGTTGCTGTTCGTCTCTCATGGTTCCCTCATACTGCCCTCCAGTTGCCATCCTCTGTAGCATTCTGCACGCCCATGCAGCTGTTGAGGGCCCGTCCCATCTTAACAGCACCCTGCCCCTCTGTTTAGCATCCATCTTTCGGCATGTGCACCTAAGCGTTTTTGTTTGATGACATGTTCTTCGTGGGTTTTTTTTACAGCTCAGACGGCCTGCTGACCCCCCACCTCCCACCCTGTCCTTTTTACTACACCAGCATGTGGAATGTTGATTGCGTGGTTTAATGGCATGAGGGACCGAGAGTCCAAGTCAGAGCGGTGAGTTTGCTGTCTTCTTGTGTCAACAGCCATTTTAGCCTCCATCTCACCAAGAAGGGCACCACATGGCCAGCACACATATGGAAAGGACAAGCAGTTATCCTGTTTTGACAACTGGTGCCAGTGAGACCTCAGCCTGACAGTCAGTGTGTGTGTGTGTGTATTTGTGAGTGTGTGAACATGTTTGTCTGAGTTTTCCAGAGAGACTCGGGGAGCAGAATGGCCAAACACCCAAGTATACTCTTCTTTCTCGCCCAGGGCAAGGTAAGACATGTTAGCATTCATAGACTCAAAGCACTGGAGGCCAATTGGTTGAAAACTGGAAGAGGTAGACAAATGACATGCACTGCACAGTAAACATCATTTAGGGTCAGAAGGCACAGACAGACAAAGAGGGGAATATGACTGGGAACGGGAGTCATTACAGGGTTTATTTCTGATTTTCTTGCAGCTTTACTGTTATCTGCCATCAAGCATTCAGAACCCACGATTGTCCACGTGTCACGTTGGGATCATTGGTAAGAGAAGACTGGTTTTAGGGTTTTGCAGTCTAACAAAGCAGCACTTCGATTATTCTCACAAATCCCTGCAACAGTGCCAAATGCAGCTGTGAAAAAAATACCAAAGAAGACCTTTTTTACTTGTTTTAATTATTCTTTTATTTTCCCAACTGAAAGTCAGCGGCGGAGCGTGTTAGCACATGAACAAGGATGCGTGTCTCGTGTTTGGAAGCACCCTGGTGACTCCAGTGCAGGTACAAAAGCTGGTTTGTTGGAAATAGCTTTTTATTAAAGTCAATACATATACATATTCCTGATGCATAATTTATGGCCACTTCTGCAGCATTAGAGAAAGCACTGGAGATTTTACTTCACACACCACTACAGTTTAAAAAAATTCAAAGCATTCAGGAAAAGGTGCACAAAACATGCCAAAATTAGGGCAAAGTGGAAAAAAATACATATTTAGGAAAGGTTTTTCAAACAATTCATGTGTTTATGTCACCGTAACCCACTTCTAATCATGCAATTGTGATAAATACAAAGTTTTTGTTTGCATTTTAAAAATATGTGACTAGATATTTGAATCGGCTTCTGTTGTAGAAACCTAAAGGAGAAATAAGGAATTCTCTTTAGGTCAAATTCCTAACTTATGTGTCCTCTGTGTTGTACAACAGGTTAATGGGCCAAAATAACACAATTTAATAAGTCAACAGTTTGTGGTTCCAGTGGTTTAGCTGTGCAGCTGAGCAGACCAGAACCTTGCACATTCCAGACCGAAGCGGGCCATCTGTTCCCCCCAGTGCACAAAACATCTCTTTCATATTAAGTGTTTATTGTTTAGTGAGATTGATGCCTGCAAAATCAGGCTTTCAGAATGACAGATTAGCATCACCTTCAAATCAGCGCTATTAGGAGATAAATATCAGTCATTTAATCACTGCTGCAATTTCTTTTTACAATAATAAGATTTACAAATGTAAGCGATTAAGTAATTAGCTCACATCTCTGAAGATTACGGTCTTCTGGACTTTAGAGCGTCTGGTTTTTCTGAAGATTACACTTAAGTCGGCTGCCTTGATTTTTTTTTCTTGTTTTGTTTTGTGAATGAGATTTGTGCTTGACCAATAAAGCACTTTGCAAATGACCCTCAGATCCTTCATGTGATCCTTTTCTTTAAGTGCACCATTTTCTAAGTGGACATGCAGCACAAAACGGCACACAAGGGAGATAAATGCACAACATTAATTTCTATTGAAAAATGGTGCATACTTAACAAAAAAAGGGGGAAAGTAAGGCTCTGTGGATGATATATTTAACTAGTTATCAAGGATTTCTTTGTTGCTGGGAGAACACTGGCCCTTAGGCTACTCTTGGTTTCAACATTCTTAAACTCTGCCTTTTTATTTACAAAGTAATTTGTCGGTTAGTGTTAATTTCCTAAATGCAACATAAAAGGAGTGCAGTGCAGTGAGAAAAAAATTAAAGGGAAAATTAAAAAAAAAAAAAAAAACAGCAGAGAATTGGGTAAATTGCTTCCATGTGTTTCTGGCTGCCAGAGTTAAAGGAAGTGGAGCGCTGCCTGAACGCCCCTGACCCGCCGAGACTGGGCCGGCTCAGTTTGAAAAGCTCAGCCCGCTAATGAAGCCCTAATTTTTATTGCCACTCCATTGCCTTCAAAGCAGTTCTGGTTGCCAAACATAATTTCACTGAAGGTATTTTCAGGTGCACTGCAAATAGTTCATAAATAATTTCCCCATTAGTGTGGCGCTCGTACTCGTTGGGTGAATGTTTCGTCTGTTCGGGTCCCTGTAACACCGCTCCTTCTTCGTCCCGGGCCTCGACACCAACATCAGAGCTCCAAACAACAGCCTTTGCATGTTTCTCTGCTCGCTGCACCCCCCATCATCCGCTAACCTCAGTCCTCCAGAGCTTAAGGAGTCAAATACCGCTTAGTGGCTAAGTGAGGTTTCATCTGAGGCGATGTGAGAGTCGCTGGGCGATGTCAATCCTGTAGTAAGCAGCCCCAGAGCCGGGGTCCACGGCTCCTCCATTACAGGATTAGTGAATTAAAATAAATCCAACCCAAAGAGGACCAATCAGCATGCTCTTATTGGTTGTGACTCTGCTGCCACTTTCAATGGATGCCTATAAGGGACAAATTTCCACAAATTACCAAGCAGAAGGTGTCCAACACCAGAGGCTTCATTTGTATTTGTCTTACACTAACATCACATCATTTTTCTATATTAATATGAGTGTTTAATGGATTTAAAGCCACATGATAAATTTTAGAACATATTATTGTTTTTGCACAGAGCAACATTCAGACAGCGTTTTCTGGATGCGAGAGCCTTGTGGCCTGGGGGCAAAATAAAATAACTGCAGAATGTGGAAAATTTAAATCATATGACACACACACACACACACACACTTGTAGGGACTTTTTGTTTTTGTTAATCACGACTAAGTTATTAATTGTTTTGCTTTTTCTGTCTTTATGGTCACTTATTTTGACTTTTTTTATTATAATTTTTATAGTTGTGATTTAGTTCATGCAGAATCCTCCTGCCTTTCTGCTAAGCTGTTGTTGAATCACACTCTGGCAACTCATTTAAAAAAGTTAACTCTGCAGATCATCAGAGCATCAACACACTTCAGTGGTTTTAACACAATACAAACTCAAGTATCCAAAATGGGATGTATCCAGTCAGATCAGCATCCTAATGGAAAGTGAAAGCCTCCCAGAATCCTGCAATCACAAGACTGACTTGAAGCAAACGAGTAATAAAAAGAACCAATAGCATCAAAGCACACGTGTTTTCCATTTGCATTCTGGAATTGGGATCTTGTGGGGCTGTACTTTGATTTAGCGAGCTGTTAAACCACTTTTCCCATTTTTTGTCCAACACTCTATGAAATAACTTCATTGGTTAAAAAAAACTATCCTTTTGATGGACAATGACACACAGGAGGAAGCTCTGAGATGAGACAACTCTGGAATCGATTGGAAACCTCTCTGAGCGCGGCACACGTTCCCCTCCACCTCCTCCTCCCCTTCCAACAACCTGCATCTGTCCTTTTTTTACATGTAGATGTTATTATTGTTCCGTAATTACGGTTCTTTCCCTGCAGCACATCAGTAGAGAGGAAAATGGAAAACTTCTTTATTGTAAGTAGGCAGGTATTTTGCAATAAACCAGGGTGCTGTCATCGTGCACGTAACACGTTTAACGTGAAAACAGGTCATAAATCACAGCAGTGATTCTCTTGTTTTCTCTTTTAGTTCACAGTTGCTCAGTTTTTCTTATCTTTCACCACTCAGAATCTCTGTTTTGTTGTTATGGGTTGTAGTGTGTTTAGGGCTTGGGTTAGGGTTAAGAATCAAGGGTTAGGGTTTGGGTTTTATAGTACTGTAGTGAAAGGGGGGGGGGGCGCAATATAATAGAAAATTTGAGGCGAGCACTTTTATAAATCCCAAATCACTCAAATTATTATAAAAGGTGTTCCTTAAATGTGAACCCACCATTTATTCATCTTAAAATTTAACAGACATCATTTTTTGTTTTATTATTTTTTATTTATTTTCAAATTATTTTTTACTTATTTTACACTACAGCCTGTTCTTTCTTTGCAAAAACTGAATAGAAAATATGCCTGAAGAAAGAATAAAATTACATATAGCATTGAAATTCAATTAAGTAAAAATAAGTCTCATATTCATGTTATAAAATCTTATTTTGAAAATACTGAATTAGCAGATTTTAAACTATTACTTCAGATATGAATCTAATTTTCTAAAATTCTGCAGCAACACCGAAATAAACCATGAGGAAGAAGAAGAAATAACTTTTATATAGCACCTGTCAAGATAAAAATCACGAAAATTAAAAGAATAACTTAAGAACTTGACTTCTTTTTCTTAAAGAAGATTTTGACCCAATTGTCACTCTTACTATCAGTTTATCAGTTTAATTTTAATCTGATCACATAAAATATTAGGAAATTCTGATATCTTTTTCTAAACTGATTTTTAATTTTCAGTTTTTTAAATTGGTTACCTGATAAGAGCTTAGCCGTTAGCATCTTCTAGCTTTGCCCCAACATGCTCTTCCACATTTTAATCAGCTACACATCAACCTACTACATAAATTCACAATAATTTCCTTAATTAGGCATATAAACGCAGGACTTTATATCCCCAGCAGTTAAGCAGGTAAAAACTGAGATGTGACTGTTTAGGTTAATTTTCGATTGGAATCATACTAAATTGGTTCACATGAAACACTGCTCTAATTTTAGTTTTAAAGTGTCTTAAAGGTTGAATATGGAACAATTTAATTAAAAGCTATATTTTTAAACAAATAAAAGCTCGACGGGGCGTTTAGAGGTGTGCAGAATGAAGGTACAGTATTTCCTTTAAAAGCCATATTTTAATTAAAAAATAATCAAATATTTATTTTGACGGGCACGACACTAGGTTTATGTTTACATCTACCAGCCAATAGAGGGCATCATTGCAGGTTGCCAAACATGGTAAACAGTCCACTCAGCACAGCGAGGCTGGCTCTGTGGATAATAGCGGACTCAGCAAGTCAAGCAGCTGCTTCTGAGCCCAGAAGATGTCGTTATCCTTCCCAGAAGAGGAGCGACCATAAAAGTGAGTTTAGGTCGTCACTGGACATGGTGCTGGCTGGTTACTTCATGTATCGGCAGCAAACCTGGCACCCTGACGGCTGGAAACCTTGTTCTATTGTTGCAACTACAACCTCCACACACTAGATGTCGCTTTGGTGTTTGTGTTCCATATTCCACCTTAAAAGAGTCAATGTGTAGTTTTTACCATTAATCTCTGGAAATATCCATCAAAATGTTGTTGAAAATGAATTAAATGATGCCTAGTTGTTGAAAAATATTGGCGGCTTCATAACATATAACCATAAAATTGTGTCTAATATACATGGGAGCAGGTCTAAGTCTCTAGGCGACGCCATATTGGATGCCATGTTTCCTTCCATGTTTTCCTTCTATGGGACAAAATGCATTTACTGATTTGTAACAAACGGTTACAAAATTTTCACCATTCATAAACGTTGTTGTTTTACACATTTACCTCTTCACTTGCTGCCAGTGATGAAAGGGAGTCTGATGTGTTTGTCATTTTGCTGGAGGTTGCACTCCCAGGGATTTGTGACCCTAATAGCCATTCGTTGGTAAGGTCTTACTTGAACACAAAACACAACTTGCTTGCAATGATTTATGTATGTACTGCCCCCTATCGCCAGGGAAAATACACACAGTCACTTTAATTACGTCTCAGTTTAGTTGCAATTTGTTCTCCTTTGTTTTGAAATTTGTTCTCCAACACCTCTCAGAGTTGTCACCCATTTTCTGCCCTTTTGACTCGTCTCCTGTTTCCTCTGAGTCCATGTGGGTGAGATTAGTGTTTGAGATGTGATCAATAATCAAAGACTGATGTGTATTGTGATTCATGACTACAGCCAGCCTAATTCCCTCACACACTCAAACCCTCATTAATGATGTTATTATTGGAGGAAAGTGAGCCCTTGGTATCTGTTAAACACACACGGGTGCTTTTAATGAGGCTCTCTCTCTCTCTCTCTCTCTCTCTCTCTCTCTCTCTCTCTCTCTCTCTCTCTCTCTCTCTCTCTCTCTCTCTCTCAGCTCTTGGCTAACTCAGAGGTTAACTCCCAAAACATCATGGAGGTGAAAATGTTCTAGCAGCTGAAACCGTGTGCCCTTGTTTCAACTTTCTCATGTTCCTTGAAGATAAATAAATAAATTAAACCACCTGTTTTGGCTACTGGGACATTATTTCTCTCCACTGTTGGGATTAAATAAATGCTATTAGATTATTGATGGATGTAGATGTGTCCAAGCCAGCCTTTTGGGTTGTAGCAGAGCCTAACCCAGACCTCTAGGGGCCCCCACCATGTCCTACACTTGGCTCCACTGACTCCGTACAGGAAATGAGGGCTTCAGGGGCCACTGGTAAAGAGGCAGGAAGGTGAGCCACGGGGACTGCTACAGCCACACTGTTCAGCCAGAGCAGATGTGAGGAGAATTAATCTAATAATCATTCAGAGGATCATCAAATACAGTAGAATTGCTGTTGTTTTCTTTGAATTATTACTTTTTTATATGACTGATCCTGTCCAAACCCAGCATGCAGCGAAAAATAGAAAGAAATCCTGCCAGGAATTCCTATTACCCCATTTTTAAAGCCACTTAATTTCAAAGAACATTTCAAAAGTTTTAGGGGTTTCTTGTCTCGTCAGGCCTCTCCAGCAGAGGCAGCTATTAGACATTCGGATCTAATTAATCAGGAAGAGCAGCGCGAAGAGGATTGGCATCAAACGCTCCCCATTTTCAAGATATCTCCTCCAGATTTTCCACTAACACTTTTTAATCATAAATAATCACGCACAAAAAAGACACTCAATTAGATTAGTCTCCAAAGTCCCGGCATTATAGAGGAAGAAAGACATTCCTCATGGTTCTTTGCTAACTTTCAAGCTAAAGCGTAATTGCTCTCTGGTGACTTAATGCCAGTTGCAAGCTCGAGGTTTAACTTTCCTTATTAAGCTGTTTTCACCACTGCACAGATTTAGTGCATCAAGAGTAGACTGACTGGTAGAAAAGGGCAGACGGGAAAAACATGAAGATCAGATTGTTTTGATGAAGTTGTGCTAAAAAAAATGATGTTGACAGTTTGTTCTTGTGGAGAAGCGATGGGTAACTGCTGGCCTTCACAGGCCTCTGAAAGATTTGATGATTGAATAAATTAAGCTGATATTTTTTCTGATTTCATCATTTTCAGATCAGAATTGAGGCTTAATTGACATTGAAGTGCCCCGCCCCCTCTTTCAGTCATGTATGTTTAAGAAGGGAGAGTGTCTGCAACAGAGATAATTATTCTGTCAATAGTATTTATAAGCAAGTTACTAGCCCTACATTTGTTTTAGTGAAAAAATATATACATACACACACACTTATATATATTAGGGGTGGAACTCGATTATTTAATCTAATTAATCAGAGGCTTTGTAATTAATTAATCTTGATTAATCACATTTTAATTGTTCAAGAAAATTTGGCACCAAAGCAATTTTTAAATAAAAAATAATGAGGCAGAGGGTTATGGTTAAGAGTCATGAAGAGGGATTTCTGATCACTCATTTGATTGTAGTTTTAGTTGTGTTTGGAGCACGTAAAAAAGGTTTGCATGGTCTTGTAGCCAAGGTTCTGAAGATTTTTAAAGGCGCAGTGTGACAATATTTATTGGTATTCAGGGAATGTATTTTGCTGCTAAACATTCCCCAATTGGGGGACCCTCGGGCCCAAAGGGTTAAATGCATTAATTTTTATTAACGTGTCAATTTTTTTTTTCAAATTAATTAATCATAATTAATGCATTAAATTCCCATCCCTAATATATATATATATATAGTATAAAATAGTATTTTATTTTTTTAATTATACTAATCATTGTTTTTTCTTGAAAAACACAATAATAAACTTTTTTATATCGACACACAGTTTATATTTAATATTAAACTAAATCGTATTTGTCTCTAAAATTATGTGGTCTGTCAATAAGTAATGTATTTATATAGTTTTACCTTTTTTTTCTGACTTCTGTATTACATCAGAAACATTTCATTGTTTCGAAACGACCATACAACAGTTTTAGTTCTATTTATTTTCAAAGGAACATAAAGAACGTGTTCCACGGTTGTAAACAAAGTTAAACTTTATATCAGAATATTCAAGTTATAATTTGTGCAGTCATTGCAGCTTTATTATTTTCAAAACTAAGAAAATCAGCCATCTTTGCTTTGGTTTCAGTTTAAGAAATCTTAACATTTTTTATTCAAATTAAAACTGAAAGATGGATTTTTGAATTAAATATATTTTATATGAGTAAAATCACGAAGAAACAAGAATGAATGTTTTTTTAAAAAGAAGTCAATAACTTTGTGAAAGTGTTAGTTTGAATTAAATAATTTGATTTAGTAAGTGTTCCAAACTATTAAATAGCATTATTTTCATTAAAACATTTCCAAAAGTAATTAAACAATTTTGTAACAAATGCATAAAGCACACTTTTTTTTATCTAGGATTTATTTCTGGG
The DNA here is from genome assembly GCA_006937985.1 of Aphyosemion australe. Taxonomy (NCBI): domain Eukaryota; kingdom Metazoa; phylum Chordata; class Actinopteri; order Cyprinodontiformes; family Nothobranchiidae; genus Aphyosemion; species Aphyosemion australe. The sequence goes on along the minus strand of SSNS01000011.1, from coordinate 300,785 downwards.
GTCCTGAAAATATTTATTGCAGATTCAGCTTTTTTTTTTTCAATTAATTTCTACATTTGTTATTTGATTTATATTTGTTGATTCATTTATTAAATTACTTAATTAAATTCAAGTGATGAAACCCTGAGAATATTATTGTTTCATTTGAATTTTCTAAAAATAACGTCACCGTTTGTTCCTGTCCTAAAACGTTTATAAATTGGTCACCAGCTTAGGAGCGACTCTGAGGGAGAACGTGAGCAGAGATGATCCCTGTTGGAAAATCGTGCCACCATGCCGGTCTCATCAGGAATAATTGGAGCGTCTTTGGAAGCGGTGTAGGACCGTTACTGGCTGGTAGAAGAGCCCCACCATTTTGTTTCTTCTCATGCCAACTGAGATCACAGCACAAGGGTTTGTCTCCTTGCCCCGTCTGCTCGGTGAAATAAATTGCATTGACCTCTTCGATCTATTGCTTCCATATGTGGGCAGTTATCTCTCTTGCAAATGGAAATGAGACCCAAAATTGCAACAAATGGGTCCATGCCACTGAATGCAGATGTTCTCTGCTTCTTGCCCAGAGTACACATGCCCGCTCTAATTAACTTTAACCCCTCCGCCGACAGAACAGACATCTCTTTTACAAACCCTCCACTCAAGCAATTTGTTTTGAGTCCGAGCCTGAGAATCAACTGTACGTCCACATGTGGTAAATAAGAAGTGAAGGTATCGAACACCTGGACCATGCAGGACAGGTTTACTAAGTCCTCCCCTTACCCAGAATGGACCCGTTTGGCCTCGCGGTCAGCTCCCTCTCGCTGTGCTTCCTTTTCTTTTGGCCGTGAGGGCAATCGAGTGTTTGACAGGGAACACCTGCTTTGTGGGGGTGACTCTAGGGGGTTGAGGGTAAGACGCTGCAGTCATGGAGGGATGAAAGAACAGAAGAGAGACAAGCTGAGGGGAAAGATTGTGAAAGGCTAACAGGTGCTTCCTCTGTGGGACTCTGGGAGAAAAAAAAAACAACAACAAGCCTAATGTATGTAAAAGGGAGCAGATTCTCCATGCCCATGTTCCCTCACCAAGTCTCTATCTCTCTCTCCCTCCCCTCTGAATAATACCAAAGCCTGATAAAAGCGGCCTCACACAAAATCTGCTAAATTGGTTAAATGTTGCTGAGAGCCTGGAGTGTTAATATGCTTCCATTCAGAGCAGGCAGAGGTCACAGGAGTCACCGGTTGGGCCGAAGCGCTCTGATGATCCCACGCTGTTCCCTGTGGGTTTATTCGGTAATGACCAGCATGTCTAACCACATTTACTGCTACATACATCCGACCTGCACAAACCCTGTGTTGTTTACTCACACATGTTTGCTGATGACCCTATTCTTTATCTTTGGGTTATTTTCTTTGAGATTTATTACATTCATGGATGTACATATATGTAGATTGAACGAATCCACATTTTCATTCGTCCCTGCCACCATCTGCTTTCCTTTAGGGACCCTGATTATGGGTAATGAGTGTTTCCAAGCCCGGTCCCTCATCTATCTGAAAGCACAGAGCACGTCCCTGCTATTTCTCCACATGTGCTTCCACAAATCCATCTTTTTCTCTCTCACAGCTCACAGGGGCAGCCTCACCAGGGCTAAATCCAACCAATCATTTATATGGCTGTCAGCTTGATACACAAAAATATTACATACATGTAGAAGGCATGCAGAATTGGAACGTACAGGTGCTAACTTATTAAACTGGGTCCTTTACTGGCCCGGGCTAATGAGGAGCAGGTGAGTAGCTGTTGCTTTAATCAAGTGGGGAGTGGGCCACGCACAGATTTGCAGCTTGTTGAAAGGCCAGTGGTACACATGGGCTTCATTAAGGGGTTAAGGGAAAATCAGTCAGGAACAATTGTTTTCCCACTCCTGCTGCTAAAGGGGAATAGCTCTCAGTCTTTATGTCTCAAGCACACATCGACACAAACAGAACTGCACGTGAACTCTTCATGTCTGAGATGGAGAAGAAAGAAAAAAGTCCAACAGGCCTTTTCTCTGTTACCTCCAAACACCCAAAAGAATCAGTGGAGTCAGAATAGCATTTGCTTTTCCAGCTGAAGAGCAACAGAAGGAGAACTATTTAAATGTGTGAATGTTTTTTTTGTTGCTTGATGCACCCTTGGCCTTAACTTTCTGAGGGGGCATTCATTTTGTTTCAGCTTCTGCATCATATTTCTATTTATAATGTTAAGTAAATTGTTTTTATGCTGCATTTGATGACTCAAAATTCTTGTGTAAGTTGTTTTATACTTTTTAAATCTTTGTTTTTGCAAAATTAAAATGTAGAATCAGATATAAATGGTAAATATCAATCTTTCAACAAAAAAGAAGCGGAAAGTCATTTATGTCCTTTGAATTATGAAACGTCAATGGTAAACGCTTTTTTCCGGCAGCTGATTTTGGAATAAATAAAAAAACATGTCAAAATTACCATTAACATTGTTACATATAATCTGGCCTTTGCACTCAGGAAAATTCTCAGGCAAATTTTTGTGTTTACTTTTAATTTCTAGACGACTAAGTAAGTCCTGTCTGAGAGACAAAAATTTGGAACAAAAATAGAAATACCGGCAGCTTAAAGTAACACAGAGCAGTTTCCTGCTCCTCCACCCTACTGGTTGAAAGTGGAATTACAACTACTGTAAACAACCCTGCAGCAGCCTGCTGTAGCTAGCGCTAACAACAAGCTAACACTAACATGAGCCAAGTCTTACTAAATAAGCCACAAATCAAAAAGATCCACGTTTTTGGACAAACAATATTATTACTTACAAGTCCAGCAGCAACAAAGCCAGGTCACCATCAGTCTGTGATTTCAAAGCCTTTTTCAGCTTCCTCAAACTAGTGTAGGCCAAGTTGATGTTTACTCTGGTTTTAGCTCTTTGCTTCACCTCCAAAGACATTACTCTCTTACTTTTACTTCCAGGCTTCACCATGATGTCAACAGAAAAGCAAACTTATTTTTTCTTCTTGTGCTTTTTATTGATGATCAGCAAACTGAAAAAGCTAACTGTGACAGATTTAAAGAGTATGAGTGGAACCTGTTAAAGGGGTCAGCACCTATAATACCGTGGATATCTACATCCTATTATAGTCTTTTAGACCATTAAACTAAATTGTATTGGAAAAATAAATAAAAAATGTGGTTGTTTAATCCTTTATTGTGAAGGGCATATTTTCTCGCGAGATCACACGCGATATTTCGGCTGTCTCGGACGCGCGCGGGACTGAGGGGCGCGTTCATTGGTGGAAGGAAGCAGGAAGCAGCTTCAGCGTCTCGCTCCAAAACAACAAAAGTTATAACTGAACCCGACCTGGCAGTGACCTACGGGATCTAACCGTGTATGTACGAGCCCGGGCCTCGCCTCGTGTGTAATGGCGTCCTCCTTTGTTGTTGAGTTGGGAGAGAAGCAAGCTCATCCAGGCATCGGCTCTTATGCTGTTGTGAAGCTGGAATACACACACCGATCGGAGTTTTGTCTCCCGTAACACGGATTATAACATGAGTCGTCAACGGTAAGACATAATTTATGCGTTTAAATATGTAAAGACATAAAACAGGAAACTGACAGGGTCTTTTTCCCTCCTAATGCTGATTTCATTATGTTTCCTCTTCCTTCCAATTCCCTCATCCTCAGCAAAGCCACAGAGCATCTTTCCAGCGCCGTAACTCATGCAAACCAAATCATCCCTGTTTACTTTAACAAACTAACTTCGCATTCTGTATATTTATGTTCTTGTATTCACTAGAGGGATTTAAGAAGCAGCGTAAGCTTTCTGAGTCTAAACTTTAATGGCTTAAAATGAAAAAAAAAAACTGGGGAGAAGAAAAAACACATATTTATCCCGCAGTAGAACTTTTGGGGTAAAATTCAGAGGAAGTGAGCTTGTGAATTTGCATGCCAGCATTGAAAATTTTAACTCATCCCAGCATCGTCTCTGTGAGTCGACTTCCTGTGAACTTTGGAAGGTCATCTCTAAGCAGAATGGCGGTTTTGCATAAAACTCCAACGGCTGATCTGTGACAAAGCTGCTTAAAGCATCGCTGCACTGACAGGTTCCCATCAGTCCTCATTAAGTCCAGCCATGTCAAGAGTGTCAGCGGGAGTCTCTCACCGTACACCAACACCCCCGCCATATGAAAGCAGGTGACAGGAGGAGTTATTGTCATAAAGATGCTGCGGTGAACTCATCACCCCTTTGTCCGCCACGGAGACTTAAGGAAACACCATCTAAAACAAACAAAAGGTGGTTTTGGCCGGTCAACAACACCGAGCAGGAATCAATTAGGACACTTTTTTCCTTCAGAGTAATTTCTGAGACACCTTGCACCTGTAGCGCTGCTCTGTGAAAGCAGAGGGCAGACATGTGAGTGTGAAAAGAACTCTGCCTCAACCTTTGACCCCTGATCTTGACACTTGACATTGAGAGTGTAAAATGGATGACAGGAGAAGTTTGATGAAGAATGAAATTAGAGTGGGAAAATGAAGGAAAAGCAGCAGTTAAGTTGATGCTTGTTAGCTGTGCTGGGAGAAACCTGATCGCTCTGTGGCACTTAGTGCCATCTGTGCTGCAGAGGTGCTGCTTTGTGTGGATTTTAGAAGCTGTGTCAACACTTTTATGGAAGGATTACTTAGAAAATAAAAACAAAGACGTGTCTGGTTTAGATTATCAAGAAAATCATTAACGAAAATGTTTTTGATTAAATTATGACTTTTTGGGTTTGAGTATTTTAAAATGTGCCTCTCAGTTGCCGGTAGGTGCAGCTGCAGCCTGCAAAACAGTAGAAGAGTGTGAGAGGATATTCTGTGTGAGGTTAATTAAGAGGTGGTTTTAACAGAACACAACATTTTTGCAAAGGTTAATTTGGAATTATTTATTATACCACCAGGACCTGGACTGCTTGGCAAACAGAGATGTTAAAGGAGGGGGGGGGGGCACTGGGAAACATCCTGTCTAGTTTCCCACCGAGCCCGATCAGCTTTCCATCCACTAAGAGAGAAAACAGACACCGTTTGATTAGTGAGAGTAATCATCTGAGGGATGCTCGCCTGCAGAGAGGAGCGAACAAATCCTGACTCACAGCTTTCGCACTGTTTCCTCCCCCTCTAACACACCTGGCGTTCCTATTTAGCTTCAGGAAAGTATGTCACGGATACACATGCAATAAAAAGTCAGGTGGATTTCCTTGGATCTCCTCTGTTCTCTGCAGAAAAGGAAGTTTCTCCAACAGGTTTCTGCTGGTCATGTGGTCCACTTCCTGTGGCTGCGACCACATTTCCTGTTTGGCTGTTGGAGAGCCTGAATGTGCTCCTACGTTAGCGTTCCTGCCCTGCCGACCGTAAAGCTGTCTCAACTTAAGCGGTGATTAATACACCCATCAGTTTCTAAATGCAGCCCGCCTGTTCTGCAGCCTCCGCCTGCACAGAGCTCACCAATGTTTGCCTTTCCCAAGAACCCCCCCTCTTTAACGACAGGGTCAGAAGGAGAAAAGAAGCATTCTTTAATTTGATAATTAGTCTGCGGACTCGGAGTGAAAGAAAAGGATTGGCCTCATTAGCTGTAATTGTCTAATTGCCTTTCATCTAAATAGTCCCTAATTTTCACTTCATGGATTATACAAATACCATAAATGCGCCTCTGTGTTATTTGTGTATCTTGGAAGTCACCTCTGAGTGAAAAGGCAAATTCTGCTGTCAGGGCTTGCTGGAGTGAGAGATGATTGTGTTTAAATAGTGAGATGGGTGAAGTGATTGAAAAATAGACCTCGGTGATAAATAAGACTGAACCCAGCAGCAGATCGGCTTTAGAACACACATTTAACGTTGGAGAAAGGGGCCGCGGGTTTATTTTTTGGCTTTCTGTTTTAATTTACATCATCTGGATTAAAGGAGCTTCATGTTTCCTGCAGAATAAAACACAGAAGCCTATCATCCAAAAATAAATCTGAGAGAAAACTGCAAAATTATTATTATTTTTCAACAGTAACTCTGACTTTGATTCATAAATTATATGTGAAGACATCAATTTATTTATTTATTTACATTCCGTTAAGGGGAGAGTGCTTTTTTAGTCAAGGTGTGATGTTTTTCCAAGGAGTTTTTAATGCCTAACTAGATTTAGTTTGAAGTGCATTAAACTGCAAATTACCAAGCAAATGTGGCAAGGTGGACAAACGAGGGCCCGGGCGGGTCTTGAACCCCAGACTCCCGGGTGAGAGTCACGTGCGCTAACCAGTCAGCCAAAGGGATATCCCTGTGGCCAAGTAGCCAGGGCGCATGATCAATCGGGATCCAGTGACAGGACACTCACACTGTCACACAAAGGAACAGCGGTGTCAGAAGCTCAGCATGGTGTAAGAGATAGAAGGTAACTCCTCTCACCTCTCAACTGTTTAAACAGTTCATCTAGGTATTGATTTGTCCATTCATGCACCAAAGATAGACCAAACTGTTTCTACAAACATGATTCAACAGCATATAGGTTTTTATGTAGGGTTTATGGATCAAAATGCACAAAAACACAGAAAGATTGTAAATTATGCTTCTTGTGAGACGAAAAACTAATAAAAATGAGAGTGTTGGTGAAGTTTATTGAACCTGTATCACCTTTTCTTTTTCATTTTTGTCTTCCTTCTCAGTTTTATTTTAGATTTTCCATTTTTCCCATTTTTATGACATTTTTAACCAATTATATACATATATAATTTATTTATTTATTTGTTCTTGTGAAGTGCCTTGTGATTTTTATCTTGAGAGGCGCTATATAATAAATATTTTCTTTTTCTTCTGCTAAATAAACCAAAATTATTTGTAAACATCAGGCAGTGTGACTTGGAACAGAGAAGGTTGGGGAAAGTCTATATTGATGTAAAAATGACTAATTTAACCCAAAAATAAATAAACAATCAGGAAGCAAACAATAAGAGATTAAGACAAGGGAAGAATATAAAAAAATACGACAAATGACTGTTCTGTAAAATATTTGGAGTCAAATGAAGAAGAATTCAGAATAAGTTCTTTTTTTAATTGTAATGTTTTAAACATTTTAACTTGTTAACTGGACATAATGGTTGTTTGCGTGCCTGTGTGTGTGTGTGTGTGTGTGTGTGTGTGTGTGTGTGTGTGTGTGTGTGTGTGTGTGTGTGTGTGTGTGTAGGAAGCTGAGTTTATAGTAACATAAACAGTTCATCATGTCTCCAGTTCACCGCCTCGTCTCGATGCCTTAAGCCCATGGGAGGAGGCATCATCTCCCTTCAGAACAGGAACAGACCTGTAAGTGAGCAGCATCTCCTCTGTTCACACATCCCAAACATTAAACACACGTCCAAGCAGAGACCACCTGCCAGTGAAGGCTTGTCCGTTGTGTAGATATCTATATAAGCCTGGGATTGTGTTGACCCGCTCCCCAGAGGGAAGGCCGAGTGCTCCTGAAGCCGAGCTGCTGGTGGAGTGGACGTTTGAACAGGATGACAAATACCACTACATCACTTGTTATGTGAGCAGTTTCTAAGAATCTCTGGACAGCTTTAGTTAAAGTCTTCCAGCTTGTTGCAGTAACTTTTGCTAGAATTGCAAAGATAGAATGTAGGTATTTCTTACTTTAACCAAAACGCTTCCTTAATTTCTTGTTATCTGGTTGCTCTGACTTGGCCTTATAATCTGTTCTCATGTACATATTTTAAATACATGCAGTAGTTTCCCCTGCAGAATCAATTTTAATATGAAAAGGCTCCCATAGCTGTAATTTTCTCAAGATACTGACCCACAAAATAGTAAAAATGGTAAATGTTCTGGAATTTGTATAGCACTTCAAGTCTAAGCACTCCAAAGCACTTTACACTACATCAGTCAGTCATTAACCCATTCACTCACACATTCACTCACTGATGTTGAGTCACAGCGGCCCTGGGGAACACTAACAGAGACCAGGCTGCCGTAATCCGGTGACATCGGTACCTCCAACCACCACCAGCAGGAAAGAAGGATGAAGCGTCTTCCCAAAGGACACAACAACCAAGTCAGGCAGCCCACCCCACAGGTGACTGGATAAACTCCCACTCCTGAGTCACTGTCACCCTACAAATACAGGTTAGACTAAAAAAAATAAGAATATGGTGCAAACATTCATTTATTTCAGTGACTCAAATTAAATGGTGGACTCATTCCATGCAAATCCAGATACTTCAGCCTTTATTTGTTATAATTGTGATGATTATGGCTACAGCTGATCAAAACCCCACATTCAAAATGTCAGATAATTAGATTATTGTGAAAAGATTCAATATTCTAGACTCAAAGTGTAACACTCTAATCAACTAATGAATCCAAAACACCTGCAAAGGGTTCCTGAGCCTTTAGATGGTTTCTCAGTCTGAGCTGAATAACGGAAATAAATGGACTTTTGCACCACATTCTAATTTTTTGAATTTCACCTAAAACCATAACATTTTACATCTTTTTACAAAGAGTTTATAAAATAATGACTTCTGCAGGTTTGCATGTGGATTACAAGTCATCTCGTAAACAAGGCTGCAGAGAAGGATGGATACACTCACAGGAACATCTATCATTGCTATCAGCTGAAACTGAGTTGTGCAAAGCTATCAGTTTCATTTACATCTTGTGCTTCATGCAAACCCTTTGCTAAAATTTCCTTCATTCAAACAATAAACACATAAAATCTCCATACTTGCTTTATCTTGTTCAAAGCTGTTTTAGAGTTTATTCTACCTGTTTCCAGGTAAGGGTGTTTGTTTTTTCTACAGAAGATTCAATAATTCCGTCATTTTCTTGCATCTCACACATTGAGAACAGGACAAACATGATTTGGAAAAGTCATTCCTAATTTGTAACAGCTCACTGGAACACCAGCTTTATCAACACAATTTGAAAATATTGGCTGAATTTTTAGTATAAGTGCCAAAAACAATCACAAAATACTAAAACTTCCTTAAGAATAGAGCTTGACAACTGTAAATTGCTCCCAACGTTACTTACTTTCTGAGTAAAGAAGAAAAGTACCACTTTTAAAATAAAGATTGTGTACTCAACACATTGTTTGACATTAATTTGTTTTATATTTGAGCCATTTGGTGCTCTTTAACCTAAAAATGTGATTAAATGCGATCAAAGTTTTATTTGTGCCATTTTTAATATTTTCTTTTAATATTTAAAAGTATGAAAAAAATAAGATTTTCTATTTATTTGCATAAATAAATTAAATTAGAAAAAATAAATTTAAAGAATTCTGCTCAAAAAAAATTATTACTTCACCTACATTATTTTTTCATCATTTTTAATGTGTTTAATTTGTTGGCAAAGATGTGGAATATTATTGCTAATAATAAACTTAATTAATGTAATTTTATAAATCTGACTAATTGTAATTTTAATATGGTTTAAACTTAAGACAGAATCATCAAAGTGATGTAACATTTTATTAAACTCTTTCTGCATTTGAAGCATTTTATTTTTAATTTTGTACTTTTATGTGTTCATTTATTAATGCAAAGCCTACATTTTGTGACATGACCTAAAAACTCTGTCTCCAATCAAAAATCTAAAACACCCTTTTGTTTTCGTTCCAGCTGCATTTCATTTGTCACTTTTCATTTTATTTATACAAGAAACTCCAGCTTTTCCTGTTCTCTATATTCTGGAAAACTAGGAAAAAAGCTCCTTGAGCTGCATTTCTTGTCAATGAATTTCCCGTCTTTTGTCAGCTAATGAGCGGTAAGCTGCTCGGCCGACTAACAAGATTCTAGTGGCTGTTGACTTGAATAACAACATGTTAGTTACTGAGTGGAGAGAAGAACAAAGGCCTTTCCCTCGTTACTGCTTGTGCTTGATTGTTGTCGGCTTCTCTCTGAAGACAGCTCCTAATATCATCTCATAATCTTCCATCTTCTCCTCCAGATGCCCTCGCCACCACTCTCTTTCATGTCTGACTGCCGTTCAAAGCCCGATCAGTAATGTGATTTATTTCTTGCTGTGTATTATTTGGCTCCTCTAATTTGTTTGGGTTTTTCAGCAGTGGTGTAAATCAGAATCAAAGCGTTTGCCACTGCTTTTCCTTGTCACCCCTGTTAATGGCCTGCCTGCTGGAGGTTTGCACTGAAGAGAAACAGGCCTGCTGTCTGCCTAAATCACCTTTCCATCCTTTCCCCTCATCACAAACACAAAGAGCCCATTGGCTACCTGCACAAACACCTTCTCTGACTGACCTCCAGCTATAAATCAACAGCTATGTGCAATTCCAGGACCAAAAAGTGAAAATTGGCAATGGTGGAAAGCAGAGTGCAATCATTAATCATCATTAAGTTAGTGAAAGTTTTGATAATGAAGCCAATTTACTGTATAAAACAAGATAGTATAGAGGAGGCTGAAAGATGCAGAAGCGTAAAGATGATTGTCATCTGTCCATCACAGGAGGGAGGCGAGCAGATGCTCAGGCGTTCTGATGTGTAATGTGATTGGACAGTGCTGTGACAGCGAGCTGTAACCTTCAGCTGCCTGCCTTCTCTAAACCCACCTCCATTTCTGGAAGGGATGTCAATGCTACTGATCAATGGGGGGGCATTGGCACTCATCATGTCAAATCCACTCCACGTCCATTTCCCGTCTCTTTTGTCATCCGGCGTGTGCTTTCCCTCCACTAGTCAATCACTCGGAGACGCGGAGCGAGCCGCTCAGATGTCGGGGGGAGAAGTGTTGATGTTGCATGATTTCACCTTCATTTTTTAAGTCTCAATACAAAGATCCTCAAAAGGGTTTTAGGACATTTTGAAGTGTATTTCTGTGTAAAAGTTATAAATAATTAATAGCTTACAGTGTTAGATGGCAGCCTCTGTTTGGAGAAAGAGCTTTTACGTCCTACATGACTGGTGTGCTAACGGCTAGTCTGACACAAACCAGACCAAAGTGCTGCCATCTTGAAACCGTCAATCTCTGAAACTACATGAGGTAGTTCCTTTTTATTTTGAAGGGGGATGGAAGCTCCTGGTTTATAGTGGACAATAGAAAATAACAACTTTTACTAAAACCTGGTACAAAACAGCTCTCTGTGCAGTTCTTATTGCACATAGTTCCTGATCAAATAAATGATCAACCAACCAGAAGCAGCAAAATGTATCACTTCTGCTACATATAGAGTTCAAGTCCAGCAGCAATGACTTAATTTTTCTCCTTAAATAACCATATAATACAAACTTGTTGGCAACTTTATGGTTTCTAGGATAAAGTTTGCATCTATTGCAGGTGAATTTAAAGGATCGGAGATGTGTCAAAACACACAAACAAACTGAGGCTGTTCATGAAGCTTGTAGAAATTCAGTAAATATTTATAGCTTTAACAGGGAAACAAACTTAAAGGCACACTTGGCAGTTTTAGCTTGCTTTTAGCACCCCCTAGTGTCCGTTGGTGAAAGTAAAAGTGAAACTCACTGTGCGTTCGTTTTTTTAACCCCTACTTCACACTGGAAGCATCAACGTAACGATATACTTGCGAGTTTCCCCACATGCCAGTACACACCAGGTGAATCTCAGCTGCAAAGCGACTTCTCTGCTATGCTCCTCTCTTGACTCACGAGATCACAAAATCCCTTGAGACTTCAAAGGTCACGGTTTGTTTATGCCATCCGCCAATAAACCAAAAAGAAGGAAATCACGTTTGATATCGCTGATGATGTCAAATATAATGGTGTTCCTCAACCGCTGCCAGGCTTAAAGCCATGAAAAACACACCGCTGCACTTTTTGAAAGATACAGGTAGTAAATAAGTCGTGAGGTCACACGTATAGACGTAATCTACATAGATATGAAATTGCATCGCTGCAATAGACTTTTATTTTGAAAATTACCTGACATTTTACACTGAAACCTGTCTATCCCAGTTAACTGCAGAAATTGACGCATCCCAGAAGCGGCTCGCAGCAAAAATATAACCCGATCCCATCTGTAGCTGCATGCCGCTTCTGGGACGCACCTGAAAATTGCCGCATCGTGGTTGGTTTGAATCACCCCCATAGACCATAATGGATTCTATTTGAAGCAGCGACGTTCCTCTGTCGTTCTGTGTAACTGATGCTTCCAGTGTGAAGTAGGGATAACACCTTAATCTAACTGCTGAAATGTCTCCTCAGCCTTCATTAGTGTCTACAGGAGCGGTTCATCACTAAATCAAACAAATCAGCTGTGTTCATGATCTAAAACATGCAGGAAACATGCTGGAAGCAGACTGCAGCGCCAGGCATGTCAGCTCCATTTTATTAAAGGAAAAGTTCGCTTTTTTAGACATTAAGTTTTATGTGTTCCTTCACCCACCCAGTGCTCTGTAAACTTTGACCCATTTCACACACACCCCCCTGCCCAGAGATTTTCAGGGGAGAAGTGATTCATAAAGGTAGTTCTGGCTAGTTTCGGGGGCGCTTTATCTGCGCCGTTTAGCCTCACAAAAGGATTAGCCTCTGAAAGCATGGCTAATTTACATCTCACAAACAAAGAGAAAAAATTTACAACGTCACATTACAACGGGACTAGTTTTTGTCATTCGTATTCCTGCGCCGGTCCCCGCGGATATTAAACAGCGCTTCGTATGTCAGCTGTTTCACTGCCGAATGCCGAAAACATGTCAGACTCCGTCTCATCTGATGACGAATTTCATTTTAACACTATATCAGATGAAGAAGAAACTTATTTTACTACTAGGATATCTTTATGAGCCAGAGTACACGGATGAAGAACTGCATTTGCTACACAAAACACACACATCAACACAGATTGTTGACAAAGCTACTGCAGTCTATGATCAACCATCGGTGTAAAGATGATTGCATAAATAATGTGCTAAAATGCGAAGATGATTGCATGAAAACGGCAGACATAGCGGAATAAATCATTTTTTAAAAACAAAACTTACCCAGATTTCTGGTACGGCCGAACTCTTCAAAAACAGTCTTTCACTTTTCCCGAACTTTTTCCTGATGTAATCATCCTCTTTGAAGTGTGCACTGCACAAACGAAAGGTTTTGACTCGTTCCAGCCGAGTATCCTTGGAGTAGCCGATTGCTAAAAGCCACTGATGCCTTAGAGAAACGTCCTTAGCAGGAAAAGTGTCAAACCGAAAAGGTGATCCTGTAACATCCTTATTGTTACAACCCGGGAACCTGCAGGTACGCACCATGGCTCGATATATTTAAGAAAAACTACTTTTAAGTGAATTTAGAAGTTGTTGTTTCACTCATACAGCCAGGATTAGCAGCCAGACGCGAGTCACGTGACGCCGTTCTAGCTGCTGCGGTGACCGGCGCAGGGATACGAATGACAAAAACTAGTCCCGTTGTAATGTGACGTTGTAAATTTTTTCTCTTTGTTTGTGAGATGCAAATTAGCCATGCTTTCAGAGGCTAATCCTTTTGTGAGGCTAAACGGCGCAGATAAAGCGCCCCCGAAACAAGCCAGAACTACCTTTCTGAATCACTTCTCCCCTGAAAATCTCTGGGCAGGGGGGTGTGTGTGAAATGGGTCAAAGTTTACAGAGCACTGGGTGGGTGAAGGAACACATAAAACTTAATGTCTAAAAAAGCGAACTTTTCCTTTAAGTCCAACAGGGACCGGACCGCCACTCTGAAGTTGCAAGTGTGGTATTCTGGCCACAGAGGGCGGTGGGGGTCTGAGTAACATATCATTAACCCTGTAAAGGGTCATTTTAGCACATACTGGCTCAAGAAAATGATTTAAAACATATGAAAAAGTTGCATAGTATGGCTTTAAGAATGGCTGCTGATGCACACCACAGTTGCTGCTACAACAAACACCACCAGGAGAACCCAGCTAAAGCATTGCTAAATGAGAATTTCACCAAACAAACACAATCAGTGCCCTATTACCTTTCTCTTTCATGATGCTGAAAGGAAATGCAAACGAGATTAGATAACGCAAAAGCCACAAGGCTCATTTCTCTCCTGTGTCTGGAGATGGCTAAATGCTCTAATAACCCGCTCCGCTCAGCTCCTCAGGCCAATTCCCCCTTTTGTTGAACCCAAACCAACTGCATTAATGTCATGCAAAATTGCCTTTCACAAGGAAGCCCCCCCCCCCCCCTTTTATTTTTAAGCACATTTCCCTCCCTCTTCCCCAACCTGCCTGTTTTTAGAGTTTAAATCAACTAAGCTCAAACCTCTCCAGCTTTGCATGGTATTGTTTTGATCTGTCCAATTATAAAGAGATCTGCGTGTCTTCTAGGAGCTTTGATTCATCGTGCAGTCTTGGCGATTAAGACAATTGGAGGAGTCTGAACAGGATCTAATGAATAAGTTTGGACTCACAGCAGGCAGAGAGAAAGGGAAAAAAATAGAGGACTCAAGTGAGAGGCTTAACGCAGCTGCTGGCTGCGTTAAATGGCCAATACATAACTTCCCTTAATCAGATTGAAGCAATCAGCCTGAAAAAGTTTCCCATATGTCATTGTAGCTGAGCTAAGTTCGCAGAATGGTGGGAGGGGTGGGAGGAAGAAAAAAAAAGAAGTGGATAATTTAGAAAAGTCTGATAAAGCAGCAAAGAGAAGAGTGAAAGGCCAAATCTGAGAAATAAAAGTGCCAGGGTTACAGCCAGGACACAGGCCACAGGGAGGTTAGAGTGTCTGGCTGCAATTAACCAGTCGCAGGAGAGATGGAGCCGCTTCAGGGAGCTATTGGTCCTCAGTCATTAGTAATTATTCAGTCAGAAATTACTGACTCTGAAAGCAACGTGTGGCTGCATCTGGTAGTTTACTAACACATGTTTCCTTCCTACACCAGCAGCCTTTCTGCAAGATGCAAATCTACAGTGGACAGGAAGTGTTCTCTTTTCAAACGTGTCGTTCATTACAATTAGGTGCATCTATAAATTTTACTTTGTCACATGTTCTGCCCTCAATTTTCCATGTCATGCACTTTTAAACACATAACAATCTGCACTAAAGTGGGTTTGCTTTGGAAATCTCAATCAGAGTCACTCTGTGAGTTGTGGTTACGATTGTTTAATTAAATGAAGGTTATGAAGTGCGTTCAAACTCATAAAACAGGTTTTATTTTCCCTCAGCTTAAAGAAAGTCTTTAAATTCTGTTGTAATTAAAGCCAGGCGCACATTTAACACTTAACATGCTGCTTTTCTTTAAAACCTGAGATGAATGCACAATTTACGGAGAATATAGCAAAATAGTGACATTTTATTTTGAAAAGAGATTCTGAATCTGCTAAACTGACCAAAATTAAAGTTTTTATGTCAGAAAAAGTAATTTAAGAAAACAGAAAAATACAGGAAAGAGTGCCTTGCCTCAAGCACAAGTAAAATTTCCTCGTTTGTTTTTCTTCAATCTCAATAACGATAAACATGCGCATGCGTGTGTGCATGCATGCGTGTGTGCATGCATGCGTGTGTGCATGCATGCGTGTGTGTGTGTGCGTGCACGAGTCTGTTTAGTGCAGATTTTTATCAGCCCTTCCTCAGCGAGGTGTTGCTTATTTGTTTTCAGTGCAGGTGATGTGATGCTCAGAACAAATACAACATCTGCAGCTTGACATGCTTGACGATGCATGGTACAAAGTCGTCATTATATTTGCTGCATCCAGGCAACACACACACTCCCATTTTTCACAGATGCGTGCACAAATACGACCACAAACACACATGTTGTAAAATGTTGTAAAAATGATTAAAAATGCTTGTTGGATGATTGTATTGTCACAGTAATAGTCTTAATCTGGAACGAGTGAGCGGTTTAAACGATCTTCTTTGCAACATCTGTAGGACCTGACCTGCAAACTCAGAAATCCAGATGTTGCCACATCCGTCTGAATTAGATCAACTATGACAGCTGATTTATAGCCACATATGCAGCTGCATGAGCACATACACTCATTAAAAAAAGGTTTTGTTGAAATATGTCAGCAAAACTGATATGGATTGACTTTAGGTTTGTTGGTGGCTTTGAATAAATTTAAAACTTTAAAAAGTTACAAGAAGGTTTTTAAAATAATGTTGCAAAGAACTGCTACAAAATTTAGAATGAGAGCAATTTAATTTGGAATGAACCCTTTTATCTTGTCAAGGCTTCCAAAGCATTTTGCTCTTCTTTAAAAAAAAAAAAAAGTGCTAAAATTTTTATTTTTGGTTTGCACTTACCCGGCTTTTCCATTAAATGCGTTACCTGCAAGCTCCCTTCCTACCAGGTGTGTTTTGGATGCAAAACGGCAGCAAAAGCATTCCACTCAGCTGGTCCCAGGAGGTCACAAAATGACAGAAGAATTGCAACACCAAATGTGATTTTGGCATTTGGATTGAATTTTGGTGAAAATGTATCCAGCAAGGTCTGTAGTTTATTTTCTGTCCTGTTTACCTTGACTACAGATGTTTCGCAGGTAATGACGTACATTTTTTACAAGTTAAGCAACTGGAAATCTGCATGTGAATTTTATTTTGACATTTTCTGAATGCTTTTGTGTTTGACTTCCTGTCTTGACGCATTTTGGAATAAATAGACTTGAAGTTTAAATTTAGCGTAGCAATGCATCACCTTGTTTGTGAGACACATCCAATTGCAACGCTTTGTGGCCGGTGAAAACGCACCCATCAATTATAACGGTGGCTAGTTGTTGTGTACTATGCTTCAGGAACATTTTGAGACCCATTTCATGTCTGGCGGAAAGGCCCGGAAATTCTAGAAGCATGAATTAAGTTCTTGTTATTAGAACAAGATTCCGTTTTGTGTTACTGGTATCTCAAGTAAATTTTAGTGTGAACTGAAACATCTGTTTCTACAAAAATAAAATTGTCTAGCAAAGACCTTTAGTTTGAACCACCAGCTCAGATTTGCATATTTAAAGGAACACTTGTCAGTTTTGGCTTGCTTTTAGCACCCCTAGTGTCCATTATTGAAAGCAAAAGTGAAACTTATCTCCTCGCTGTGCGTTCGTCTTTTTAACACTAGCTTTCAGGAAGGGAGGGGGTGAGTGATTCAAACGTGCTGTTAGCAGAGCGATGCTACTGGGAACTAATGAGCTTCTAGGCCAGAGCAGGTAAGGAAATGCTTTTATTAAGAAACTGGCTGTTATTTTTTTCCACAATTTTAATGATAAGCTAGATATATCTCTACTAATGAAAATAGTTTGCTAACAGTAACAGGGACGAGTCAGTAAATGAGTCAGTTGGGATTGTGACTCATGAGTCAGTAAAGTGATTCTCTAGTATTGAATGTTTCGTTCATGACTCGCACATCACTAGCAGGAAACATGCTGGAAGCAGACTGCAGCACCAGGTATGTCAGCTCCTTTTACCAAGTCCAGCAGGGACCGGACCGGCACTCTGAAGTTGCAAGTGTGGTATTCTGGCCACAGAGGGCAGTGGTGGGTGTCTGAGTGACATTTCATTAACCCTGTAAAGCAGGGTTTCTCAACCCTGGTCCTCAGTGCCCCCCTGCCCTGCATGTTTTCCATGTTGCCCTTTCAAACACCAGTGTTTCCCTGCTGCCACACACCTGTCACAAATGAGTGAGTGATTAACAGGCGTCTGCAGCCATGTGCTGAAGCAGAGACATGGAAAACATGCAGGGCAGGGGGGCGCTGAGGACCAGGGTTGAGAAACCCTGCTGTAAAGGGTCATTTCAGCACATACTGGCTCAAGAAAATGATTTAAAAATATGAAAAAGTTGCATAATGTGGTTTAAAAATGTTTTGTGTACCAACCAAAACATGACATCATACTTGCTTTGTTTAAAAAAATAAACAACCCCGAAATTCTATCAAAATTCTTCCCAATTTTTTTTATGTTGATTCAAGAAGTAGTTTTTTGAGTGCATGTGACTGTACACACATATGAAGAACATGCACAAGCCGTTCCCACACCCTACACAGACACATCTCTGCACACTCACAGGCACTCACAAATAAAAACAAGAAATCAATGTAACCTGTAATTTTTACAGGATTGATTTGAGTGCGTGTGACAGGCCAAATCCAATCATTGCAGCAGGTCTGACAGGCCTGACATGAGTCTTGCCTTGCCGGCCCCTCAATTATGCATGGTCCAATGTTTTCCCGGATCTTAATTGAATCACACTGTCTCAAACTTGTTATTTCTAATTTGTTGCATTTGATTTCTGACATCGGCACTGCTGCGTCATGAATTATGCAAACGGGAGGACCTTTAATTGTGAGTGTTATTAAAACAAAACTAATTGCGGATGATTCAAATGTGACGAGGAGGCAGGATGTTGGGGGCTTCACTCTGACATGATTTCACTGCCACTGCCAAATAATGATTAGGTCTCACAGCTGTCTGAGATGTTGTTGTTTTGTGCTTGCGCCTGCAACCTCTGGGTGGAACATGATGGTTTAATGGAAGGGCAGCGTGCTGTTTTCCTTTTCTTTTTTCCTGCGGTGAATATTTACCAGAACCTTTGAAAAATGGGTTTAATGCACATTTCTAGTTTGATCATACCGCTTAATTCTCTTTTATTGATTGTAACTGATCTATCATGATTAGCTCCTTTTTCAGAAATTGCCTGAGTTTCACCTAAATGCAAAGAAAATTGCTTTCAACATTGCCATTTATTGAGCCGATGCTATTAGATATTGACATGAAATGAGAATCACAAGTTTTTCTCTTAAATCTGTCAGTAATGCATCTTTATGATTAAATTGCACGCCCATAATTCTCAAAGATTTTAAGCCAGTGATGCATTTTCATCCTTTTTTTGTCCTTCAGCTTCCACTTTGGTGATAATGAGCAGCAAAACAACACAATTCTAAAATGTGATTCTGTGTAAAGTAATTGTTCAATTAAACCAATAAAGCCAAAATGTGCGTGTGGAAGGTTGCATGTTGTAAAATGAGCCCCTCCTGCTCAATTCATGGGAGACTTAACAATTGGATTGTGCCTGCAGGGCAACAGCTCAGCACCTGACTGTAAGGTAGGGATCCTCACGGCTGTGCTCCGTTCGGGAAGTCGAAGATGTCTGGAAGTCATTTCAACATGTGAGGAGGAGGGAGGGAGGGTGCACTTTAGTTTCATGAATGTTCAATCAATTCAATAGGACAGCTTAACTTTCTCTTTCCCTCTCAGAGCAGATTCATAAGCCCACAGGCGTTCACAGGCTGCATTCAAAGGCTGACTGTGCTCCGTACAAAAAGCAGCGTAATTTCACCTTTGGGGGGCCAACAGCTGAAATCTGTTGGAACAGGGGAGAGATGGGGAGGAAAGAAAGCTGGTATTTTAAAAAGAGATTGTAGAACATTTTCTTGGATCAGAGCAGCGTCTGTCCACAACTGTTTTGTACACAGTTTGTCCCCCGAGGACGAAGTCTTCCTCTCAGATTGAGTGAGGAGGTTATCCCTGAGTGAAACAGTTAAGCACTATCACATGAGCTGGATTTTATAGAAAAAAGCATAGAAAACTTCACAATCTCTGATTTTTTTAAAACATGTAATAAAATATTTAGATAAAGAATCTCTTATTTTCGTTTCTACTTTCTTTTGTTCATTTGATCTTTTTTTTGCATTTCACCACCAGTGCGCCTTTAAAACTCAGATTACCATCCTGCAGAATCAGCTGAGCTGCACTTTAAGTCATTAAAGTTAAAATAAAACAAACTCCGGGTTGTAGGTCAGGTTACCATGGGAACCATACAGCAAGCTGGTGACAGCAGATTGGCTTGTGTGTGTATATTTTTTGTACCATTTTGCTGACAACTGTGTTCTACTCTGCTGACACTGAGTCAAATACAGATTAAAAGTAGATGTATCAGAGAATATCCCATCAATATATTTTAGATTTGATTTGGTTGATCATGTGACCTCTGGACGTAAAGCCATACGATGCAACTTTTTTATATTTTTAAATCATGTTCTTGAGCCAGTATGTGCTTTACAGGGTTAATGAAATGTCACTCAGACCCCGACCGTCCTCTGTGGCCAGAATACCACACTTGCAACTTCAGAGTGGCGGGCCAGTCCCTGTTGGACCTAGTAAATTGGAGCTGACACACTTGGCGCTGCAGTCTGCTTCCAGCATGTTTCCAGCATGTTTTAGATCATGAACACAGCTGATTTGCTTAATTTAGTGATGAACTGCTCCTGTAGACACTAATGAAGCACACAGCGAGGAGATAAGTTTCACTTTTGCTTTTGCTAACAAACACTAGGGGGTGCTAAAAACAAGCCAAAACTGCCAAGTGTTCCTTTAAGTCTGGGAGCGTTCCTGTGTGCAATAAACAAATGTAATAAATCCACTTTACTGATTTTCACTTTTAATTTTATACAGCTTGTTTTCTAAGAGAATTTTGGGACAAAAACAATTAACAGGGAAGAAGTCTGTTTTTTAAAGAACACCTTCAGAAGGACCGGCTTGTGCTCAGACTAGCCAATAGCTCATCAGCTCTGCTCGATTTGAACATTTTCTCCAAACTGAGGCCATTCAGGGAGCTGTCTACAACAGGTGAGATTGTATTTATAACTTTACACAGAAACTCACTAAAATATATATCAAAATATTTATTGATTTAGAGTTACGTGTGATATTTTGTGATGTGAAAAGTCAGCGTAAAATGTGTTTTCTGATTCATTTTCCACTTTTATTGTTGTTGACATGTTTGTCGTGCTGTTGTCTGATTTGTTCTTTGCTGTTTGTGTATTATCTGACACTCTGTTATGTTTTGGTTTGCTTATGATTACCTGAAATACTTCTGGCACACCTGCCATGTCCCTGTGGTGCTATTTTTGCACTAACATGTCATGTTGACCGTCTGACATTCAGCACTCTGTTTGGTGTCTGATGGGATGAGCTCACCCCGTTTGCTCCTTTTTGTCTCTATTTTAAATCAGGTTTTCAGGTCTGATTGTTTTCATTAGGACGGGATCGCGTACGTCACAGTTAAGATGACACGTCAGCCTCAAGCTAATGCTGTTAAGAACTGAACATTTGGTATAAACCCCTTCTCTTAGCTAACACAATCATTTCTAACCTGTGCAGGTCCAGGAGATGAGGCAGAGAATATATACGTTCCCTTGAACTCTCAAACCCCACCTGTCAGATGCTTGTGTCTCAGCCAGGGATGTAAAAGGCTTTATTTTCATTATGTATGCATGCTAAGGAGAGGCTGACGTGACCTGTCGTTTCAAAAAGTCTATCTTTGCATAAAAGTCCAAGTCAGTGGGGTGCCTTGATGGTTGGGATCTGTCTATATGATGAAGTAGCTAAGTATATTTCGCCCATGCCTCCAGGACGGCTGCAGAACCTTGTCTGTGCAGATGACAATTAGAGTCACTTTCCAACCAGGTTAGCTCAGACAGGCCCTGTCATCCAGCAGCAGACAAGAATGGAGGGAGACAGAGAGTAATATGTGGACCACTCGGATTTTTCCTCACCTCGTGATCTTTGCTCTGACCACCAGCCGGCAGGAGAAGAGGCTAAGACCGGGAGGGAGGAGGAAAAAACAGGCAAATACGCCTCTGAAATTACTGGGGATTTATTTCGAGGTTTAAAATGGTTATGAGCTGTCAGTGAGTCACTCGTATATTTTTCGGTTATAAAATCTTTCATGGAGTCTCAGTGTTCTGTGACCAATAAAAGTGCCAACGAGATCACCTCTGAGACTGCAAAGATGTTTAATATATATGAATGGATGAGGAGCACTATGATGCACTCTGTCCAAATTAAACCTTCACAGCATAAAGAATATTTTCCCCCTACTGCTTTAGTGCCACGCCGTCCACCCAAGTAACCATTACTGTCTGATCTCAGATCAGCGTTTGAATCGGTCCCGGTCCCAGTGTCTTCTTAACAAATCTAAAGCGGTGCACGCTGTCAAACGTTTTGGAACAGCAGTGGAACTGTCAGGTGGGAGCGTGTTAGAGATGTGCCTCACAAAGAATTAATAATTTACACGGGATTACTATAAAATTCCTACCTTTGCCACAAATCTGTGTAACATTGATTTGTTGAACTGTCATAATAGCACATCACTCAAAGTAAACAATCTCCTCCTCACTGAGAGGTGTGCATAAAATGTTTCTTTCTGTCAGACGGGAAAGGAGGGGGTTGTTTCATTCCTTTTTCGTGGTTTCCCATCGAGTGGCTCTCTGCTAGCTAAGAGAGACGCCAGAGAAAGAGAAGGCTGTAATTGCTGTCAGTCTCTCCTGAGCACAGCCTAAAAGGCAGCTGCCTTTTCACAGCTTAGGAGTGAAAGGCGTTTGGGCTGTGTGGCTTCCCCTGCAGGCCTCTGGAGGATTTGGTGAGTCGTCTCCCCCTCCCCGGCGCTCTGTTTACCTCTCATTGTCAACAGCAGAATCACAGGGCTAAGAGCCTATCACACTCGGCAACGCAGACGCTGGTAATTGAAAAGATGATCCTCAACATGCCATCCGTGATTTGGAGGGTTTTCAAGTGGTGAAAACTTCCCTTTAAAATGTTGCACAAACACAAAAGGCTTCCCCACAAACATCAGTGCGCAGATTTTGACATGTTTGTGTTTACTCTGGATGATTTGCCAACCACGCTGGCAGATTTATATTCATCTGATCTCCTCCACTTTCCAACCTGACAGACTTTATTGTTACATTAGGAGAGTTTAAGTTAGTGAATTTAAACCAAGCTCCTCTCCCAGCACGGTCCTAGATGACCCCATCCCAAGACTCCCTGTCTTTATGTAAAAACAAAATAAAGTGGTGGTTGTTAAGAAATGCATGTTTGCATATTGAATTCACCTCTTTTTCACTAATCTAATCCCTCTTTATTGGCTCATGTTGGAATTTGTCTTAAGTGTCTAGCACAGAGTTCAGGTCAAAGGGAGAAAATCTGCAGGAAATTGCCTGCATTAGAGAGATGTGTTAGCGTGACACGCTTCTGAACAGGTCAGCTCACTCAGATTTGGTCCTTTTCTTCTCTTTGAGATCTGTTTGCTTCAGAAGCAAAAGGAACACGACTTTATAAAACCTCCATTTGGCAAATTTCTCAAGCCTCATCTTGTTGTTGTCCTGAATCGCCTCCAAGCTCTTCCCGTCTACTCTGAGAAGGAGTCATGGGCCTCCTGTAAAGTTTTACGTGCAGCCTCAAGGAGACTCTTCCCATGAGGCTCAGCCAGCTACACTTGTTGTCCATCAATTGCTCACCTGCTTCCTTAGCCTGGCTGAAGCTACAGTTCCATAGTGAAACTTGTTTGCCTTCTTGAGCTGTTGTTGTTGTTGTTTACACACTCAAAACAAGCTCCTAACAAATCTGTTGTCGACTCACCTGGATTTGCTGCTTCTCACCTTCCTCCTCCTGGGAGTCCTGGAACCTCCTCCCCTCGAATCCTGCAGCAAAGCGCTCTCTGGAAAATATTACAGTCTCTCAGATTCTATTACCTTCCATTTACACTCCCTCCCCAGAGCTCCTGAGCCAGATGCAGACGATTCTGGTCCTGTTGGTTTTAGACGTCTCCTTGCTTCAACACGCCTGATTCAAATGGTTGAATTTACCTCCTCAGGATGCTACGTTTGTAAAAACATATTAATTACTTCGATTTTTTTTTTATTGGAAGTAGGGGTTCACCTGAAACATGCAGGATAGTTGCCCTTTTCTATCCCTAGCCCTCAACTCCAGTATTTATGTTTTGTAGTTTCACCATTTTTTAAATTTGACTTTTGTTGTTTTAGCGCATTTAAATCCTATGCAGAATCACAGAGATAGGACACACACTGCCAGCAGTTGTTGCATCATGCTGGTCAGCGTTGGGATGTTCTCCTTGAGGGTTTCCTTAAACACAGAATGCTGACCCCACAATGCTCTCCAGAGCAGAATATGGCTGAATAGCAGAAAAACTGTGGAAAACCTTCTTCAGCCTGCAAGAAAGCATTACTCCTCTGCACACTTCCACACAAAAATAGGCTTTTCCTGCCATTTTGTTGCAGGTTATGACACTCTGCATGTGCCCTCACCACTCTCTACATGTCTGCATCATATTTCCACAGTGATTCTACCATGTACACATTTTCTCAGAGTGTCAGGATGCAGCTGCATGGTAAATAATCTTTTAAAGGTGTGGATCACTCATTTAATCAATAAATTTGCAGTGGTCTCTAGTAGGAATGAATAACTTGTAAGTCGTACTCTGGGGAAACAAAGCTCTGGTGCACCAGTTTCAGGAACTAGAAGTGAGCCACATCTGAGTTGAGCTTCAGACGGCAGGATTTGGAGTAATTTTTCCTGATATTTGGACATCTCACCTCTGATTGGCTGACAACTTCACAACTTTACCCCTGACTTGCAACGTTGATGTTTTATCTCCACTAATAACACAAGCCTGAAGGAGTTCTGTCATGTGGTGGAGTTGCTAATGCTAACGGTTAGCTTCTACTAGCCGAGACAATCTCTGCTGTTTCCTGGATGCTAAAACAACAACCTTCCTCGTCGTGAGTCAAGATGGGTGAGTCCATGAATTCAGAAGCCCGTATCATCTCTAGAACACCGTCTTCACACCATATCACACCGGTTCTCAAGCAGCTGCATTGGCTTCCAATCCACTTTCTTATTGAGTTTAAAATTCTTTTGTTAACATTCAAAGCCCTCAATAACTTGGCCCCCCATATTTAACTAATCTCCTCCACGTTTATACACCGTCTCGCACTCTTCGTTCCTCTTCTGACAGCCTCCTCATCATTCCACACACCCGTCTATCCACCATGGGACTCAGGTCATTCGGTTCATCTGCACCTCTGGAATAAACTTCCACTGGGTATTCGTACGGCTTCATCTATCCAAACATTCAAATCGCTTCTTAAAACTCACTTATTCAGCCGTGCATACGCCACTTGATCCTTTTTTTTTTTTGGCGTTGTCTTATTGGCCTTTTTTTTAACCTGCTCTTAATTTGTTTTTATGCATTGTTCTGTTGTTGATGTTAATTGTTCTTATCATTAATTGATTTGTTTATATTGATTTTAAACTTTGGTTCTTGTGTTCATGTTTTATGTTCAGCGACCTTGAGAGTCTTGAAAGGCGATTATAAATAAATTGTATTATTATTATTATTATTATTATTAATGTTAGTGACAGCGTGACGTAGATCTGTCAGGATTTTCTAATCCTAGAGTTTCACTGTCTATTTTCTATCAGACGCTAATGCAGCAGATAGGTGTAGGAGACTATTTTCATGTTCCGCCTGCATGAAAAACTCAGAGTGACCCATTATAATCAGAAATCAGATTTTAAAAATGTTTTTTCAATGTTCCACACCTTTATGTTAGTCGATCCAACATGGATTGTCATTTTCTAGCTGCATGAAGTGAATACATTTGTCTAAAATCTTCTGATAAGGTTTGTTGAGGTCTTACTAATATAGTTGCTTTATATTGTTGATTACTAGTGTCTGAGGCGAGTGTTGATGTTTTAAACTGTTTATGAACTAACCCAGAAGAAGGTTGTGTTTAGTTCAAATCAAATTGGAATCAGCAGGCCCAAGCAGGCCAACATGAGCACATCTTCTTCTGGAAGTCAGCAAATCCCCAAAAATACCAGCCCAGAAGACGTTCACCCATCTGCATAAAAAGAAAAAAAGCGCTCAGACCTTCAGATGTTAATCAGCACGTCTGAATTAGTTTTGAAAGCTAATGAGTTTTTAAGCAGCCAGTGGGACTTCCCGTCAATAAACTACAAACTCATCTTATTTTCTCTTTCAAAATTCCTATAAAGAGTACTTCCCCTCCAATGATGCCGAGCTTTACTTTGAAATGCCTTTACTTTGATAAGAAACGGATTAGCGCTTTGCAGGGTAGCACAGAGGTAGCGGCGGTGCTCCTCGGCCTCTGCATGATACATATTATAATTGCGGAGTGCTGACCCCTCATCCCGCTGATGAGCAGCCAGAGAGAATTTGACCTTGTGGTGTGTGTGAATCGATGGGAAGTTGATAAAGCCAAGTTCATTGCTGCCTAACATAAAACAAAGCTGATTTGTTTACCTAGCTAAGCCAGCGCGTGTCAATCCCATTATGGAATGATTTATAGACCAGCACCCAATGAAATTGTTTAAAGCAGATTAGGTAGAGGCAACGATCACCACTAATATGACAAGCTGATACGCTGTGACAGGTAACCAAGCAAACAAGTTCCTGAAATTCAGATTGAATTAGAATCCTAATAATCCTACAGGGAGCGGCGGATTTAATCAGGAGAGGAGAGGAAGAGGAAGGAAAAAGAGAAAAAGGAAAGATGCTGGTTCTGGAAGGAAATTCCATCTCTTTTGTGATTTAGTTGTCAGGAAGCATCAGTCAGCTTGCAAAAGAGGACAGAGGAAGCAAAGGAAGCTGTCATCGTGCTAATTGTAGACCAATAATTTAAAAAAACCTTTGAAGAAATGGAATTCCTGATAAATTCGCAAAGTTTTTATCTTTTTAAATATACGTGTTTCAGAAGATAGTTTAAAAATGAATTACAATATCAAATATCCCAAGAAAATCTGTGTTTTTTAGTGTTATACAATATGCATGTGGAGTATTGTGTTACATATAAATACGGTCCCACAAATAGAAATATTAATGTAATTTAATGTGCAAAGACTCCACTGGAGGATCCGAAGAAGCCAGCGTCCCTCTCGGCATGATAAAAGACTCCCCTAATGTTATGGATATTGTGTTCCAATAAAATCTTGTTTAAGGTCACCGCACGACTGGAACATCAAGTATTTAAAAGCTGAAAAGTAATCAGAGAACGTGTTTTAAAGCCCACTAATATCCCAGAGAGTTTCTGCAAAATTCATCATTTGTCTGTTGGCTCCACGTTCTCCACTCATACAATCCTGTTTATATGAAAATAATGAGAACAAAATGAGGAATAATGGGGTTTTTCCCTCCCTGGACACAATAAACTGATTGTATCTAAATTATGGCATTAATGTTTAACCTACATGTATTGTTTGGACATTTGAATATGCACGATGATCATTATATTTTGGGGAAATTTTGCAGATCTCATATATTATGTGTGTTTAATGCATTTGGTTCTCTCTAAATGCAATTAAAACTTTTGATGGATATTATTCTCACGTATGAATATTAGTTTCTGCAACATAACCAAACTAATCAGCCAATTTTTGCATTTCATGGGTAATTTTTTAATATATTTTAATGCACAAACCGCAAAGTAGGACAATGAAACAATAAAATGAACAAAATCCCCCAGTTTAGTTGTGGATAAACTTGTAAAACATTTTCATGCCTCACAAAGTCTTGACAAGCAGTCTGAATCAAAGTCTTTAAACTACTAAAGAAGCATGATTCCTTTGTGCGCACATATCACAGACATAAACTTTCCCTTCTATATGTGACATAAACAGTTGATTAAACTTGCTTCCATAAATGTCAGCAGTCTTTTTCCCTCTGATGAAGGGATGTGGAGGGGCGGAGGGAGAGGGAGGGGAGGGGAGGGGGGAAAGAAAGTTTCAAATGGGGATCTAATTAGGAAGCACATCGGAAGCACACAGCCCGGGCTTTTCTCCCCACTCCTAATGAGGAGTTTGTTATGGCACGGGCGAGCGACGTGTGTCACGGAGGGGCCGAAGCGGGAGAGTGTGGAGCGTGGTACGACCGACAAGCAGATCCCCCCGCGCAGTGTGATCCTACACCTGCAAATCCCCAACACATTGAAACCAGGCCTCGTTTGATGTGCTATTCTTTTCATGTCGAGAAACGGGAGGGACCGAGGAGCAGGGACCTAGTTGAAAAGAGGCGAGGGGGGGGGGGGGGGGGGGGGCTTGGGAGGAGTGCCTGGGTCTATTAGGCATTTTAATAATGTTAATTAATGAATAATAGGGCTTGTAATGAGCTACTGGCTGCATTTTATTCAGGTGATTATCTCACCAGCTCTCTAATTTTCTCTATGAGCTCTGTCAGGGGAGAGCAGTGATCAAGTGAGGCACAAACATACACACATCCTAAGTTTCACACACACACACACACACACACACACACACACACACACACACACAAGGTTGTATGTGCATGGAACTGATGATGACAGCAATCACCTCTCTGGAAAGAAAACAGGTGAGAAGCCACATGGCTCAGGTTTGGTGCACTTTACCGTAACCCCCCTCTTTGGGAAACGAGAGCATCACTGGGGCACCATTTGGGCCCATGCACCTGCACATCCAGATGCAAACATCTGCACAAAACCTTCACAGACCCCAAAACAGGTTGTTCTGTTCTCCTCTTTCAATTTCAGTGTTTTTGTTTGCAGAGTGAGTTTTGTCTGCTCTGTCTGATTCTCTAATTGTTCTTTTCTCCTCAGGTGTTTTATCACCTGACTGGATCCCATGAAGAGGCGAGCAGCAGCCACTAGTGGGCCTTCACCTGTCTCTCACCACCACATTCCTCTGATTTCACCTTCTTCTCCCCCTCTTTGTTTATTGCTCACGCTTCCTTCATGTTGTGATGTGCAAAAGTCCTGTGGTAGAATATAACCACAACAACCAAAGCAAAGTTTGCACTCTTGGTCATTAGATTTAAAAATACAAAACTTGCATGGATTTATTCATAAAATCAACCAGTTTTCAAGAATTCTTTTGGCAATTTTTGCAAAAACAGCTAATTTCAGTCATTTAGAAATAAATGTATTCCACAGCATCATAGCACCAACCTCACTCACACCTGGAGCACCTGACACTCTCCTGCTCACAGCCCCCACCCCCACCATCACCTTTCACTTTCCATTGATTCCAAAATCAATAGCGGCTCCGCCGGAGCAGCTTCTGAGGGAAATTCATGAAACTTGCTCTGCTAGTGGAAAGGATTCAAAACTTTAACATTGGACCTGAATTTCCACCCTTCAAGCGGTGTAATGATGGAAATAAATTGATGAGGTCCATCTGGAACAAGTGATGAAAGAACTCCAAGCAATCATAGAGCTCTTCCTGAAAGATTCCTGCAACCGTCTCCATCTGTTTGCTCGGTGGCCACAATGAAGTCATCAGAGCCGGACTGGTATAAACCCTCATCCAGATCTGTGAGGATTCTCATTAAGCCTCTCCTCATTGTCAACGGGAGCACACAGTCAGCCAACATTGTTCCCGTCCCTTTCTTTTCCCCGCGACTCTTTCCATCGCTCCTCTTTCCAGGAGAACAAAAGGCAGCCCGGCTCCCAATCAGAGCCTGGTGAGGGGGGGGGGGGGGGGGGGGGGGGGGGGGGGGGGGGGGGGGGGGGGGGGGTCCCACTCAGGTCTTAATCAGCACGCTGTTTAATAGAGCAACACTTCCCAAATATTATTAACCTCATCTGTCTGTATTAGGCCCTAATGGCCTCCCCCTCTTTGTATTGTCTTTGCAGCAGCTGGTAATGTACATATATATTAATCCACTCGCTCTTGTCGTCTGCAGAGAGATTGTGCAGCGCTCTCAGAACAAACGGTGCCCTTCAGAGAGCGAGGCAGACACAGGTTAGGGAGCCACTAATTAAATGTCAGACTTGACAGATTAAAATTATGAAATTTAAAATCTGCAAGTGCCTCTTTGTCATTGTCAAATTAAGGGCTGCAGTGTGTGATGAAGGGGAAGGAGACGGTGAGCTCTAATGGATTGAAAGGGAATGTGCTTTAGCAGCATGCAGCTCTCAGTGAATAAAGATTTTCCCGCTCCTGCCTATAGGTGGAACGGCTGCATGCTCAATTCCTCCATATTCCCTCCAAGTGCGGAGGTCGAGAGGTCGCGGTGGTGCTGCCAAGCCCATCCTGACCACTTCATTTAGGATTCTCATTCCTCTGGCAACACAAATACCTGGGCTGCAAAACCAGCGCTCCGGGAAAGCTATTCCACCTTTGGCTTTCCGTACGCTGTCACTGATTTAAGCACAATGTACGGAGACAACAGCAGTGATTGTTATCTCCGTCATGACCCATCAAATCACGGTGGGGAAAACAGCCGAGTGGAACTGCTTTTGTGAAAATGCACAGAACAAAAGTTATGTGATCTTCTAAAAGGAAGCAAGTTTTGTTGTGCTACAGGCAAAAAATCTATAAACATCCAGAGTTGTTCTTGAAAACTCTTTAAAACATATTAGATTGTACAATGAAAACTTGCTTAACATAAGAGAGTTTAAACACCCACGTAGAGACGAATAAAACCCAGAATCTTTGCCGGCAGTGTCTTCCTCTTCTCCGCCAACATAAAACAGCTGATCCTTGTTTTCTTTGTGTTTTAAGATGCTTCAAGGCAGGATTCTTACCCTGTTTTCCCTTCCCTCAACGCAAGAAGACGCAGGCGTATTTCTAAATGCTATGTGAAAAATACTAATGAACTAATGCAAAATTAGAGCACTCATCTGATGTTCACAGTTCAAAGCCCTCTCAGCTTGGACCAGGTCTAACACATTTGGTTTTGGCAAGGTCAAGGACACAGACAGTAATAAAGCTCAGTATGAGGCGCAGGCAGCAAACACTCGACAAGGATCAAAACACTGCCGACATGAGAAGTGACAAGATCCAATTAAATTTAATTACTCAAGCTGTAGTTTCATTTTAACTGACAGTTTAGATTAAGGTAGCAACACGTACTTAAAGCTAAAAGCAGAGGCCTAATTGTATCAGAGTAACAGTATTAGTGTACAGAGAGACGTGACTAGCTAATAGGGTTTAATTAAAGCAGGGCTAACAGGTTCAAAACTACACAGGAACAGGAGCCTTGACTTAGTCCAGGTGTGTGTGTGTGTGTGTGTGTGTGTGTGTGTGTGTGTGTGTGTGTGTGTGTGTGTGTGTGTGTGTGTGTGTGTGTGTGTGTGTGTGTGTGTGTGTGTTTAAAGCACAAAGTGACTTGGTTCCAATTATATCTATTTGAATTTACAACTGATTTTGGTGTAAATGACGCTAAATGCTAGTCTAGAAACCTAGACAGACCCTATCAGTGACAAAAAGATTTTGCTCTGCAGGTTGGTCTAACCACGCTCCATTGGAGCCTCAAAAGGTCTAGCATTGGACCAAACAGTTTTGTGTCTAGCCAATCAAAGCACTCTATGATTGTTGGGTGGGCTACAATGGAGAAAAACTACAAAGATGGCACCGGCTCAGGAATGGCGCCCATTTGAAACTGCTTTGGCGTCAACTTTGGAATATTTACACTTGGGCTTTTCTTTGAGACATGAGCAGATAGAGGTATTTAAGTCCTTTATTTAGAAAAAGGATGTATTTGCTTTTTCGTCTTCAACATTGTATGACATTCTGCTCTGTTGACTGATTTCCATAGAGATGAATATGTCACGTTTTTTGTTGTCCAATTGCATGCAGAGACAGTTTGTAAGTCAACCCCATCACTGGGATGTTTCAATGGGTCGTAGCTAGACTGCCTGGCCATAAAAAAAGTCACCACCTGGATTTAACTAAGCAAATAGGTAGGAGCCTCCTATTGGATAATTACTGCATGGGCGATTATCTTTCAGCTGCAACAAGTTATTTAACCCCAACTGGTGCAATGAGTTGCTTTTAAACAACCATGTGGAAAGACACATCTGGTGATCGTGGAAAAGAAGTTAGTCTGTGTGAGAAGGGTCACATCATTGGCATCAAGCAGAGAAAACATCTAAGGAGATTGCAGAAACGACTAAAACTGGGTTCAGAACTGTCCAACGCATTATTAAAAACTGGTGTGATGAGTCCAGATGGACCCTGTTCCAGAGTGATGGGTGCATCAGGGTAAGAAGAGAGGCAGATGAAGTGATGCACCCATCATGCCTAGTGCCTACTGTACAAGCCTGTGGGGGCAGGGCTATGATCTGGGGTTGCTGCAGTTGGTCAGGTCTAGGTTCAGCAACAGGATGTGCTCCAAGAATGAGGTCAGCTGACTACCTGAATATACTGAATGACCAGGTTATTCCATCAATGGATGTGTTCTTCCCTGATGGCACGGCCATATTCCAAGATGACAATGCCAGGATTCATGGGGCTCAAATAGTGAAAGAGTGGTTCAGGGAGCATGAGACATCACTTTCACATATGGATTGACCACCACAGAGTCCAGACCTGAACCCCATTGAGAATCTTTGGGATGTGCTGGAGAAGGCTTTGTGCAGCGGTCACACTCTACCATCATCAGTGCAAGATCTTGGTGAAACATTAATGCAACACTGGATGGAAATAAATCTGGTGACATTGTAGATGCTTATCGAAACAATGTTACAGTGAATGTGGGCTGTAATCAAAGATAAAGGCTAAATATTAGTGTGTGACCATTTTTTTGGCCAGGCAGTGTGTTTACATATACAGGATAGCTAGCTTAATGCTTAAGACTAAAAGAAAAGTAATGTGAAAAATGTTTTTATTTGAACAAAATGAGCTGAGAATCAGATTTGCAACGTATAACAGAAAAACTTCAGTTTTTAGTTAGTTGTTTTATAACTTGAAGTAATACATTTTCCTGCTGAGTATGATCCCCGATCAGGTCTTGTAGATAAATTTGATCATGTTGAAGGAAACAGCTGGAGGCTGGGATCAGGGTAGGTTTGGTCCAACAGCAGAGCGACTGATTTAGCACCAAATGTAAAGGAACCAGAAATACTCACAGAGACCCCTGGAAACTGCTTGAGGAGGTAGAAATACACGGTTCTCTTGGAGGTCTTGTTCCACTCGTGTGCAGAAGATTAGCTGCAGAACATTGTGACATAAAGTGTAACTTTTCAACTGTGGGGTTGTGTGTTGGCTGCATGTATTATGTCGTATTAACCCACTGGCACCTTGTCAACAATGTCAACAAAAGTCAACATCTTACAGGCTACAGCTGTTTTGGAGAGTTATTTGTTTTTATTTAACTATTTGTGTCTAATCACCCTAAAACCTGCTAATGCTCACATATAAATACACATGCTGCCAAAACATTCTATCATGTCTTGTTCATGTAGATTATAATTTGCAGAAAAGGAGAGTTGGCATCACTCAGAACATATTTATTGGACAAAATAATAACATTAATTTAAGATTTTTTATATGTTTCATGAATTAGCAGCAGAGCATGATGGTCCCTTATCATCAACGCTATGAGGTGCAATGTGTTTATTATTTTAGTGAATGCTAATTAACTAATCCTGCAGATTTAATCTTGGGTGCAGATATTAGGGCATGTAATTACTAGCCTGGCCTGCCAGACTCGCCCTCTGTCTATTCTACACAGAGAACTGAATACTCAGATGCAGAGAGCACCATGAGGGGCAGGACTAGCCAGCTCAAAAAGAACCAATCAGAAAAAAGGCAGAAATGACGAATATTGCGCGACGCTGTAGTTTTTTAGCTGTAGTCAAAGATGGCGTCTGGCGCACACGTGAATGATAGTTGTCTTTGTAGTAAGAATCCAAGGAGTTATAACCAATTCTGTATTAATATTTGAACGAAAACTACGAGACAGGACAGTTTTCAACAGATGACCGCGGTCAAGTTAGCCGACACTTAGAAATGCATGGTCAAGCCAGCTGACACTGGAGCTTAGCTAAAATTTGCTTTGCATGGTGCATTACGATAATAAAGCATTACCAGAGCCTTTGCTTCCCATAAGGAAGCATTGGCATAGCTGGCCAGGCAATGTATTTACAGTTCATTCTAAAAATTGTGATTATTATTTTCTCCTTTTGTGTTTATTTAATAAATATTCTTACATTGTGATGTACATCATTTTTCTTTAATGCTTCAATAATATATCATTCCTGTTACTACAATTGATAAATAACCCCTTAATGTCATCAGATGCTGCTCTGTTATCCCACTCATTCCTCAGAAATGCGGCTGACACTTTTGAGAATCGTTGGGAAGGTTAGCAGGGAATGTGAGTGGCAGGAACAGCAGTTAGCCTAAGGTGCTTCACTTTTATAGTCCTATGTTCAGCTGTGAGCACACACACACACACACACACACGTGCACTCACCTTTACTCTCAACAAGGCAAACCCACCGCAGGGGATGAGGCTCATCTGCCTGCCCTCTGGTGCTACAATGTCTTCAAAGCACCTGCAGCATTTGTTTTCTGACTGTCAATGAAAGATGCTCCAAGCTGTTTATCTGATTTGTGTTTTTTTTTGTGGTATAACTTCACAAAATGAACAAGACTTTGGGGTAGAATTACTGGTATAGGATTTAGTTTATTCTTAATTAATCAACGAATAATAAGATAAAAGCAGATAAGTTGTACACAAACGTTCAAGTTGTTTTTTATCTAGTTTTAAAAGAAAAAAATCTTATGTTGAATAATGAGATGAATGTTGTTGCTAAGTATGAGAGTGAAGCCAAGATCCACCAACAACCTTTTTTCTTTGCTTTGTTTTGTTTTTTGGGCACCATTTGCTCTCATTACCTGCTTCTTCTCAGCATCAGTACCACAAATATGCTAATGCTATTGCTAACACATTCATCAGAATCAGCAGGTGTGAACATTTTGCACTTTGTTGCATTTGATTGCAGATGTTCTTGTTGCACCATTTAAAGATGGACTGATTTAATTTAAAGAGCAGGAACCAAAAGTGACATCCCAGGGACCTCCAAGGCCTGATTAATACGCTTTTATAGGTTAGTCTCTGGGAAATAGCAACAACGTGATGTTAGCGCAGCTTTTATAATTTATTAGTAGATGTAACTATGTCTGAAACTCATAACTGAAGGGGATAAATTAAACTTTTCCTGACATACCTGTCCTCTTTTTGTGTAGACATATATTTTTTTCCCTGAGATGCACATACCACCAGCTCTCAGGAGACAGTAAATTGTAAATTTATCGTAAAAAATGTACGTCACATCAAGCACAAGTCTTTAGAAATCGAAAATTTAGCTTTTCAAAATAAAACAATGTTTTTTGTTGTTTCTAAAATATCCAGAGTAGACCTCTAAAGTAGCAGACTGTGAATGCACCCAAAAGCATCCACCAACAGCAGAAGAAGAAGACTGACTTGTGTGCTGGTGAACTTACCAAGAAGACAAGAACAGGGTAGCAAATATGAAATAACTGAATCCTTCAAACAGACTGGTGACAAAGTGTAACATCTGTTTTGGTGGTCTAGATGAAAATGCACAAGTGGTGTTTCAAGATTTTGTCACCCTTTATAAAGGGAGAAATGTTTTTTTTAGGCTCCTAAAATGTTGTTTGTCTGTAGGAAAAAAGGCTGCAATAATTAAACCAGATCACAAAACACTCTCATGATGCCTTTTGCCATTGTAGTGATTAACATAAACGTGTGATCGTCCATTTAAATTCATGCATAATACCTCATATGTGGGCAACCTGCACCAGCACAGAAAGATGATGTTTGAAGGTCATAAAGTTTAAGTTTCTTTATTAAATCCTTTAGAGTTCGACTAGGGTGCATAAACCTAAGTTGCAACCACAAAGTTTGCACAGCTCTTTTTGCAAATTATTACCTGAGCGTTTATCTTAGAACGATTTTTAAATATACTAGTTAACAACTAATAATATCTGTGTGCTTCTCTGTTTTAGCACATCTGCTGCTGTGTGTGTGTGTGTGTGTGTGTGTGTGTGTGTGTGTGTGTGTGTGTGTGTGTGTGTGTGTGTGTGTGTGTGTGTGTGCGCGCACGCGCGCGTGCGTGCTGGGGGTCAGTTAGGTCAAGCCTGACACCATCTTTAACTGTTATTTACTGTGATTCCACGACAAGACAGATACCAGCTCCTACGACTCCACTGATGTATGTTAAGCGTGCTCCAAATTACCCGCCTGATGGATCTATTGATGGCCCTTTCCAACCTGTCACCTAGTCTCCATCAGCCTCTCAGTTATCCCCCCTCTCCCGCTCCTCCCTCTACCAAATCTCCCCTCCATTTTTCCCTCCCTCAACCCTCCCGGCCGGCCGTCCCTGTGGGTCTGAATGAGAAATGAGGAAGCAGGCAGATAAAGACCTTTATAACCCACAGTTTGCTGTCTGCTACTAAACAATGGCCACCACTGATGCTGTTACAAAAGTTAAGCCTGCCTGCATACACACTTTCATGCATGCACAAAAGCACACACCCTCCACCTGTCCCTGGAGAGAGAAGAAGGGCAATGTAGGCCATGCCCATGTCTGCTAACGGCCTAGTCGTATCACATGCTGTCATTTATTATTCTCTATTCAAGTTCATGCTTCAGATAGCAGACCCTGTCATGGGGGAGATGAAGATCCCAGAGGTATCTGTTGCAGGTCTTGTAATACGCTGTCACCTATGCTGATAACATCCTGTGAGCTCTGATTGAGGGGAATCCAGGTTAACACACTCACGCAATTATAAACTGAAGCGATCAGTGGAGAATAAAATCAGCTCCTTAAAAAGGCTTGTTAACGCCGCAAATCAACAGCTACTCAATTCAAAAACTCCCTACAGGCTTTTCCTAAATGAAGGAAAAAAATACAAATACTGTACTTCAGAGTGGAGTTGATGATGGGCCCTGTGGTCCCATTAGCTGAAAGATAAGATGAAGATGGTCAATATGGTGCGTGTGCTCTGGTGTGGTTGCCAGGTCTGCTCCATCAGATAAATACAGCACTGAATCTAGCGGCACTAATTGACTCTCGCAGGCATTACTGGGATTAAGTTAGCAAGCGTCCAAAGTTCATTACGCGGATAAATGCATCTCTTAGCCTGCTAAAGAACCCACATGCAAACCTAACTCCCACATAAAAGAAGCCACAAAAAGGTGTCTCGTTTACAGCAGAGTTAAAAGCTTCAGATCATTTTATTTGTTAATCGGCACTTTGCGTTCTGCACAATCACCACTAAGTGGTTGCTGCAACTTTCAATCTGCAAAAACAAATCTATTTGATATCAAATTATAATTGTTTAAAGCTGGGTCTGTAGCGTGACGTCATCAAAGAGAGGAGGAGATTTTGAAATTTGAATTGCAATAGCTCCCATTCCTGCTACCTTCTGGAAGGAGCTGAAAGCCACGCCTCAAACTGCACATGTGCACACAAATAGCCTTGAAGCGCTAACTGATACGACACATTTTTGATATGTTCCTGCTCAGACACACCTGAGTCTAACTGCTGAATTATCTCCTCAGCCTACATTGGGTTCTGCTGGAGATGCTAATAACTCATTTTAATCAAATCTGTAGTGTTCAAGCAGGGACATACGTAAAAACCAGTAGCAATCCGGCACTCGCAATGGCTGCTAAAGCCTAATTTATACTTCTCTGTTTTTGTCAGTACGGACGGACGGACCGCCATGATCCGTCGTTGCAAGAGCTCTGCAGCAGGCCTGCAAGGTCGGACGGAGTCGAGCTCTCTTTTCTAAACATTCGTCCAACGAGACGGAGAGCGAAAGCTTGTGATTGGTCAGAATGCCGCTTCTTTAAAAACGTCACCAGCACCACCATCGCCGCCTCAAAACATAAAAAGAGAGCCGAAGATATCTAGCGGCAAACACGGAGCAGCTTGAAGAATACCTCGCGGTAAAACTCCGAAAATATGAACGTTTATTCACCCGTGACTGGAGGAGTATAAAGATACGCAGCAAGCGTTTTATTCGTGGACGGAAATGACGGGAAACCTGATTTAGAGGTGGAGAGCGCATGCAGAGGTGTAGAATGAGGGACAAGTTTGTCCGTGTTAAAAAATCTCTTAAATGCAAAAAGCACAATATAACTGTAAATATAAACTGTAAATACACTATTTTGCACCGGATACATGACAGGATACCCCAGAAAGGCACTACGCCCTCTGTTGTACTGGCGGGGAACTGATTTGCAGCACTCTCCAGGTGACGGAGATGTTCGAGAGCAAAACGGTTCCGTTAATGCGTGCGTGTCTCTGTCTCGGGGAGCTGACGGAGAAGCATAAATTAGGCTTAACGCTACAACAGGCTAAAACTTTAATCCAATGTAGCACAAGTTTCAACGCTATTCTAATCACTTTGATCGTTTTCCTCCCTCTTCTTCCACAGTTAGCTTGAAGTTTACAGACTAACTCAAATTCAATGCAGGTTGAGTTAGCATTCAAGCTAGGTGGTGTGCTAATCTGACAGCAGCATCCATAGACATGAATACGTAGACGCCCCATTGGGCGCTAGAGAGCGTAACAGCCTTGCCACCATATTGGATGGGTCCCTCACTCTCCAAACCCAACTGGAATAAACGCAGAGTGAGAGACTCTATCCGTGTTTCGTGCAGCCTGCGGTTGCAACAACCGGCGTACTATTGAAAACAGATCACATGGGATTACTATTGACTTTTCTAGCCTAACTGTTGGGATTTTATATTTTAAGTTTTATTTTTTTTTATTATATTTATAATTCAGTTTTCATGCCATACTCAATGTCTGACTTTGTGAAAAAGCATAATAAAATGTGTTTTTTACTTGGGTAAGCACCTTCTTCAGTAGAAATTAATGCACTGGGTGCAAATGGAGACCCATCTAAGATGGCGGCCAGCCACTACGGCAGCTCCAATAGGCAGCGCCAGTCCACGGGGCTTCTACATATAAGATGTCTGTGGCAGTATCATCCCATAGTGAATGCTGGGAACCAGGGCATATTCTCGTTTATGGACAGCTCGCTCTTGTGGATACGCAATTCTATTGGTCGATGCTCTAGGCTCACGTTAATGATTCATTTTGCTGTAGAGGCCAGTAGAGGGACTTAGGAAAAATATAAATTCTGACAGATCACTTTCTTTATATCATAGAAGAGGATCAGATAGTCAAATGTAAGCATTTTGGAAGTTGCTTTAAATGCTTAAAGTTTGTACCCCAGCTTTAAGGACTTTTTGGGGAAATGTTGTAAATCTGCTCCTGCAAACTGCAACAAATCTTCTCAAAAATTACAAAAGTAAAGAGATAAACACAATGAATTACCATGCACGTTGCAGCCCTTTCAGCGGAAATGGCCCCTTTTTGCAGCTGTTGATTATTTTGTCATATCACATGCCCTGACAAAAACCACTGCACTGACATATGAGTAGATTAAGGCAAAGCACTTCATGTGTGATCTTTTGAAACACTTGTTCTCTCTGCCTCCTTCTCGCTTTCTGCCTCTGCAGCGATGAGTGACACAACAGCAGGTGCTCAGAGAACCGTGGAGAGTGCTTTCATTTTGCCACTTACGGGACAAATTACCCAGACAATGGACCTGGCGAGCCGAGACCCTAATTTAATTCCAACTGTTGACTCCGGGCATTCGCCTCTGCATGCATCCGCTGGCCTCTGGAAGGTAGACCCTCCTCCACCAAAAAAAAAAAGTAAGAAAATAAAGATAACCCTAACATGGTCAAACAAAATGAAAGGTAATATTCTTTATCTGGCTGAGGATAGCAGCAGATGAACTGCCCTCATATGAGCACAAATATAATTTAGGAAGTCCATGCTTCAGAGAGTCCTCAACTCAAAGTGATCTGGATCAATAGTGTTTGCTAGGCACAGCAGAAATACAGGAGGGAAGGATGGAAGGAGGGAGAAAGGGAAAGAAACCTAACGAGGAGGGAGGGGGGATGGCAGCAGAGCTGTAGTCAAATTTCAGTGGTGTCAAATTAATTTCCATGTTATCTGGAAATTCAATTAGAAAGGACCCTCCCCACCCTCACTCTCCTCCCTCGTTCCCTCCTTTGTGAGTGAGAGAGTGTCGGACATCCCGGTGTGACAGATTACACTGCTCAGAGTGCATATCAGGCCGAAGTGTTGAGGCCCACTAATCCGCCCTCTAATTCTCAATTAGTGTAAAATGAGCCCATAAATCACGCAGACAGGTCGATCGATGGAAACGTTGTTTTAGGAGTGATTGGCAGCCTCCCCAAAGGTTACTGTTTAAGTTGGTTTAAGGTTACAGCTCTCTCCAGGCTGGTGGCAGGCTGTGTGTGTGTGTGTGTGTGTGTGTGTGTGTGTGTGTGTGTGTGTGTGTGTGTGTGTGTGTGTGTGTGTTGGCTTGTGGTTAGGAGGGCTCTGGTGTGTGTGTGTGTGGTGGTGGGGGGGCTGAACTCAATCTATATGATGCAGGGCCTCAGTCCTTTGGGGATACAGCAGAGGGACAGCACCAATTTTTAGCCCATCAGCCGTCCAATTTTTCTCCTTTTCATACCTGCTGTAGTAAATGAGAAACAAATTAAATTTCACCCCACTATCTCCACAGAAACCATTTAAATCCTTTATGGAAACCAAATTGTCCCCAGACAAATCGCCCCTGGTTCTGTGGAAATACACTATGGCGCTGCAACCGAAATAAATTTGTGTCACTCTGGATATGGCTTTGTCTGTAATGCCATTCATTGGAGGATCCTGGTGAAAGAGAGAGGGAAATAAAATAAGGGGCACTTTTGGAGGAACAAAAGGGGTGAAAAAGACCCCAGCTCCCCAATCTCTGTTTTTTTCACTCTCTCTCCCTCTCCCTGCCTTTCCTTCCCTCTCCCTTGCGCCCACTTTCCCCCCGCGTGGTGTTATTAATTTTCGGCCAGAGTTTTTTGCATTCATGAGGTTGAGATTGAAATGGAAATGAGGGCTGGCTGAGAGAGCGAAGTGAGCAGGCTCAGCAGTGGCCGCGGCCAAACGGGGGCCCCAGCGCGGCGCAGCACACCGACACGTGTCAGAGACAGAAGGGGACACGGCGGCCACCATCCAGCCTCTCATTCCCCCAGATTACCAGCCCCTGACATCAATCACTGCATCAGGGAAACAACGGCCTCAACAAGGGCGATGAAAAATCACTGACAGTGCAGGAGTGGAGAGTGTGGAGGGAGGGGCGGGGGAGAGGAGGGAGAGCAGGTGCGTTTCTACCTCACAGAGCTCAACAATTAGTAACGAGGGAGAAAATAGAGAAAAATCAGAGAGTGAGGATGGACACCAGGCAACACTAAAGGAAGAGCAAAAAGGTAAAGAAAGAGGAAAGGTTGAAAAGTGAAAACAAAGTAACTCTGAATTGCTTTAACGAGGTGACAAGATTTG
The DNA here is from genome assembly GCA_006937985.1 of Aphyosemion australe. Taxonomy (NCBI): domain Eukaryota; kingdom Metazoa; phylum Chordata; class Actinopteri; order Cyprinodontiformes; family Nothobranchiidae; genus Aphyosemion; species Aphyosemion australe. The sequence goes on along the minus strand of SSNS01000011.1, from coordinate 259,871 downwards.
TTTCCTTTCACTGTAACGATTGAGATTGGTCTAATAAACACACTTTCAACCTTTTTGGTGCAGAACATCAACGCCTGTGAGATGTTACACAGGTTAGGGCTAGGGTTAGGGTTAGGGTTAGGGTTAAAAAATTTAACTTTATAGGACTTTTCATGTTTACATGCAGAAATAGTCACACTATTAACACCGTTGTAGATAATGAAACGCTTTGATCATCAAATTTGTTTGCTCATTAACAATTTCCTGTCAAAATGTTACTTACCTGTTGGGGGGGCATTAGCATGAGAAACTATGTGAAACACGTTAACATGCAACTATTCTTATCCTCAGTTTAACCCAAAACAGCCTAAAGTTACGTCTATTTTATTATTTTAATGTGAACCATGTGCTCCATCTGCTACATTTTATATTCTGTTCCTGTAAGAATAAACAGGTTTGGGCTCTGATAAGTTTCACGCACCTCTGCAATCTTTTCATCCAACAGCTTTTTCTATTCAAGTTAGTCAAAATACTTACTTTTTTAAACATTTACTTTTATTCTGCAGCTTTTCTGTTTTGCACCAACGTTTCTGGGAAAGTTTAAGATAATTTCCCAAAAATTCACGGTAATGTCAAGAAACTAATCCAAATAACTTCCTTCCACACAAACAAAACCCTACAATTTATTTCCTAGTTATCAAAACATATTGACTGATAAAACTGACAACTTTTTTTTTTCAAAAAAGTAATCTGTTCTTTCTAAAGTTTTTTTATACCCTCCTGTTTAAAGAAAAAGAAAAGCTGTCACTGAAATGTGTTTAAAATGACAAAAGTAAATCTAAACCTAATGAAAATCCTGAAATTGCTTTAAAACTGGTTCAACAGAAATACTTAAAAAAAACAGGCATGATGGGACCCATAAACTAATATTTTGTTGAACATTACTGTTGACAGGTGTTTTAACCCATTGCTCATTTGTAAAATGTTCTGTATTTCAAGGCTCAAGAACAGTGACTACCTCCAAGTGATCACCACTCTGAATGCACACATGCACTAAAAAACTTGCTATATGCAATCACCTACTTGCAATTATTTTACTTTCAGATGGCAGCAGTGTTTTATGATGCATTTATATTTCCTATGATTTTTTTTTCTTTTTCTTTACTCATCTTATGTAATTATTAGAACCAGCACCTTTGCAATTTTGTTGTGACGGCAGCACATTCTGAAAATAAAGCTTTCTAATTGTAATTATTTTTATAATTTAGCCATTTTTTTTATTTGTTATACAGTATTTTAAAGGCACACTTGGCGGTTTTGGCTTGGGTTCGTTAGCGAAAGCAAAACTTATCTCCTTGCTGTGCGTTCGTCTTGTTAACACCTTAATCTTACTGCTGAAATGTCTCCTCAGCCTTCATTAGTGTCTACAGGAGCGGTTCATCACTAAATCAAACAAATCAGCTGTGTTCATGATCTAAAACATGCAGGAAACATGCTGGAAGCAGACTGCAGCGTCAGGTATGTCAGCTCCACTTTACTAAGTCCAACAGAGACTGGACCGTCACTCTAGAGTTGCATGTGTTTTATTCTGGCTACAGAGGGCGGTGGGGGTCTGAGTAACATTTCATAAAGGGTCATTTTAGCACACACTGGCTCAAGAAAGTGATTTTAAAACATGAAAAAGGTTGCATAGTATGGCTTTAAGTATCTAATTATCTCAGTGACTATTGTGAATTTTTTTTCTTTAATGGCATTATATGAATACATTTGAGGATTGCTGTCTAAACACGGCTCAGATCTTAATGTAAAGTCCCAGAGAGGATTTGTTTTCACAGCACTGCTAACAAGCTAACAATATATTATATCATCATACCAGTTCATAAGTGTAATCCAGTGCCTTTTGTCTGCTTTAAGGTGGTCAAAATGTGAAAGTTGAAATGTATCATCTGGTCTAAGCCCCAGATCTTTGATTCATAGTTTCACAAGATGCATTAAAATCTTCATTTTGACCTTTTATTCAACTATTTGAAGTTTGTGCTTTTAAGTCTACCAGAGGTGTCCCATCACAAGCTGACAGCCTCCAGAAAACTATTCTGGGTTTTTACAGGCTTTGCCATAAGGGGGGGTCACTTTAATGGCGGTGTCACTTCAGGTTCACGCCTAACCCAGTCCTGGCCATTACTGATGACATCACCACTTAGGAGGGAAGGAGGAGCTTTTTTAAGGGCCGCTGGATTACAGCAGAGCCAGACCAGTCTGTTATTATGATCCTTATTAACTGTGTGTTCCTTTTCTTTCCTCTCTTTTCCCTGCAGTAGCTTAGTGTCTGCTTTATGTCCTCTGCAGCAAGAAGCTAATGCACTGAAAGGCTGGTTCTTGTCTTCTTGAGCGTATTGAAATCATGTGAATGCCATTTGCGCTTAATCCTTCTGGGTGCGCCATAAAGAGAAGAGAGTCGGCAGCTCCTGAAGAGAGATGAGAGGACCTCAGGGGATTCACTTTGCTTTGCCTCATCTGCTGAGAAAGAGAGGAAAAGAGACACAGAGAGCGTTCGACGACTGTCAGCCAAACCAAAATACGTCTCATAATTTGATTAGGTTACGATGACAATTTTTATTTATAGTCAGTCTCAGATGCAGGGAGGTAGATGATTTCCTCTCCCTCTCCCTCTTTTCCTTTTGTAGCATCCAATTTGTATTAACTGATTTCATAAACAAGCAATGATCATGCAGCTAGAGGCTAATTACAGACAGCAGCGTGTCCATCTGACGCCTGGCCCCTACTGCTCCAAACACTCATTTGCCTCATTATGTTTGTGATCAGTCGTTTCGTTTAGCGTGGAGGTCTCCTTCTCCTCAAAAACCAGCACATCAAGTCACTGGAACACCTTCCATTTGCATGAGAATTACATCAGACGCCGTGTTGTTGTCGAAGCTTTTGAAATAATAATGTGGCAAATGATAACGCCTCGGGACGCTACAGCACCTCATTACGGCTCATAGTTGTCGTAAAGAAGAAAACAGGCTGGTATGAATAGGGAACATGGCGGCGCGCGAGCAGCAGCGGTATTTATATTCATCCCTTTACATCAAATTGTTGCTTTCCCACAAAAAGCTTGAAACAGCAGCAGGGTTTGAACTCGGGGTTAATGAAAAAGTCCCTGGCGTCGAGCTACCTGCTTGTCTGCAGGCGAACTCGTCTGTCGAAACAAACATTTCATTTGTGCGCCACATGTTTTTCAGACGAGACCCCAGTAAAAGTTGTTCAATAAATTTTACCGTCTGTTTTACAGACCTCCCTTTTCCCCCCTGTGTCATTTTTTTAATTGAAAGTAGATTCTAACTCGGCTATAAACATCATTCCACCCAATCAGAGCTGGTTTAGATCAAATGGTTGTTTCAATGGGCCGCGCGCTCACAGATGCCTTCAACCTCGCCTTGTCTCCCAGGCTCTCGTACTGTTAAACACTCTGGCACTCTTTTAAGGCTGGGAGATGGCTGTCACTGCATTTTGTCAGCAAAGCATAATATTTCTTCAGGAGTTCTGAACCTGGCACTCAGCGGGGTGGAAATGAAAATAAGGCAGTACATAAACGGAGGGAGTCAGCCGTAAATCACCTAACACGAGGAGGAGGCAGCAGGTAGACGCGCTGCTGGCTGTCACAGCGCTCCCCAGGAAAGCAGATTGGACACCAGCCATCATGCTTTAATCACACTGCACATAATAGACATGTCCCTGCTCTTCACGACACACACACACACACACACACACACGCACAGAAGTGAGCTTTAAGACTTTTCTAACTTGTGCTATTTAAATGTGCCTTATGTTTGTTTGTTTGGGTGTCAGAGGTTATTCTTTTGTGGGATCCTAAAAGCGATCTTTGAAGCTTTAAAATCAGCACCCACACACACACACACACACACACGCACACACACACACACGCGCACACACACACACACTGAGACACCGATTCTTCAAAGGTCGCTTCTCTTTACTGTGATATGAAGCTTTTTTTATTCTTCTTCTTGACACGCTGAGTGTCAAAAGATAATGTTATTGTTGGCAAGACTCTTTCATAGCGGAATAATTTTATTCTGACTTTTCCTTTTCGTTTTTTTAATTAAACAGTAGATGTCTCACATGGCTGTGGGCTTGCAGCTAAGTGCTGTTTGAAAGCTAATGCCAAACAGATGGGGAAGTATTCATATTCTTATGAGAGCAAAATTATGCAGACCACAGGAACAATAGCAGCCCTCTCATTCCACGCATGATGAATCGTCTGTCTGAACCGAAACACAAAGTTCGACTGGACTGAGAACAATGAACGTCCACTGTAATGAAGTCAGGTTGATGCTGAGCTTGGTTCTGATTTGTTTCTTATTGGTCGATTCAGAAAAGTCCTTCAGGTGCACCAGCATTTGTTGGTGAACTAAAACTTGCCTGTTGTTAGAGTTTACTCCAGGATTTCACCTTTTTAGAAACATACCAACACTCTAGAACAGAGTAACTGACATTTTTCTTAACATTTAACGCTTGTGATGCATAACTTTTGTGAATAAATAGGATTTATAACTTTTGTGTAACTGGAATCATAAATTGTGGGGATGTGACTAATGATGTTCTCATTCTTCATTCTGAGGCACTTGCTGAGGGCATCAGTTTGTTTTTAATATTTCTGGGGACAATCATCATAAACTTGAGTGTGATATGATTATTTATTCATATATATATATATATATATTAACGTTTAATTACAATATGCACTGTAGTGTATTGACATGTGTTGAAAATCAGATCTCTGTGCCATAAATAAATGTTAAAAAACTGGGGATTGAGTCAGAAAACCATCAGTTACAGGGTAAACTCTTAACATCTGTTTCAACGTAGCACAGGTGAGTTTACGCAGAAAACTACCTGTAAAATACGTAGCTTACTTGAGTCAGCCTTTGGTTCACTCCATGTTACCTCACCAGAGCTAACCCTGACCAGAGCTGTCCAGATTAACAAAAATACATCAGCAGATTAGCTAAAGCAGGGGTTCCCAATTTTTTTCTTTGAGGACCCCCTTGCCTGTGTCCAAGACAAGCCAGGACCCTCAACCCCAACTCCTGCATGCATAAACACGTTAAATGTGATTATTTACAAACTTCATACAGACATACAGAGTTATAACTTTTATATGGAGCTCTGATTATATTGTAGGGTGTATAATTGGGATTTTATAAATGTAATTTTTACAAATAAAATCTTGCTAACTTTACAACCTTAGCAAAGACAAAAGTGTGGGCCAACCCCCAATTTGGGAACCCCTGAGCTAAAGCACTAGTGTTTACGATTCAGCACGCTGATTACTGGTTGGATGGAACAGAATTCCCAACAAAATAAATTTATTACGGTTTTAGTCGTATTTACAGTTTAGGCATCATTAATTAAATGAAATATACATGTATTAAAGGGGTACTTTGCAACTTTTTCATATTTTTCAATCATGTTCTTGAGCCAGTATGTGCTAAAATGACCCTTTACAGGGTTAATGAAATGCCACCCAGCCCCTATCTCCCCCTGTGGCCAGAATATTCCACTTGCAACTTCAAAGTTGCTGGTCCAGTCTGTTGGGATGTAGAAAAAATTGAGCTGACATGCCTGGTGCTGCAGTCTGCTTCCAGCATGTTTCCTGCATGTTTTAGATCATGAACACAGCTGATTTGTTTGATTTAGTGATGAACCGCTCCTGTAGACACTAATGAAGGCTGAGGAGACATTTCAGCAGTTAGATTAAGGTGTTAAAAGACTTTCGCTTTTGCCAACGAACACTAGGGGGTGCTAAAAACAAGCCAAAACTGACTAGTGTTCCTTTAAAGAAAAGTTGGCTCTAGCTTTTAAGTTTGCAGCGAGCGAGAAACACCATGACTGAAACAGATAGCGGTACAGAGGGGTTTAAATAGAGGTCAGTTCCTTCGTTAAGGTGTTAATTATGCAGAGAGCAACACATTTACACTAGCATAAGATGCTGTGACAGGTTTTTAAATGTGGCAGGAACAATGTTGTCAACTAAAAATATAAGTGGGGACAAATCTGACAATTTTCAATATCGATGGAGACATGTCCCCGGTGGCCCTAGCTAAAATGAAGCCTATGCTTGTTTTCTAGCAAGTGGTTACAATCAATAAATTGTCTTTTCAAGTTTGATTTAATACACCACTGACTTCCAGTTCAGAAGCTTTACTTTGTACTGGTAGTAAAACAGAGCCACACTGGGATGATACCATATGAATGGTTGAAATAAAAAACACTGGAAACGTAGTTAGCTGTAGAGGTTGTGAGGGGATATGACCATATTAGATTATGAAGGATTAAAGAATGTTTACACTGAGAGCGAGAGATTATAGTATGATTACGCATGTTTCTGTCAGGACTGCTTTAGATGTGACACACTGAGACTGATCACTGCTGTGACTTTATGAAAGAAAGTCAGAAATGCAAAAGATTTTTCAGAGTTTTTGGTGAGTTGGTGTTTTAAACCACTTTCATGTGTGGAGGTGGGGATTAATTAGCATTATTAGCACCTGTTGGCAGAAAGACACTGATCCTGTGTTCACCTATAGTTATACAACTCATGATGGAAAGGATGGAACAAATCATTTTTGGCTCAGATTGTCTGATAAATTATCCATGATAATCAACATCAACCAGGGCCATGTTGTTAGTGAAGAGGGAATAAGCATCCACCAACTCCTGGACAATCTGTGGTGCAACGTGGCGTTGGTGGATGGAGCGAGACATGATGTCCCAGATGTGCTCAATTGGATTCAGGTCTGGGGAACGGGTGGTTCAGGTCCATAGCATCAATGCCTTCATCTTGCAGGAACTGCTGACACACTCTAGCCACATGAGGTCTATCATTGTCTTGCATTAGGAGGAACCCAGGGCCAACCGCACCAGCATGGTCTCACAAGGGGTCTGAGGATCTCATCTCGGTACCTAATGGCAGTCAGGCTACCTCTGGTGAGAACATGGAGGGCTGTGCGGCCCCCCCAAAGAAATGCCACCCCACACCATTACTGACCCACTGCAAACTGGTCATGCTGGAGGATGCTGCAGGCAGCAGAACGTTCTCCACGGCGTCTCCAGACTCTGTCACGTCTGTCACATGTGCTCAGTGTGAACCTGCTTTCATCTGTGAAGATCACAGGGCGCCAGTGGTGAATTCGCCAATCTTGGTGTTCTCTGGCAAATGCCAAACATCCTGCACGGTGTTGGGCTGTAAGCACAACCCCCACCTGTGGATGTCAGGCCCATACCACCCTCATGGACTCTGTTTCTGACCATTTGAGCAGACACATGCACATTTGTGGCCCACTGGAGGTCATGTTGCAGAGCTCTGGCAGTGCTCCTCCTGTTCCTCCTTGCACAAAGGCGGAGGTAGTGGTCCTCCTACGGCCTCCTCCACATCTCCTGAGGTACTGGCCTGTCTCCTGGTAGTGCCTCCATGCTTTGGACACTATGATGACAGACACAGCAAACCTTCTTGCCACAGCTCGCATTGATGTGCCGTCCTGGATGAGCTAGTAATTCATTACTTAATATTAATATTAAGCAGTTGGTAATACTTTATTTAATTGTTTATTAATGCTTAATAATGCACTAAGTAACATTAATAAATGAACCCATATTGTAAAGTGTTACCAGCTAATTTGTTTTCCAAATTTGCTATTGCAGCTTTAATTTGAATGATCATGTTTTTTCTTGATTTTTCACATTGAAATATTACCTGGCCCACATGTTTTGTATTTCTCTGTGCTTCTCAGGGCTATTTTATTTATTTTTTTGAATTGTTCTGTAGTGATTTGAACAATCAATATCTTACCTTTAGAAGATAGCTCTTTGAACAACCTATGTTTGGAGAAACAGAGATTATTTCTGACCATAAAGACAGGCCAATAGTGAGACCATCAGGGGGGTTCTGCCGTTTTAAAACAGCTAATGGTGAAATTGTAAATAGCCTGTATTTGTATAACACCTTCTAGGATTCTACATCACCCCACCCCCAAAGGTGCTTCACAACACAATCAGTCATTCACCCATTCACATGCTGGTGGCAATGAGCTACATTGTAGCCACAGCTGCAATGAGGCACACTGACAGAGGCGAGGCTGCTGAACACTGGTGTCAGCAGTCCCTCTGACCACCACCAGCAGACAAGGAGGGTTAAGTGTCTTGCCCAAGGACACAACAACTGTGACAGACTGAGCTTATCCCAAACCCCAATGGTAATGAGACAGGCACCTCCAGTGGCCACCCCTGGCCATGACCATGGGCACCCCTAGAAAATTGCTGGCCACCCCAGGGGAGACCAATGTTCTTAATAAATCATGTTAATATTCACGCAGACCATAAATTCATCTTATTGAAAGGAGTCATCACCTGAAATTTTCACTTTTCCACTTGAAAAACATGTCTATAATGGCTTCCTAATGATTTTTCACTGGCTGAGAAGCTGATATTTAACACTGAAGCGTTTGTTTAATCTTGCCTTCTTCAACCAGCTCACATGCACCCCACGAGCACGCGCACTCCAAAACGAGAACTTGAGCTCTGGCCCTATTTGCCAACACAAAGGTCGAATATAAACAAATATGAACCAGCAGCGAACAAACCAGCACAACAAAGCTCATTTCATAACGTGAAACGCATAAATGATGTCTTACCGTTGATGACTTGTGTTATAATCCGTGTTATGGGAGACAAAACTTCGATCGGTTTGTGTATTCCATCTTCACAACAGCATAAGAGCCGATGCCTGGCTGTTAGCTTGCTTTGTCCCAACTCAACAACAAACGAGGGCGCCATTACGCACGAGGCGAGGCTCTGGCTCGTACATACACGGTTAGATCCCGTAGGTCACTGCCAGGTCGGGTTCACTTATAACTTTTGTTGTTTTGGAGCAAGATGCTGAAGCTGCTTCCTGCTTCCTTCCACCAATCAACGTGCCCCTCAGTCCCGCGCGCGTCCGACACAGCTGAAATATCGCGTGTGATCTCGCAAGAAAATATGCCCTTTACATAAAAGGATTAAAAAATCACATCTTTTATTTATTTTTCCAATACAATTTATTTTAATGGTCTAAAAGACTATAATAGGACGTAGATATCCACAGGATTATAGGTGATGACTCCTTTAATCAAGACACAAATGTAAAACCCAATAAAATAATTATACATTAATGAGTAAATAAATAATCAGAAAAAAAAATGTATATGTGTTTCTGCTGCTAACCATTTTCAAAAAAGTTTATATCTGCATAGTTTTTTGTGAAGACAGCAACAGGCAAATAAAAAAATAAATTCGAAAATAAATTTTGAAATAAAATAACTGAAATGTAATTTTCTGAAATGTTTGTATTTCTCAATTGTGAATTGTTTTGGATGCATATTGTTTTTTAATAAAAAAGAATAAAGGAGCATGCAATGCATCGCCACAGGCTAAACTCTCCACAGGGACCAATTTGGTGTGCCACCCCAAAATTTTCTCTGGCCCCGTCTGGCCACCCTTATCAAAATTTTCTGGGGGCGCCTCTGCTTAACTCCTCTGCCACTGTCGTCCCTACTCTTATCATAAGTCATGGCAGTTTATTAGGGATGTCCGGTAATATAGGCCTACCAATTATAATCGGCCTATTCTTGCATTACAATGTAATATCAGAAATGATCTGTCCCAAAAATCTCACAGAGAATGTGATTCAGCTGCTGTTGGAGACATTGCTGTTCATTGCCTAACCCTAACCCTAAACTGAAGTAGTAGTCATATTTTGCACAGGTAATATTTAAAGTTTAAGTATGCACAATAGTAGATATGTGATGTTAATTATGTAAAAAGATGTAGCTTTTCTTTCTTTTTAGAGAAGAAACGCTGCATAAATTGGTATCAGTTAGCATTGGTATAAATTAAGCCTATATTGGTAAATTGCATATCAGTAAAAAAAGGCCGATATCTAACATCCTTACAGTTTATGCAAATTGCATTGATTTCTGTTTCTCCAAGCTGAGGCTGTTTAAGAAGCTTTTTACAACAGGTGAGACAAGTTTCCACTAAACCTCACTCCCACAAATCCAAAATATTGCTTAAAATCTGAGCATCTTCCACAGCGATTGTGGATAAAAGAGAGACAGATGCAGGCTGGTCTGAGAGCAGCCACTTTTAAACCCAATTAAGTTATAGCCTGCAAAGGTGATCATCCAACGTGTTGGATATTAGCAGAGCAGAGCGACATGTGACATGAGGATGACGGTGAAGATTGAACAGATGGTTCTCTCTCCAACCCGCCGTCTCTGCAGTAACATGGTACATCTTGTCGAGCGGTGAGTTTTATTGATTGAATTCCTGCTCTCAGACATGAGACTTATAGCTACACGTGTTAGTGCTGCTGCTGGCTGCTGGAAACCCAACACCAGAGCACAGGTTGTGCAGCAGGGTGGGGAGGGGCTTCTTCTCACAGTCATTCAGTCAGCCCCATCTGTCACAGAAAACAGGGCCTCCCTCTTGCTGTTGCCACTTACAAATGTTAGAGGGGAACCCAGCCAAGAACACACCTCCCTAAATCATCTTTTTTCAGCATCTTTCATCTGTGACACAAAGATTTTATTTAGTGTGTTGAAAAGAAAACAAAATTCAAAGCGCTATCCTGCCGAAGATGAGAAGATCATTTAAAAAAATCCTTTAGATGTGATCGCGTTGTTTGTGTTCGTGTTTTGTTATCCTGTCAGAGGGGGTAATCGCTGTGGTTGCGATGGATTAGGGCCTTGGGAGAAAACATAAGCATCGAGAAGGTTGCAGTTATGCCGCTAACCACAGCTTAATCACGAGCGCTCACACTGACCCCTCTGCCACAAACAGACCGCCTAATTGCACACAGAAGGGAGCTTAAAAAAAGCTTTTCCCTTCAACAAACAGTTCATCATTTAAACCATGAGATGATGTTATATAATGATAAGCATCAACAGTGATCCACTGCTCCCAAAGACCTTTCTCATCAATTATCTGTTATTGGAGCCTCTGTATCCTGTGTATTGTGATATTCGTTTACGTTTGATGAATGCTACGCTCTGCGGGCGCTTCGGTCCCCAGGATATCTTTCTCCCACTGATGTACTTATTAATAATAAATTGAGCGAGGAATGTGTGAGTTCTGCCTCCCTCCTCTGTGATTATAGAGACAAAAGAGCGTTTGAAGTATCCATCTTAATACAAAGACACTTTATTAGATAAAGCTAACTCACCCAAGACAAATAGTGAAGCTGAGACACTGGAGAGACAGCGGTGCTCTCGTTCCTCGTCTGCCTCTTTCTGTTTCTTTTTCTTTCCTTCAGCTTTTCTCTATAAATAAATAATTTCCTCTATTTTTCTAAACCTGTAATATCATCATGCAGTGATTGTTTGTAAGAACCCTTGCTGGGTCAGGTGGGTGGAAAACTAGAGGCTGGGCTGCAGTCTGAGGTGAGCTAAATAGGTTCTGCCTCTGTAAATCACCAGAGGTCACACGCAGACTCATATATTCATTCATTTATATTACCAAATTTGCCATTTGCCTGTAATTTCCCACACCCCTGCTGGTTCTAACACTAACAATACATAATCTCCACGTGTCAGAAGTTTAAATGAAAATACAGAGTGTTACTTATGCCCTCGTCGCACCTCTCGGATGTGTGTTTTGCTCCCGCTCTATCAAAGAGCAGTCAGTCACCTCAGCCATATAAATCACCCTCAAGCTGCAATTTGTGAAAACATGCCGATTAAGTTTGTGCACCGTGGTCAGCTGGGGAGGCAGTAAATTTCCTCAGTAACAAAGTTAACATTGATTCAAATATAAGCACTTGTCCACGTGTAACAACGATAACCTTTTAGTAGATTTGGAAAACATATTTGACACCCATTAAAATAATGAATGATTTTTCTCCTCCCCAGAGAAGGTGGAGAAGGTGTGTTTGGACAGGGAGGGAGGGAGGGGAGAGTGGGGGGTGGGGGGTTAACATGCTGAGACTTCAAGGCAGTCCTGTATCCTGACTCCTTGCCAGAAGCCGCAGATAAAAAGCACACATCTGACTGAAGCACTATTGTTTTCAGAATAATCATGTTAGGACTTGACTTCCCTGGGAAGCAATAAACTGGTAAAATAAAACACTATAAAAGCAATCTTTTACAGCTCATAGAGACTGATAACAGCAGAAACGTAATGCAGCAGAACTTCAGATATATAACTCTGCATCTATGATTAATTAACATAAACGTATTTTCATTGTCATTGTACATATCACAACCCTAACCGTAAAGTAAAAAAAAGTATGTTGTACTGTTCCTTCTTTTGATTTTAACTAGATGTTGCAGAAGATTGGTTATAATAGTAGAAACTATATTTGATTCTGTAGTTTTGAAACATGGAAGCTGAGAAATTGTGAGTTAAATCTTCATTCACATTGTAGAAGAATCACCTGAACCGTATTTTTTTTTATTTATGGAAAATTTTAATCATAAATCCCAGATATTTTAATAGCATAATGACATGTGGACAAATGTTGGGAGAAAACATGAAGGAACCATCAGAGGTGCCATGCTAAAGCTAGTACTTTTATCTATAATCTCATCTATATGTCACTGACTGTTTCCTGGACAATATATCAAATACATCACCAACATCATCATCACCACCACCATCATCATCACCACCACCATCATCATCACCACCACCACTATCATCATCATCATCACCACCACCATCATCATCACAAACCACCACCATCTTCATCATCACCACCACCATCATCAGCATCACCATCACCATCATTATCATCATCACCATCATCATCATTATCATCACCATCATCATCACAAACATCATCATCATCATAGTATCATCAGCATCACCATCATTATCATCACCATCATCATCATCACCATCATCCTTCATCACCACCATCATCAGCATCATCATCATCTGCATCATCACCATCAGCAGCATCAGCATCATCAACATCATCACCATCAGCAGCATCACCATCATCAGCATCATCACCATCATCATCATCACAACCATCATCAGCATCATCATCATCTGCATCAGCATCATCACCATCATCATCAAAAGCAGCATCAGCATCGTCACCATCAGCATCAGCATCATCACCATCATCATCAAAAGCAGCATCAGCATCGTCACCATCAGCATCAGCATCATCACCATCATCATCAAAAGCAGCATCAGCATCGTCACCATCAGCAGCAGCTTCATCACCATCATCATCATCACCATCAGCAGCATCACCATCATCACCATGAGCAGCATCAGCATCATCAACATCAGCAGCAGCAGCATCACCACCACCATCATCAGCATCATCATCATCTGCATCAGCATCATCACCATCATCATCATCAAATGCAGCATCAGCATCGTCACCATCACCACCACCATCAGCAGCAGCAGCAGCATCATCATCATCATCACCATCATCATCATCATCATCATCACCACCAGCAGCAGCAGCAGCATCATCACCACCATCATCAGCATCATCATCATCTGCATCAGCATCATCACCATCATCATCATCAAATGCAGCATCAGCATCGTCACCATCACCACCACCATCAGCAGCAGCATCACCATCATCATCATCATCATCATCATCATCATCATCACCATCATCATCATCATCATCATCATCATCATCATCATCATCACCACCATCATCATCATCATCACCACCAGCAGCAGCATCACCATCATCATCACCCACACACCACAATCATCAGCATCAGCATCATCACCATCATCGCCATCAGCAGCATCAGCATCATCGACATCATCACCATCGGCAGCAGCAGCATCATCACCATCATCATCATCATCACCACCATCATCAGCATCATCATCATCTGCATCATCACCATCAGCAGCATCAGCATCATCAACATCATCACCATCAGCAGCATCAGCATCATCAGCATCACCACCATCATCAGCATCATCATCATCTGCATCAGCATCATCACCATCATCATCATCAAAAGCAGCATCAGCATCGTCACCATCAGCAGCAGCAGCATCACCATCATAACCATCATCATCATCATCATCATCATCATCATCATCATCACCATCACCATCATTACCATCATCATCATCACCATCATCTGCATCATCATCATCACCATCACCACCATCACCATCAGCAGCATCATCACCATCACCACCAACACCATCATCATCATCATCACCACCACCACCATCATCACCATCACCATCAGCAGCAGCAGCATCATTTCTAGAGCACTTTACAATAAACCGTTTACAGAATGACAGTAGCTACGTTTAAATGCTCCAAATTTCCCCAATCCGATTCAAATCTTGGTTGATCGGAAATCCCAAATCTGTTTACACGGAGACTAACTGGAATGATCCAATCACGCCGCGATGCCCGCACCATAGCTTGCGCATGCGCAGACTTGTCTTTCCCAGAAGAGAAATTGTAAACAAACTCTATCTTGTCTGCACGTCTTTTCCCTTGCATTTTATTTGCTTATTCTCTAGCTTTGGTGAATTCCCGCTTCCTGCATCTTTAGATGCACTTTAGATGCACTTGAGTGTATAACTCAGCATTTTTAGCCATTCGGCCATCGAGACGTTCAGTAATATTGAGCTCCAGTAGTATTTCCAGTAAAAAATAGCGTCTGCAACAGATCACTTCTGTTTACCGCTCACCATGTTTTCGATCTGTCCTGAGCATGCGCAGAGGCAAAAAGATGGCTGAAGTTGCACACATGCGCAGTGGGCATTATTTTACCCCAACGATCCGAATGGCTGTGTACATGGACGCCAAGCGGATTGACGATCGGACAAAACCACCTCTCTCAATCGGAATGAAATTTCATTCGGATCAGGCCGAATCGGATCAGAATATTCCGATTGACATGTTTACATGACGAATTTTTGATCCGATAGGGCGTTCAATCAATCAATTACTTGTGCCCATGTAAACGTAGCTAATGTAAAAGCCCACACAGTTTGACAATCTAAATATTTAAGAGATTAAAATGAAGAAAAATCTTTAAAACATAAAAAAAATTAAAAGAAACATGTAATAAAACAGTCTGAAACCAGAGATCAGTAACTCTGAATTGCCTGGGAGAACTAAAAAATAAAAATACATTTTCAAGCCTTTTTAAAATGTTGTTACTGTTGACGCTTGTTCAACGGATATCAGATCTGACAAAAACAGATTAGTTTACTGTTAGTTAATCAATAGATAACCACTGGTTTGCAATTAGTTTAGGATGAATTCATAAATCACTTGACATTAGTTCATGATTAGGCCACCTTTTGCTAACCATGAGCTTGCTATTAGTTCTTGCTTATTTCACATTTAGATTGATAACCATGAGTTTATTATTAGTGCACCATTAGTTCAATAATAATTTTAGTTCACAATTTGTTTGTGCTGATGATTACGTTACTATTATTTTAGCATTAGTTCAATATTATTGGATCAGTAAAGCAGCAGGCCTTATTCACACAGCAAGATAATAATGGCGGTTTTTGACCTGAATCTCCCCTTCTGACAAGATTAAGGACGTGACTGATTACCGTAATGGCTTTATAGATAATCTCATCAAGATAAGAGCAGGTTAACTGAGAAACCATTTTCACTCTGAGTTTAACATGCAGACTGAATAGTCTTCTACCCCTATTTCTTGCATTAGCTTCTGATAGTCAGTGAAACTCTAGGATTTGAAAAGTCTGACAGATCTACGTCACACTGTCACTTAACATTCATGGACTCACCCATCTTGGCTCATGACGGGGAAAGTTGTTGTTGGTTTACCATCCAGAAAACAGCAGAGAACGTCTCGATTAGTACAAGCTAACTGTTAGCATTAGCAACCACACCACACAGCAGAACTCCTCCAGGCGTGTGTTATTTGTGGAGATAAAACATCAACGTTGCAGAGCAAACAGAGTCCGTAGTAGAGTCACGTCGCTGTTAGCCAATCAGAGGCGAGATGTCCAAATATCAGGAAATAAGACCTGCTTCCTGCCTTTGAAGCTACATTCTTCTCCATCTGACTTTTTATCATCACATGTTGTCTCTCATGTCTTGAAAATCAGTTGACAAGTTTAATTTCAATTAAATTCAATATGGGCACCAAAGACATTATTTGATTGTATGAGATTGCCTTACTGTATATAAAACAATAAACTTGGCTTTATTCATTTGCTTTTTACCACTGGGTGTTAATGAAACGGCATGACTCCTCTTATGTTTGTTCAATTGTATTAATCTGCAAAACTGGCCCAGTTTGACCATAAACCATTGATTAACAGATTATTTTATACAAACAGCACTTTGAACGTCATGAGTGTGATTAGAACACTTACTTTCTTCTTCTGCACCACAGCACCTTATTGTGTCATGTGTAGGAAATGTGGTACATGATGCTGTGTTTAAAATGCCTTTAAATAACCTTCAAAAACCTCAACGGAATTTTTCATCCTCTTTTCATGAGGCTCCACTGCTCAGGTCTTCAGTCAATAGTTTTCTTTTTAGCTGGGTACATAAGAGAGAGTGTACATGTGTCCATTCTTTTAGATTTGATTTAGTCAGGAATGTATTTTCAAAATGTCACATCCAGGTTAGTTTCAACTTCAATGAGTTATGACAAGAAAAGCTCATATTCTAGGATTGGTAAAAGTATCAAAGAACAAAAGAAGAGAACACGTATGCCTTTCTCTTTTTTTCTCTCTCTCCTGAAAGCGCGAACACATGTCAGCTGGTTGTGTGTTCTTCTCTCAGTAAAATATTTTTCCAAGCCAAAGCACCAATGTGACAACTCCATCACTGAAAGTAGTTTGTCCTCTGCAGTTCAGTGAAAATATTATGAGTAGCTGAAGAAGGAGAGCTGAGCAGAAGGGGGCTGGGATGAGTGACGGACAGCTTTGACACATCGGAGCACTTAGACAATTACTAACAGTTTCTGCCAGTCACCACATCTGACACAACACAAACACGGCAAGGATAATTTTACATTACACTGCCGGGCACGGGTCACTTTAAAGGAACACAGGGAAGCCCGCTCCGGCTTGCATTTCAAGGCCAATCATCTAAATTGGCCCCACAACACAACGGGGCTGCCTGAGACCAGCTCTTTCTCTCTGTCTCCTTCCTTCTCCGCTGCTCCCGACAACAGATGAGAGCCATAAAAGCCGAGAGCCAGTCGATCTTTGAAGTGCAGCTGTCAGTCAGTGTGTTTCCATAGCGGGACCTGTGAGGGTGAAATGGTGTACAGGTGTGGGAGCAAACACAGCTGGACCCCATGGGGTCAAACTGATACAGAGCAGGGGAGGGGGGCAGGGTGAGAACAAGGCTGGAAGAGAGAAGAAGCAATAACAATATGTGAACGCTGAGTTTGAGCCCAGAAAAAAACTCTGGCCTGAAAAAAGATACAATAAAACATGTGTGAGCAGTGATGTCTTTTTGTACATTTTGTTCACACACTCATTTATCTTCTGTGCCCTTTACACACACTAGTATGATCAAAAGTGTGTTTTGTGCTTAGGCTATATATTCGTCTTCTGTGCCTCGTGATCTTCTGTGGACTGACTGTCTGGTGGGCTTTTAGTGTTTTTGACTTCTGCTGCAACACAAACTGCTAGTACAGTCGTGGCCAAACGTTTTGACAATGACACAAATATGGGAAATTGGAAAAGTTGCTGCTTAAGTGTTTATAACAGCAATTTGCATATACTCCAGAATGTTATGAAGAGTGATCAGATGAATTGCATTGTCCTTCTTTGCCATGAAGGCCTAAATCTAAAATTTATAGGATCATCAAGAACTTCAAAGAAAGAGGTTCAATTCGTGTTCAGAAGGCTTCAGGGCGTCCAGCAAGCGCCAGGATCATCTCCTAACGAGGATTCAGCTGCGGGATCGGAGTGCCACCAGTGCAGAGCTTGCTCAGGAATGGCAGCAGGCAGGTGTGAGTGCATCTGCACGCACAGTGAGGCGAAGACTTTTGGAAGATGGCCTGGTGTCAAGATGGGCAGCAAAGAAGCCACTTCTCTATAAAATAAACATCAGGGACAGATTGATCTTCTGCAAAAAGGATGGCGAATGGACTGCTGAGGACGGGGGCAAAGTCATATTCTCCGATGAAGCCCCTTTCCGATTGCTTGGGGCATCTGGAAAAAGGTTTGTCCGGAGAAGAAAAGGTGAGCGCTACCATCAGTCCTGTGTCATGCCAACAGTAAAGCATCCTGAGACCATTCATGTGTGGGGTTGCTTCTCATCCAAGGGAGTGGGTTCACTCACAATTTAGCCCAAAAACACAGCCATGAATAAAGAATGGTACCAAAACACCCTCCGACAGCAACTTCTTCCAACAATCCAACAACAGTTTGATGAAGAACAATGCATCTTCCAGCACGATGGAGCACCGTGCCAGAAGGCAAAAGTGATAACTCAGTGGCTCGGGGACCAAAACGTTGAAATGTTGGGTCCATGGCCTGGAAACTCCCCAGATCTTAATCCCATTGAGAACTTGTGGTCAATCCTCAAGAGGCGGGTGGACAAACAAAAACCCACTAATTCTGACAAACTCCAAGAAGTGATGATGAAAGAATGGGTTGCTATCAGTCAGGATTTGGCCCAGAAGGTGATTGAGAGCATGCCCAGTCCAATTGCAGAGGTCCTGAAAAAGAAGGGCCAACACTGCAAATACTGACTCTTTGCATAAATGTCATGTAATTGTTGATAAAAGCCTTTGAAACATATCAAGTGCTTGTAATTATATTTCAGTCCATCACAGAAACAACTGAAACAAAGATCTAAAAGCAGTTTAGCAGCAAACTTTGTGAAAACTAATATTTGTTGTTATTCTCAAAACTTTTGTCCATGACTGTATATTCTGGATGGATGGATTTGAATGAAAACTGCTAAAATGAGGGCTCGAGGGCTACCATCCTGCTAGTTTTCTTTGTTTCCTGCTCTACCACACCTCAATGGAGTAATTTAATCCTCTCCTTACTACTTTTAAGTCTGCACAGGTGTGTTAATTACTCATTAATTTCAATCAGGTGTGTAGGAGCAAAGAAACAGCTAACATGTGCAGGATGGCAGCCCTCAAGGGCCAGAGTTGTTGACACCTGCTTTAGGGTGTTTGTGCATTCAGTAAAAAAAATAACATGATATTCTAACATTGCACTTTGTTTTTAGAGCAAAGTCAAAAGGGTAGAAATAATAAAACACGATTTTAGAAAGGTGGCTATTAATAGACTTCAGTTTCTAGACACCAGCCTGTTTGAATAAATACAGAAAATATTTTGCCTGCAGTCTCAAAAACACAAACAGAAAGGTTTTAATGTTTGAAAATGATCTATAGAAACCAACGTAATTGTGTTGTTACTTCAGACTGGACCATCCCAACGCTTCCTCTTTGTTGCCTTCTTTAAGATAAGCAAAGCTATCTGGGTACCCATGAGCGTAATGGGCGCAGGGTACGCTCGGTACATGTCCTCCATGCTTCCCGTGTCCTTTCCCGCTGTCCCCTGTATTTGTTTTCAGCCGTTTAATATGCAGTAACGTATTTTTCGAGCTGTCTTTAAACACACCTTAAGCGTACACATGCTAACGTGAGCGTTCAGAGGATCTTGGTGCTGCTGAGCAGAGGCAGAGCAGTAAGTTCAGTAAACCAGTCAGAGCCAACAAAAGGCAAAATTCTTTTTCAAACAAACTTTGCTTTTGCATGCATATAGTAGCTACGTTTACATGCGCCATATTTCCCCTATCCGATTCAAATCTTGGTTGATCGGAAATCCCAAATCTCTGTTTATGTGGACAATAACTGACGTGATCCGATCATGCCGTGAGTGTACATGCACCAAGCATTCAATCAGATTAAATAGGTTGAGCATGCGCAGAGTTGTCCTTCCCAGAAAAAAAATTGTAAACAAACGCCATCTTGTCCGCACGTCTTTTACCTCACATTTTATTTTCTTATTCTCTAGCTTTGTCCATGCATCTTTAGATAAACTTTAGATGCACTTGAGTGCATAACTTGGCATTCTAGCCTTTCAGCCATCGAGACGTTCAACAATATTGAGCTCCCGTAGTGTTCCCTGTAAAAAAAATAGTGTCGGCAAAGGACCACTTCTGTTTACCTCCCGCCATGTTTTCGATCTGTCCTGAGTGTCTGCAAAGATGGAAAGACGTCACGCTGAAGTTGCACACATGCGCAGCGGGCATTATTTTACTCCAACAATCCCAATGGGTGTGTACATGGATGTCAATCAGAATGATGATCAGACAAAACCACCTCTCTCAATCGGAATGAAATTTAATTCCAATTGGGCCGTATTGGATTAGAATATTCCGATTGACATGTTTACATGAAGAAATTTTGATCTGATAGGCATTCATTCTGATTGCTTGTGCTAATGTAAACGTAGCTACTGTCAGCTAAATGATAGCTAGTTAGTACACACCCGCATGTCATGTTAAGCTAGTTAACAATGTTGTTTTTACCTGTTACATCATATTGGGAATAAACCCAGTTCTCTTTCATTTCTGTGCAGACCTTGTGCTCACTATGGCTTTCCACAAGTTTGAAATAATAATAAAATGTTGCCACAACATACAGAGCAGAGTCAGGGATGGTCTGCAGGAGAAGTGGCTGAGAAATAAAGGGCATAAAGGGACTTAGAAGTTATCCTCACTAATTTCACTGCTACTCCTCCTAATTCTATTTCAACATTTTGCTTTCCATACTTTGTAAAATCTTTTTTGCTACAATAGAAAGAGCAGAGTCAGGGAGGAGACAACAGACCAGAGGACAGCAGCAGGGGCGATGATGCACAGGTAAGGTGAGATTAGAACTTGCTGAGAAAAAGATATCAGTTTCTGGGGGAAACCAGACCGGCATCAGCACAGGGTTTTCACTTATCTTTGATAATTATTCTCAGTCACATTTCAAAATATAGGTAGCCCAGGGAGAAGGCCATGTGTCAGGGCAAAGACCAGGCTGCAGCACCGACGGTCAGCTGTCAGTTCCTGCTGAGCGGGTGGTCACCACCTGGCGGTGCCCCGTGAATATTCATTTTAAGAATACTAATAATGATAATTAATAACTGTCTTTGAACCGCTGTTAATATTGCTAATAACTAAGTCAGTTATAAAATGGTTCTCTAATCACTGAAATGATGAGATTGAAGGTGAGAGGATAATAAATAACTCAATAGATCTCTGAAAAATGTGACCCCCTCACTTTTGAGATGATGGTCTCGCCTCTGTGGGCACCAGTTATGTAACTTAGAAAAAAAAGATCTTTGTAAAGTAATCAAAAACACAGAGTAAGCTGATATTGTTGTATGAAGTTGGGGTCATTGGGTGCAGCACACCACTAATCTCAAAAAGATTTCATATTCATGTGATACTGGTTGTTTTTTACCAGCCTGCACTGATGAGGCATTGAGACATCTCTGTTTGGCATAAACCTCTATTTATTCTAATTCCTTGTTGTTTTTCCATATCAACTCTTTCTTTCATTCATTACTACTCAAATCAAGACAGCATCCATAAAATTAGGGTTCAAAGAGTGTGCTTGCTTCTCCTGCTCACAAACTGTCTGCATCAAACATCCAGCTGACTGACATCCTTGTCATGTCGTCATTAGCTATTCATCAGCATCCCACCTTCTGCTGCTGAAGCAACTCCATGAAACTTAGATTGAGGAAAAGATTGTGCATCACATCCAAACAGACAGCTGGATGAGAAATGAAGAAAACACCTTCATCAATGTGACAACCTGTGCCCAACACACGAGAACCGAGTCTGGTTATGTGTGTTGTGAAATTAAGATCTCACTTTGCAGCAGCATCACATCTCTGAGACGCAGACAAGGGGTTTTTATGTACAGGTGCTCAGATAAGTATACAAAAGGGATTAAAAGGATTTCTAAGGATCTCCGTCACTAATGTACATCATGTTGTAATAATTCATAAATCTGTCTGTGTGACTCCATGTGATTCATGGTGCATGGGGGAGGCAGGAGGAGGGTTAGAGAGAAGCTTAAAATCTGTAATGAAGACAAAAATAAAGTTTTTTAAAGCCTGTTTGAGCTCTGGGATGACAGAAAACGTTGGTCCGATTCGCCGGTGTTTTCTCCACAACGCTGCTGGGGAGACATTTATTCCCATTCAACAGAAAGCCCTGGACCCTTCACTCATGAACAGTTAAAGGCTTTCAAACATCTGGAGGTCTACGATTATTGTGTTTCAAGGAAAGTTTGGCTGAACTATTCTGCAAAACAGGAAGCCGTGACTTCGGTAAAGCCGTGGTCGTGCTGAAGTCGGCTAGCGGAGTCAGCGTGATTCACATCACCTGTGGGTGGATAAATCCTCACGGCGACTGCAAAGCTGGGTAAGTCTTCATTAATCAGTGTTGTTAGTTTTTACTTATTCATTTATTTATTATTATAACGATCGCGGGCTGAGACGCCTGAATCAGAACGCAAAAACTAAATGACTCTGTGGATATAAAACTACACGAAGATGAATATTTTAAAAAGCATCTTCTCTTATTAACAAATACTTACCATGAATAAATGAGCCACCCAAACTCCGTTGCTGCAGGAATCCAGGCTTTCTTCAGACAGTCGGGTCACCCGCAATCATCTATTTCGTATTTCGCGCTCCTTTACGGAGGAAATTCTAATAAAACTTTTTATCAAGCCTCCCACGGGCCAAACGATCAACCACACAGCAAGAATGATCCATCTGCATCGCTAAATCCTCCAAGCATGCAAAACAATTGAATTATAGGCAAAATACGTTGTTTGTTGCCACCCAGGTCCCATGATGCAATGCGAAAAACAAACATTGACGTCACAAAAGATCCTCCTATAGGCCCTGACGATCCAAAAGAGGTGTCAATCATCTGAATTGACTAATCAGCCACAGAGGTAGAAGGCTGCATAGTGAAGCTTCTGGAATAGCTCCAGCCTATGCCAGCAGCGTTTTTTACGCATGACGCTCAGCAGCAGTTCAAAACAACTTTATTTTCCTGTTTTGAATTGAAATACAATTGAAAAGCATTTTTTAGAAATTAAAAGAGCTTGACCTTACAATAATAATGTCCATGTCTATTGTTTGATTCTGTGTCTCATTATTTTTAATAAAAAAAACTGCTTTTGAGGCAAATTTTCTTGAGTGATTAAAATGCAATTAATCAAGATTAATTAATTACAAAGCCTCTAATTAATTGGATTATTGTTTTAATCGAGTATTAATATAAGGTTAAGACTGAATCCATAAATGCAGCAAATGTTGAGTTGTATGAAGCACCCATAGTGTGTGGAAAGCATTGGGTCATTTCAATAATAATTTTGGCTCACTCATTACTGGTAATACATCCTAAAAGGGCCTTTTTTATGTCAAACCAAAACAATTCCCCACATTTACATTTTTATACTTCTTTTATGTTCTCAAGTGAGGTGACAGTGGTTCCCATGGCAAAGTGACCGCTTTCCACGTTCTACGTGTTTGACCCCATTCCACCCTCGTGTAACATCAATGGCTCTAAATTTGGAAACGGCTCGAGTGGCTTGTCAAACCTGACGGTGCTGTCACTTCTGTTCACTCCAGCTCGCCTGTGCATCTGGGCTAATTGTTCCCCAGATGTGAGCATCCGTAGCCATCTAATCACGCTGCATTGTGATGCCTGTGTCGGAGTCCAGGTTAATCTGAAGTGAGCGTGGATTTCATGGAAAATCAAAAACATCCTGATTGGCTGACAGCCCCTGTTAGCTGTGTGATTTCAGAGTGAGTACGCCATCTCCAATAGACCTGGACCTCCTACTGATAAATGCTCGACAGAAAACTGTTTGAAAGACACTCCTCAGAGATCTTATGCACATAAACACACACACTCACACACACACACGGTTTATCAGACTTCGAGTCCAAACTCATAACTGTCAGTGATGGACAGGTTGATGCAGAGAGTTTTTGAAGTGACAGATTGGTCTACTTTTCCTCTGCAGACCTCTTCTGATTGTTTTTGCTTCTTTTTTTATTTGGCTAAGCTTCAGAGGTTCACTGGGAAATCACAATATTCCTATTGTTGGTATTTTTACTCTGTCTGGACTGCTTGATTTTGGAAAAATGAATAGATTTAATAGCTGTAGCAATTAGAGCAGCACTGATGTCTTCCAACAAACATTCAGCCAAACAGCTGGAAGAAAAGGTAATAAGCAATTCCCTTCGTGTGCACACATGCCAACACATGAAAGTCATTTAGCTGCGCTTAACTGTCGAAAAACAATTAGGGCAAAGCATAACAGCATCTGCATGCACCGCTTCTCTAACATATTTTCTGTATCCTCCCTCTTTGCTGGCAGAACAAGTATTGGCAATCCTCAAAATGCAAGGTACACTTCATGAATTTTGCATTAAGCCTGATCATTACCATAACGACACTTTCAAAGATATTAGGAGCCTTCAACGCTGTTTTCTCTTACACAGGGATCTCTCTTAGATCTCTTGTCACGAGGGTGGGGTATCATCCACCATCATCTAGCAAATATAGCACGCACAAGCCCCCTCTCCTAATGAGAGCGTATGCATGTTTGAGTGTACAATATGTAAATCCTGGGGTTGACGGGTTTTTTTTTTTGAGAGGGGGGTTGATGCTGTCTGTGGGTGTAAGCAAGTGAGTAATAATTTCCTTATAAAAGAGGCAGCATTGTCTCTACTTCGGTTTTTTCTGATGTTATCTGCTTTTTTGTGATTATCACTTATTTTTAATACATTGTTCGTATTCCGATCATTAGTTTGAAACAATATCCTCCTCGTGCACGCTCATATGTCAGTGTAACATTTAGTCGTATCATGGGAAGAGGGTGGTTTGACAGATGTTCGATATAAAGTGAAGAAATTAGCATTCTCATCTAATAGTCTCATCTCTCTCTCTTTCTCTGCATCACCCCTCCTTCTCCTTCTCTCCGTCTTGGGCAACGTGACGTCCTCTGAAGCTATAAGACAAGTCTGCCTTTCTGTGTTGTCCGTCTACAGCTCGCAAACCGACTGTAATTATTTTCTGCCTGGGACAGGATCAGTGAGGAGAACAAAGTGCACACAAAACACCCTTGTGACAATCAGACTGGTTCATACGAAACATGTTCAGCACGAAGACACGCTTGCACACATACCATCATCATCCTCATCATCATCATCATCATCATCAGAAGAAAAGCAGGCATGTTTCTGTAGACACAAACACGTCGCAGGTCCATCCCCCCACACCCACTCCCTCCCCTCCTCGGCTGCCTTGTTATGCTGTGAATCTTCCTGGGGAGATTTGCTTATTAATGCAGAGAACACTGTCCATTCTCTGACAATTCTAAAGATGTTGTTTACACAGGTAGCATGCAGTAACATGTTGTTGTGCCGCTATTAACAACCCCCGAACAAGACATGCACGTTCAGTGTCATGCATCCACACCATATGCATGCACAGCAGCCAGCCATCTAACAATCACTCATCAGATGGTGGGCTCCTTCCTTCTATCTGCTGGCAGCAAATTGGACGGTCTCCCATACATACATACAGTATTTTCATATGCTGATGGCCACATTACTGGTACAGGCATCCCGCTGAAGTGATTTGTGGTGCTCATTTGAAAGTGATAAGATGCAGGCAGCCACTGAACTCCTACTCGGCGGTGGCTGGAATCAGGCTGTCTTTATTGCTTTACAGCTAGCGCGGTAACCTGGGCACATTGATAATGGGCTGTTGTGCTAATAGGCAGATAACACATCCAATCTGTCACCAACTTCCCAGAATGTGTGTGTTGTTTGCTTTTAAGTAACAAATATAGCCCTGCAGCCACAGAAATATACCTGCTTTTTCTTTTTTTTTCGTTGCAAAGGAGCCATCCACAAACGAACAATGGATCTATTAGACTTTGGCAAGTTTGTTTTAACTATGTGTAACGGGCGTTGTAAAGCAAGAACACACGGTTGCTAGTGACAAATGATGTAGCACATATAGTCATAAGTACTATGAACAAAGTTGCTCATTATTCACTCTGAACTATTTTTCTTTTTCAGACTGTCAGCTGGTTGTTATACAATGTGATTACGCCTTACCCCCCATCCCTAATTCTCCCCGTCCTGCTCTCCTCCATGATTACCACACCGCCTCCAGCTAGTGAATTTGAATTGGGGCCGCCTATTATTTTTCCCTCCATGTGATAGTAATTATTTACAAATTTGTGAGCGTTCATGTGAAGTACAGGGTGTTATGTGTAAAAGCGAGGGGTGGGCGAAGATGGCAAGGTCCCGATTTTGAATATGAAATTAGTGCAATTAGATTCAAATTCAGCCACAGGTAGTTAAGGAGTAAAGCAGGAGCAGCCCAGGAGACACAGTTAACCCAATCAGATTAATATTACAGATTGTCATGACTACCTTTGTTTTCCATTTGGGATGGGATTGGGCTGAATGTGATTATCCACAAAGAAACAATAGTCTACAAAGAGAGCACTGCTTTCGGCGCTGCTGTATTCAATAACCAGCAGAACGGGCCGGATTCTTCCACCATTATAATTCTTAATTTGGCGAATCTTCACGCAAATTACTCAGGCCGGTCTCGTTTGGGTGGAAGTACAGATTATAGAGGAACGATGTAATTGCAGGAGACGCGGGGCCGCTCGTTGGGGAAAGGGTGAAGCTGATTGCACAGGAAGCAGCATCACTGGACCTGCTGTAATGTGGCACAAACCAAAAAAATAAAAAAAAACCTCCTCAGTGGAGAATGCAGCTCAAGGCTCATCCTCACAAATTCAAGCTTGCTGTTAAATAGTGAAAAATGATTCATTGTGCTATCACTGATATTACTGTAGAACACACCCAAACACTGCTTGTGCTGATCTATGGCACACAGCAGTTTAGCTCATGGCCCGAAGCGCGCCACGAGGCATAAACAAACACAAAGTTCGCTCATTCTCTCTGTCTGCAAAACACACAAGGCGTAGTTAGCCTGCAGAAGCAAGGTTTCCTTACAAAATGTTTTCATGACTTTACAGAACAGGGTGGTTTATACATAAGGAGTACAGCCTCCAGCTTTTTTATCTCTTCTCTGATATGGACACTACAGTAATTTATTTATGTACAAAAAAAATGCCTCTTGGTGAGAAAACTTAAATCCTGAAGACGTTTTCTCAAATGTTCAACTCTCAAGTCTCCAAAACCATCAAAAAGCATTTTAGTTTATAAACCATTACATTCCCTATGACACAATGTAGCTGTCAGTTTTCAAATTAGACTAAAAACTAGATAGAAAAAAAATGTATGTGCCTACCAGAAAAAACTATTTTTTTCTATCTATTTAACTGTAGCACAATGAACGTTATTTCAATGATAGACTAAGAAAACAAGCTGGAGCTGGCCACGCCCACCCCTTCCCTGTTCAGGCTGCTATTGGCTGAGAAGCCCCGATATCAAGAAGGGGTTCAGAGTATAGCTGCAGTTCTCTCTTCGTGGCAAAAGGTTGTTTTAGTCTATGTTCCCTGTTTGTGACATCACAAACGGAGACTTTTAAAAATGGCTTGTTTTAGACTCAAACACTGACAGAAAACAGATGGCTGGGTTTTTTCATGTTTGGAGTGTTATAGAGGCCGTAGAGAGACCCACGTGGCAGCACAAAAGGATGCAAAAAGTGAGTTTTGCTAAATATGTCCCCTTTAAAACTGCACACAAAGTTACTTTAGTTACTTGATATTACTAACTGATTTTACATATAATAACTACAAACAATATTTAGTCATATACAAATTTGACTAAATATTGCGATCAGTCAGATGTATCTACACAATGTTGCCATTAAACCAACAGTGTCCTAATATTGGAGGTTGTGAACCATGCAGAGTAGTGGCCTAAAATCACCAGGATTGGCCGCTGCTGGTTTAAACGGTACTAGTTACATGTTTATAAGAAAATTGTTACAGAATTGACATATTTTTTATAAAGATAAAGCATGTTACTTTTTTTAAATTAACCCTTGTAGGTCCCTTAGTACATTTGTGTGCAGGCAGTAGTATTTTTTCACAATTCAGATTAATTTTCATAAAACCTGGCAATAAAGGGGTTAAATCTAAACAAAACACACATATTTTATTATGTGTAGTGAGTGCTGAAGCCAAGGATGGAATCTGTGTAAAAAAAATCGGACTTATGAAATATTATATAATTTTAAATACACCTTTTGATCAAGGACATTTTTTTGTGCTAAGGGTCCCCAATGTGACTTTTTTTAAAGGTGTTAATATAAATATATATATATATCTATATATAGATATATATAGATACATTTTAAAAATGTATAAAAATTAAAAATATTTTAAAAAATAAAATAAAAAAAACTTTATTATCATTTTGTCTGTTGTTTATAGCATTGGTTTGTTATTTTTCTCAGTCATAGTGTTTGTTTCTTTACAGATTTGCCTAATGCACTTTGTTTTGATACTTTCATTGTTTAGCTCACTCACCTGTCTCCATCTGATAATCAGTCTATCTGCTCTCTCTGTAGAAGTAACCATGTTTCTTCCTGATCATTAAATCCTACCTGCTCCTGTAACTTCCTGCATGATTTGGTTTGTAAGTTTTGTTGCTGTCTCATCAGCCTTTTATATTCTATTAAGGACTTTTTGTTATTCAGGTTCTCTGTGTCCAAGCTTGTATTATGGGTCAATTTTACACAGTATGACATTCATTTTGTAGTTTTTTGCTCCATCACACATAAAATATAGTTTCCATAGTTGCCCCTCATCTTATTTCTTGCCGTCTCTGTGTTTCTGGTGTAAGAATAGCTTAGCTGCCACAGTTGGGCCGACATGCTGACGGGTGTAGAAAGGGCTTGTGTGGAGCTGACTCGATATTGCACACACTGCACTTTAAAACTAAACCTAAAAGCACAACGTTATTGCCTGAAAGCATCCAATAATAGCCAATTAGATCATCAAAAAAAGGCCTTTTTCCCCCCTACCATACAGCCTCGCTCAAACACACACAGCCAAAGGAACGAGAAAAGAAAATCAAAAGTAACCCCAGGGCTGTTAAAGTTTAAAGCTTCTGCTTCAAAAAAATGCATAAGACAAATAATGTGACTAAAACCATAACCCTGGGAGACCTTGCTGCTGGCCTGATAATTGTCTCCTTTCATGGCACCTTCCATCTAGAACATTAAGGCCCGCATTCTCAGGCCTGCTGGGAGCTATCGCATCTCAGATAAAGGAGGGCTCAGTGAGTCTG
Organism: Aphyosemion australe; assembly: GCA_006937985.1. Lineage (NCBI taxonomy): Eukaryota > Metazoa > Chordata > Actinopteri > Cyprinodontiformes > Nothobranchiidae > Aphyosemion > Aphyosemion australe. Next base: position 230,537 of record SSNS01000011.1, on the reverse strand, counting down.
ACCTCCACAGGGAGCTAACAGCACCATGCTTATCGGACCGTAGGGATCAGGAGCCACATAAACTGTTTCAAAAACAAGGCAGGATTGTTGCAAACAGACCAATTACGCCGCTGCACACACAAAAACACGCAGTTCAAACACAGCTTTGGGTTTTCACTTAGTCTCTCTTTGAGGTAATTGCTGATTTGACATAGGATCTATCAAACATAAAGCAACCTGCGTTCATCTCCATCTGATGTTTAGCGCCATACCAGTATTATTAGCTGCTGCTTGTATTGATATGCACTGCAGCCAACACAGTGTGTTGGCGGGTAAAACCACCACCACTAACCCGTTTCTCCCACGCTTCTTTTCTGTAGAAAAAAAAAGATGCACTCTGGCCTCCAACTGTAGCGTTGTGTGGTAAATGTACGTCTAATTGGGTCTCAGAACAACAGCAGAGAGGAGGAAGAGTTCATCAGGTTTTGCAGCCAAACTTGAGGATTTAGTGTAGCATGATGGTCAAATGCATGTTTGACTAATATTAAATGAGCACGCTCTGCAGAAGGCTGTGTTTTTCTATATGAACATCCATTCATCACAACATGCATCACTCTTTTAGACCTGATCTATTACTTCCTCTTAGTTGTCCAGTTTTTGAAATGATAGAGAATCCATCTGCTTTGTTTTTGTGCAGAGTAAAAGGAAAGCAGGGAGAATGCATTCTGAGATTTATTATGGAGAACATTTGTTTGTGTTAGTTCCTGTGTGTGTGACATCCCTTGTGGGTTTGCGGCAGTCAATAACGCTCTATAAATTCCTCCAACACAATTCTAATAACTCACGATGGGGTTAGCTGCCCTTTACTTCAAAAACTATATTTTTACACATTTCTGCCAGCAGAAACTAATAATAATATCAACACGAGAAGGAGAATTTAGTTAAATTTGTCAAGGCAGCATAACAGGGTGTTTTGCTCAGAAGTGTCCTGTAAATAAAGGTAATTAGGGACTCTGCTGTCTTCAAAGCAAACAGCCGCCTTGCTTCATTTGCTGATGTCTCTTTAACTGGATAATCATCTCTGTGAGATTGAGAATGTCCCTGCAAATATCTGGAAAACAACACACAACTGTAGGATTACAACTGATTAGGGCAAGAAGTCACCTCTTTGTTCTGTCTGTTTCTTCTCCATAACTAAACTCTGGGCTGAAAGTCCTTTAAGGTCATATTGAACTGGAAGATCATTTTGACTTGTTTTCCCTTTTCCAGTGTGCCTACCTCTGTTTTCAGGTAACTCTGGAAATTTCAGTTGACTGTGTGATCATCTGGCTGGAGGAAAATAGCTGGAAGGCATATAAATAAACTCAGTATGAGCTCATTAAGGTATTTTAGAACCGTAAACTAATTATTATTTGTATTTTAACATTTGCTACAGGATTTAAGCTTTAGGTAAACGTGACATCATTGTAGCGGTTGACCGATACTGGTTTTTCTATTGCCGATACCGATGCCCATATGTAGGAGACATGGTCCCCGATGGGCCAATTTTCATGGCTGATATCTAGACATTTTCCACCTTAATAACATCAGTTGATGTACAAAATTTCTGAAGCTGAATCAGTTTTTGAACCCTGGATTTAACTAAATGTTAAATCTGAACTTTGTCCACCGCTCATTGTTAAAGTCATGCCGATGTATAAAAAATAGGGCTGTAACAATATTGGCAATATCGCGATATCGTCGTAGTAAAATGACCACAATATCGTCGTGGTCTTGTCACAATATCGTACAGCACGTCTTGAGGTAAAAATAACACTTTTCAGTCTGCTCCACCGGAGCATAGCAAAGTAAACTACATAGACCATGATCCTTTGCTTCCGCGGCCAGTTCGCCAATGGGAGTGCGTGCAGCCCACACAGCAAAGATAAACAAACATGGAGGATGGAGGCTACAGTGGTGAACGCAGCACGGACAATTCCAGTCAAAGTATTTAATGTTGTGAGTCTTATTAACGTGAGCATAGCCACAATATCGCAATAAATATCGTATCATGAGGTTCATATCGTGATAATATCGTATCGTGAGATTTGGATATTGTTACACCCCTAATAAAAAACAGTAAATATCGGCCAGATATATCGGCTGACCGATATATCGGTCTACCCCTACATCATTGTAGTACTGTCAGCCCCTAAGATGAGTAAGATTTGTCACATTTGCACAGAATCTGCCCAAAAGTGTATTTGTGTCATGACTGGCATTAGATGGTTTATAAAACAGTACAAGCAGAAAATTGAGACAGAGACTCAGGGCCAGGGGTTTGCCCTGTCGCTGGTGGGTTTCTGGCTGTCAGCTCAAAACCAGGCTCCATCCATGGTAGTTGTTGTGTTACTGGGCAAGACACTTTACCCTTCTAGCTGGCTGGTGGTGGTCAGAGGGACCGGTGGTACGGTGTATGGCAGCTTCTTCTCTGTCAGTGCGCCCCAGGACCACTATGCATAAAATATAGTTCATCACCATCTGTGTTAGCCAGGCAAGCCATCCTATATACATGAATATTTTCCAAACTAAAGATAAACACATTTTACCTATCTTATGAATACTTTAGGAATCAACAAAGCAGAAAATGGAGATATTTTCAGTTTTGAAATAATTAAAAGGTTTTCAGAAGCATCAAAACATATTAACCAAATTCTAAGTGTCAGTTTTTGGAGACTATCAGTTAGTTTTCATGGAAACGTCTTTGGGCTGCGAAGACTTTATAATCACCAAAAGATTATTTTTCTTCCAAAATAGAAAAATATTGAATTTAAATCTTTGGTAAACCAGTTTATTCTAAATCAGATGACCGGCAATGATTTATCTTTCAAACACTGAGAAGAAAATCACAGTTCTGCTGTATTTACAGTGCAATAATCGTTTAAAAAAACATAAACTAAATAAAAATAAGCCAAGCTGACAGTCTGGACTGTGGCATTGCACCATTGACAAGACGAGTCCTCATGTGTCCACATGCAGCCTGAGTCTATTTATAAGGTTTCCATTGACTGACACCTACTCCTTAGGCATGCCAGCGCTGGCTGGGAGGATGCATGTGTAGCTATCGATTACCAGTCAGACAAGTGGGAAACATTTGGAAAAGGACGAGATGAGAAGCAATCAGGGGAAGCTACCTTTCTCCCGGGCCATTTATTGACCCATTTGTCTTTATTGTTTGAAATACTCCACTGTTGTTCACCTTGTGGGAAAGCTATAAGTTACCCTTTGTGCAGAGAGTTTGCTGGAAGTCTGGAGGCCCCCCTGAAGGCACTGCTCTTCGCCAGTGAAAATCTCTGCAGTGCGAGAGGTCAGATGAGTGAGTGTGTGTATGACATAATGTTATTTTAGATGCTAGGAGATAAAACCAGCATGCTGCCATGGGATATGTTTATTTTTCTTGAATGCATTTTGTATGATTTATGTTTTTATCTGCAGCGTGGAGTTAAAAGTACCGATTGATCTGAGAGGTCACGGTGTCACGCGTCTACAAGTGTGAGGCTGTGGTAAACACACACTTAGGATAAATAGTCTATTTTTATTTCTAACTTTTGAAGCAAAATATTATAAAGTCACTTTTTTATGCTAGTTATTTTATGCTGTTCAAAAACATCCTTTAATAATGTACACATTACTCTGATCTCAATCAGTGGTGCAAACAATTACATAGATTTTAATTCACTTAAAGTCATTTTTATTGATCTCTCTTTTATTAAGATGAAAACCATGAATTATTCATGATCATTAAATCTATGATGCTTTTAAACTGTAAAGTGTTCCAACCTGTTAGGAATCTGACAGTGAAGCTGCTGTCGTTGTCAGAAATCAGGAGCAACGATCAGCTCCAGCCCATCTCTGCTAAGATTGTGTATATATATATATTTTTTTATGTGTATCCTGAGCCAAGCCTGATTACTTTGTGCTGGCTGATTGTGCTGCATTAATCTCCATTATTTTATTGTTGATGGTGCTGAATAAGTCTACTGAGGTGACAAAGCTGCACAAGCAACAAGAAAAACATCTGAAAGTGAAAAGAAACAAACAAAAAAACAACAATTTACATTTATTTTATGAAAGATGTTTCTTTCTTTGATTTATTATTTGTTTTTATTTTTATTTGTTTATTTTTTTGTTTATTTGTTTCATTATTATTTATTTTTTTATTTTGTATTAATTAATTCATTTATTTATTTATTACTTCATTTATTTATTTATGTGTTTATTTGTTTATTTATTATGTATTTTTTATATTTTTATTTTTTTAAATAATTTACTTATGTGATTATTTGTGTAATTATTATTTATTTTTTTATTAATTAATTCATTTATTTGTTTATTGCTTCATTTATTTATTTATATTAAAACATGTTTCTTTTTTTAATAATTAATTAATATTAAAACCTGGATCAAGCTTATCAACCAGATGCAAATCAAAATAAAAGTAAATAAATACATAGATGATTATTTACTTTCTAACAGCTTTTTTGATGGAGCAGTTGCAGCAGTCACTTCCTGGTTAACTTACCATCATTTACGTTTTGTCTGATTTGGCTTTTTACTTTTTTTTCTTTGGACTGACTGAAATATGATTTTTCTGTTTAAATATCAGTTATTGACCCCCCCCCCCCCTTTTTTTAAAGGCAATACAAGTTTTAAGAAGGAGGTTAGATGAGTGGAAATAAAAAAAACTGGAAATCAGAATAACTAACGCGAGTAGATTACTGATTATTGATAGGGTATCATTAGGACTTCACCTGAACATTAATAAATCAAAGAGGAAAAACAGATTTTTTAGGGAGGACACAGAGTTTTGTGTTTGAACAAGCTGGACAAACAGACTCCAGAAGAGGTTCAACACAGACCAGATGCCTTAAAATGATGGAAAATTTCTCAAATCTCCAGTTTTTCCATCACAAAGCTTGTCTCAAATGTCTTTCAAGAATTTAAACATCCACGTGGCTCACAAACACGATTCCAACATGTCTGCAGCCTCCCATCATCTGACCTGTGCAGCCTCGCTCTGAGAAGAGGAAAGGGAATTTCTCCAATCGGAGCTAAATGAAGCTAATGATCCTTTGCGTGTGCTTACTATTTAAATATTTCAGTGTGCTGTCCTGTTTAACCTGATCTTTTGGGTAAACATGACTGTGGCAGGACAGGAGTGTGTCGTCTTCAGCATCATGCAGCTCAGAAGCAAGCAGCCTGGCTGGAAATCAAACTGCTGTTTAGCTGAGATTATTGATCACATTAATATGCAACGATTACTTTCTCTGAGTGAATTTGTTGTCTAAACACTAGTTTGAAGTCGTGTAATTAGAAACAGCTTTGAAGCAGACTCCAGCAAAGAGATTTGACATTTTAGAAAACATATTTGTTGAAAGTGTTTCCACTGAAGTGTTTGTTAGTCAGCACATCAATGGAGGATGTTTCAGGCTGAATTATGATTTCAGACTTGCAGCTGGAGGTTTATTTCTACCAGATCCTCAGCGTTCCAGCTGGAAAATGTTAAAAAGGGAAAAGAATGTGGACTTGCTTTCTTCAAAATAAAGCTATTTTATTGTGAAAGAGAGTTAATTTGATATGTTTGATGTGTTTGTTGTTAAAAAGGGTAAATAAAAAGATGAAAGTTGAGAGACTTAATAAATTCATAATAAAGTTGTTTTAATTTAAACTGTTGACATTTTAATAAGGGTGGGCTCATGTTTATCACACAAAACATCATTTTATGTATCTCTCAGGTTTAAAAAAGACACAACAGCAATATGGAGAAAGTTTTCTACTTTTTTGTAGCATAATTGCCATAAAAACTAAAAAATACCTGCTAACGCTTACTAATCCCAATATTATTTAGATGTTTTTATGTATATTAATTATTTTGTTTATTTATTTATCTGTTTGTTTTGCATGGGGTAGGTTTATTATAATGTTATCAATAACATTTTTTATTTATTTATTAACTTTCTAATAAGCCATTGCTTCCCCCTGCTTCCTTCTCAAACACTATAATTTATATAAATAAGCTCCTTTATGGATTCTTGTTTTTGCTTGCTCATGTTTAAATAAACTAAACTAATCCACTCGATCACAGAAACACACGTTCTCCATTTCTATTGCATCATAAAATACAGATTAAGTGCTTTATTACCAAAACTGGATTTACAACCATTCTGACAACAACACAAGAAGACAGAGCAGAAAACAGAAATGTTATTATACAAGAAACAATGTTTCATTTAAAACTTTAAAGTAAAGTAAAAAGCAGTGGCTGCGCTCAGGAACTATTTGGTGCTTCAACTCGAAGAGCTTAGATTTTTCTTCATATATTTAGCGCCTTCTAGAGTCCTAGAACCCCCCAGGGTGCTTTACAACACAATCAGTCATCCACCTATTCACACGCTGGCAATGATGAGCTACAATGTAGCCACAGCTGCTCTGGGGCGCACTGACAGAGGTGAGGCTGTCATACACAGGCACCACCAGTCCCTCCGACCACCACCTGAAGGTAACGTGGGTTAAGCGTCTTGCCCAAGGACACAACAGCAGCATTCTCTGCCAGGAGCCGAGATCGAGCCTCCGATTCTGGACAACCCGCTCTACCTCCTGAGTTACTGCTGCCCACAATGAATACTGGTATTATATTATGAGTTGAAGTGGTTTTTGCTTTTATTGTGAAATCATAGATCTAGTTTTTAACAATGTTTAGGAGCTGCAGATCTTTGCCGTTCTTATTTTTTTGGGGTAAAAGTTCTGGAATCACAGAGTTAAATCCTGGAAAACCATAAAGCTACTTAAATAAATCCTGATCATGTTTCTTTGATTTTTCTGTTGAATGAAATGAGGGGAAAAGTTTGACTTACCTGCTGTTTCATTTTGTCATGACTCTAAAACACGTCTGAAAAATTCAAATTAATCGTCTGACAAGGAAAGAAAAGTTCAGACAAAAGCAAAACCTAAAAACAATACACTTTTGTAAACACTTTGGACCCAATGGATTAAACTGAAGAGTTGCAGAAATTTAGTCAGAACACATCAAAGACTTACAAACCAAAACAATCCATATTCAGCTCTATCAGCTCTTATTTTTTAAGAAATGAAACGAAGACAAAAATATTACAGTACAATAAAATCAACAGAATCAGTGGTTTCAGGTTTAAATTATAATAAACTGTCACTTTTTATAGATTTACTCCATTTAATGGTTTACTGTATAAGTTACAGGCTGGATGGTTGAAGTGGAGTCAAACGGATGATGAGTGTCACACAAACAGATGAACTGATGCCTCTCTGTTCTTGCTTTTACTTTTTGTCACTTTGGCTGCAAAACGACGGTGTTGACCCAGACTTAAAGTGTTAGTTTTAATATAGCTGTGCACTGTTGATGACTCCAGATACATTTATGAGCATTAGCCAACAAAGCAAACCAAAGTCTAGCCCAAACAAACTGGGATGAAAGGAAGCCTTTGATCCATGGCCGACTGGAGTGACTTCAGCACTTCGGCGCGATTGTTTTCAGCTGAGGTTTCTCTGGGTGGCTTCACTTCAAGCTACGAGTCAAACTGCCAGAACGGGATTTAGTCGAGATTTGGGAACCACAAAGTTGTTCCACAAAAAAAACCTCTCAGTTAAACCAAGCAGATTCTTATTTCTAAAGACGCTTCAAGTAGCTCTAGAAGTTATCGTGATATACTGTTTTAAAATAAAACTCCGTTTCCGTGTCTTTGAGCTAAATTTACGCTGTCTTCCTGACCTATGAGCTCTGTCATTTCACACCAGAGCTTAACGCCGAGGCTACGACAGCCCACATTCCATCTGATCATAGTTGTGTGTGACATTTCAAAGAGGATTATGAGAATGAAATGTGATAAAAAACTATTTTCACGTGACCCCTGAGCACTTGACCTCTGCTGGGCTAGCGCGGCATAGCACCACGACGCAGACTCCTTGTTTCCCAAACCAGTCGGAGGAATGAAAGGAAAGTGGGAAAATCAGATCAGCAACACTTTCTGGAGATCAAACCTGGTGCTTGGAAATGTGTTAATTTAAGCCAAAACATGAAATCAGTTATAACTCTGAACAACACATATGCAGTCATTAAAACAGCAACGGCTCGCCAGCTGTAAAACCAGTTTTATGATTAATTTGAACTACAGTCGTCCACTAAATGCCCCCACACTGACTCTCTCTCTCTCTCACACACACACACACACACACACACCATCCCTCCTCCTTTCCTCTGTTATTATATTATTGAGTATTTGTTAAATGTGGCCAACACAAATAGCTTATGTGCTCAAAGATGTTGACAAAGGACCCATGGCTCATTGGTGGCTGATTGATGGCTGTATGTAGCCTCACTAATTATTAGTACACATAAAAGGATGCTGTTATTTCCAGACCAGACCCCAACCAGAGGGGTCAGCGGGTAAATACAGAGCCATCAGTCTGCGACTATATCACTCAATCTTGATGTATGAGCAAAGAGGTACAAATTAAACGCGCAGCGACCTTCTTGGGGGTACAGCACTCAACAGGTCGCCATGTGGGCTAATTCTGTGTACGAGCTTCAGACAATAAGCCTCTATAGCACATGGAGTAATTACTTTGTACACACACATCTGGAGTCGGGCTCCCAGAGGAAGGTAGTGCACTTGAAAAATGCTTTTAGATGTGCAGAATGCAGCGTGTGTGTGTGTGTGTGCGTGCATGCGTGTGTGCGTGCGTGCGTGCGTGCGTGCGTGTGTGTGTGTTGAACAAGTGGAGGGAGCATGCACACGGTGCATACCTGCAAGTCGGCTTAAAATACACAGTCATGACCATCTGAGAATTGTTCTAATCTTCAGGTTCTGTGGATGTGTTGTGAACTATTAGTATCTTACCTGTTAGAAGCTTTTTGAATGACCTCAGTTTGGAGAAACAGACATTAGTTTTGACCAGATCGACGAGCTATCGGCTAGTTTGAACAGGGACATAACCAAAGTGAATCGTTGCCATTTGTAGTCTCAAAATTGCAAACAAGAGTATAAGATCTTTTACATTGTTCTTAGTTGTGCATTCATTTTTACTCTCAGTGCAGGCTGGGACCGTTTCAGTTGAAATCTCACATTGTTTCTGCAGAATGTTTGACAAATCTGATGAACATGCAAAGGTGTAAATAGAAGCATTTAGATCAAATTCTATCATTTTTTGCAAGTCAATATGGCGGCAATCCACTTAGGTGAGGTTCTTGTTTGAACTAGCTCTTAGCTAGTTCACTTTTTCTGCAAAATGGTGTCATTCAAAAGGCTGTTTATGACAAGATAAAAAGAATCAACACTTTAAATCGATTGATCGAGAATAAATCCTTTTTTTTTGTTCTACTTTTTCTCAAAGTCTTTCCTCTCATTATGTGACATTAAAACACCACTTCTTAGGTAAACAGTGGGAATCGGGTTTCATCTGGTCTTTAACATGGGGTTGGTGCATGGCACCAGCTGGTTGAGCGAACAGAATCTACGTAAACGTTGGCTCTGTACTGAGACAGCATTTACATGCAACGTACTAAAAGAATGAATCTGCAGGACGAATGCAGAATGGTTGCTGAAAATGTGGTTACGGCTGTCCTACGGTTAGAATTATCTTCAACAGTGGTTCCCAAATGTTTTTGAACACCCCATTGCCCGTGTCCAAGACAAGACAGGACCCCCAAACCCAACTCCTACACACATAAACACATTAAATGTGATGATTTACAATCTTTATACAGACATATAGAGCTATAACTTTTATATGGAGTTCTGATTATACTGTAGGGTGTGTTATTGGGATTTTATTAATGTAATTTTTACAAATAAAATCTTGCTAACCTCACAACCTCAGCAAAGACAACCTTGTGGGGACCCCCTGATCTTCACCATAAAACCCAACGTCTCTGTGCAGCTTTTAAAAATCATTTTAAAACTCAAATACAAATACTTATAACTTTATTGATAGTTTACTTGTACAAGATGTACATTCATATTTTTGTGAATCAAAAGGGGGAGGAAAAAAAATAAAACAACTTGTACGATGATTCGTGTTTAGGCATGCTTGCATATGAAATGGAAATAATTTTCATGGGTACAACAAATTCCATGGAGTTCTGTTTTAGTTCAACCATCCCTGAAATCTTTGTAAACTCGGACACGCTACATTATTTTTATATTTTTTTCCTTTTTTAGGCAAACGATGCACTACAGCCACACCTCCTATTTCAAATCCAACACTTAAAAAAACATAGAAAAATAAATGCAAAGCCAGGTAGAAATGTACACTTGTAGTTCAACTATTTCATCTCTCATAAACTTTCAGACAAAATAATAAATAAAACACCCATATGCTGAATTTAAAGTGGAGACATAGAAAACCTGACTGATCTATTCAGCACAGCGGTGCTTCAATTCATGTTGAAATAATAATCTTAGAATTGAAATTTTCTTCACTAATTTGCAAAGTTTAATCTGACATATAATAAAACATCACGTATTACATGCAAAACCAAGCTGCATTGTTGATTTTCTTCCTGTTTCTTGCTTTTGTCTAAAATCTTAGATGAAATAATATTTTGTGATGTTTGTTATGAGATTTTTTTTGACTCCAGTATCCAAAGGTGTGCTCATGTTTTCCTCAACAGCTTTTCCTGTTGATACAGACTCCTCTCAGTATAAACGTGTATGGCACCTGGTTGATTTGTCCAACAAATACTATTAAAAAACAAAAAGCTCCAACAGTGCATGAAAAACAACCAAAAAAAGAGAATTCATTGGGTTTTATCATCGAGGATTAACTGCTAGCTGTTTTTTTTTTCTTCTTTTTTTCTGCTATTTACAGTATTGCACTTAAACTGCACACCATTGCATTTCAGTTTGACTGATGCTTTCTTCATATTTTCAAAATTACAAAAGCAAAAAAAAGGATCCCCAACATACCCTTTGCTGATCACATGAAGAGATTAAACCCCCCCACCCCACCCTATACCCTTTCAATTAGTAAAGTAGTATCTGCTTGTAGTGCCGTTTGTAAACATCCACTTACAAGACCTGAAGTGCAAAGGCCATCTTCACTTCTTTACCCAAGATACAACACAACAAGACAGAAACAGAGACAGAGAGAGCGCCGCGAGGAGAAATGCAAACCAAGTCTCGCCGTCAACAGACAGGGATGTCTCTCTCCACCTCAGCCAAGAAAAAAAAGGAAGTGTCGCTTTTGTTTCTGCACAAGTCCATAAGAGAAAGGATTTCAGACTGTGATAGAGACGGTGGACGTTGAGGGGTTGTGGGCATGTCGAATGGCAGTGTCAGAAAACAGCTGTGGAGCAGTTACGTCAGGTGGGGATGGAGGCCGGTCCCAGAGCGGTCCTCCATTAGAGCTCATGCACTCGGCAGCAGCAGGGAACACAGTGGTTGGAGACAAATATGGCCTTTGTTTTTTTCTTTTAAATGTTTTCTTCTTTTAGCTAGTGAGAGGTGGGCGCGGGGCAGGTGTAAAGGTGAGAGCCAATCCTTTAGTTTGGAGGTGAGGTGAGGTGAGGTGTGTTTCCACCAAACTCAACCCTCTGCACTTCAGCGCGGCGGCAAACTGGGCTCAGCGAGTCTCTGCTCTTGACCCTGCTGCTGCCTGCTTTGTTCTAACGTCCTGTGGCCTGACGGGCCCCGGCCCGGGCCCCGGCCCTCAGACAGACATCCACATGTGTTTGTACGGTCCTTGGGATGTGATCTGTGCCTGGAGTGGACTGAGCCACTGGCCCCGCAGAAGTCCTGCCTGTTGGGCGAAAAGTGAAAGGTGATTTCATTGGTATTTAATTACCGTTCTCTACAAGTGGTTTGTTTTGGCAGCTGGTTTTGTGACAATTTTCTTGCTCCCTCCTCCTTTTTGTATTTTCTTCCTCCTCTGTTCTCCCCCACCTCCCCTCCTCTTCCTCCTCTCTCACACACATACTCCCTCTCCCCTCTCTCTCTCTCTCTGTCTGCATGTGTTCCTCTCTTTCACTCAGTGTTTTTGTTTGTTTTAGTTTTAGCTGTGAGTGTCACGGCCCTTTTCACAGGCTCAGTCTTGTGTGAGAGGCGATTATGGGCATCAGGCGAGCGGAGGGGCAGCCCGGTGGGGTCAGAGTCCCAGAGCCTCCGTGTGTTTTCTTGCCTTGAGTCGCAGGTCGGCGATGCTCGAGTTCTTGCTGTTGCTTTTGGCTGCCGCCGCCACTGCTGCTGCTGCAGAGGCCGAGTCGGCGAGAGACGCGATTGGTAGTCCAAAAGGAGGGGGTGGGAACATCAGGTAGGGAGCATGAGCAGCCAGGTGAGGGTGCAGGTGAGGGTGGGAGTGGGTGACTCCGTCCAACTGGAGCTGTGCTTGGACCTGCAGAGGAGCAAAAAGTTCAAGTCAGCATATGAATGTGATGAGGAGAGCTGGGGATTCTGGTTTCACAGTCTGACACGATTAAATCCCCTCAAAGCTGCTGCTTACTCCGTGTTTTCTAAGAAAACAGTCACGGCTTGTACTCTTTTTCATGTCAGCTATTCTAAAAGTTAATGAATCATACATCGCTCGCAGACACCACATCCAATTTAATCGCCGAGAATCAAAGTATTTCCAGGACCCCGAACAGATTTCTTTAATTCACACTGAGGACTCGGTTATACCCTTGGAAATATGCAGTCTTGTTGTCCTGATTATGTATTCAATTGCATAAATAAACATTTTTTGCACTAAAAAGACGTTCACGTATTTGGAGTTATAAATATTTATTCAGACAGAGTCAAAAAGAGAAAGCGTACGGAGCACATGATATCAGTTTCCACATTCTTGGCAATTATTTTATGAGAAGTAGGTGAAAATTAAGCTTCAGCGTACTTCAGAGGGCGAGCTGAGCCTGTTGCCATTCCTCATGTGTTTCAAACGCCACGGGAAGAAGGAAAACTCAAACATTTCTGCTTTCTTCTCTAACAAAAATAGAATTATACAAAGTTTCAACGCAACTTTAAAAAAATATCCCTTTGATTCTTTTCAATTTGGCATAATAAACACTAAAAGATCATTTAAGCTGAAGTCAACTGCAAAAGCGTCAGAACAAAAGCTTCTGCAAACAAAATCATTTATATTTTATATAAATCTTAGCATCAGGTAACAAACTGCAGCTCTGAAGACTCATTTCTAACTTTGTTGGGCCGTGACACTTTATTAAAATGCAGAAGCACTAATTTACTGGAGTAATTCTGCTTAAGGCTTGTAAGAAACACATTAAGTAACACATTTTTAACACAATTTACAAGAAAGCACATTTACTTTGGAGTGGAGGAGGATTTTATGGATCCTCTTCATGTCACCTTAGGGGGCCAGTGGTCATTCCAAGAATTTTACAAGCATATATTGGAATATTTGTATTCGTGCACGCCTACGGACAGTGTGAGCCTCATGCAGCGTGCCTCTCTCAGTATGCAGGCCTCCAAGCCTCCACCCCTGCCAGTGCAGCTCAACGCCAATATCCATCAGAGCCCAATCCATTCCCCGCTTTCATCATCCCTTTTATGTGCTCACGCCTGCCGCACCGTTGGCTTAATTAGGCCACAGCTTTTCACCGAGGTCAACACAGCAGTCCCATACAGATATGAGCAGATCAGATGTTTGTTCGACACTCCTGTTCAGCTCCTTGCAGGAGTCTGAAGGAGGTGAAAGGTGCTCCCTCTGTTAAACACTCAAAACATGCATTTAAATTTGAGGAGCAGCTTTTGCCACAAAATCTGCCAAAAGCACAACATTTCAGCCCAATTGTAGTGTTTTTTATTAAAATTCACCTCAGATTAAGGCAATTTGTGTAATAATTCAGTATTTTAGTCACGCTGACTCCCCAGTTTGTTTGTTTTTAGTCTGTAAACTCACGAGAAGACAAAAACGTGGCCTACCTGTTGGAAGGGCATTCGGAGGGCGCCCATGTTGACGTAGGGTGCTACTCTGCACGCATCCAGGTGACTCCCGCTGCCCAGGATCACACCTGGAGAAAAGGGAAAGATGTCTGTCAGGCAGCCAGACAGTGTTTGTTATGTGAGATGAGGAGTTTTGTCCACATGAAATTTAAAAAAAATAAATATTCTTATCTTAAAATAATATTAATAAAATGTAAATAATGGTTCAAATAGTCAGAGGAAGAAATATTTACCTTTGTGCATTTGGTTTTCTTGTTTTCGACATTTTGCTCTTCTGTTCTGAAACCAAACCTGCATTTAAAAAACAAATTAAATTGCATTTAAATTGTTTAATTTCACAGGAAAAAAACTCTGTTACTTTTATTATTGCCATCTCCAACTGGAATGATCTAGGATTTAAAAAAAGGAGGCCAGTTTGTTGCAAATAATTATAATAAAATTTAAAACGAAGACCTAAAATAACCTATTATATATAAATGTATGCCCTGATTATGCAAAAAATAAAATAACTAGAAATTTTAAAAAAATAATAATATAATCTGACAAAATCAGAATGAAATATATCCATAAGAATTTTATAAGAAATAAAATGTTTGCATTTTTTATTAATGCAAAGTAAATAATGAAGTAAAAATGTTTCAGTGTTTATTCAAAATATTTTCATTATTATTATTATTATTATTGCTTTTTCAGCTACAGTGCAGAAATAAAGTCTAACATGTTTGAGGCTTCATTCAAACAGGAGCTGGTTGGAAAATGATTGGCTGTGATTTATAAACTCTGCATGAAGCCGAGGCTCCACACCAACACATCATCCTGCTGCAGGAGCTGGGTGTTAAGATGGTTTAACCATCCTCCAATGTGCTGCTTGTCTTTAACGCTGCGGGCTTTGGTCCTATTGTTAATCATCATCAACTTAATTTGCCTCGTTGAATAATACTACACCCCCCTCACCTCCCTCACCCCACCCTCCCCTACGACCTACAGCAATGATTATCATTTACAGATGCGAAATTAGCGACCGCAGAGGGCGCAGATTGATGCGTAAAAACCTGTCACAGCGTTCGTTATTATTATTATTATTATTATTATTATTATTATTATTATTATTATTATTATTATTATTATTATTATTATTATTATTATTGAGGTGTTTATTAAAATCCCAGGTGTTATTTTTGACGCACGCGAGTCCAGATAGATCAAGCCCAATAGACGGGCCCGGAGATCAATTCCAATTACGCGCCAGTATGTTAAGCAAAGTGAACTACACTGGTTCAGACAGTTATTTCTTCATTAAGGACCACTCAATGATGCGCTTCACAAATACCCTAATCTCATTTCCGTTTTGATTTTTTATTAGAGACAGTGAATAATGACATTTAATTTAGCAGCGCGCCAGAAAGCCAAAGATATTAGTCCTAACTGAATTACTGCCGGCTCCTCACCGAGCTCTCATAACTTTCAATTAAATTCATTGACAGCTGCTCAGAGCGCAGCTTTCACAGCCTGCTGCAGAGAAGAAGAAAAAAACTGCGCAAAACGCACCCGTGCGTCCTGGAAGCGCACGAGGCCATCAGACGTGAGACAACAGCCCGTTTATGAACTGCATTCGGTCATAAACTATTATAATGAACACCCTGGATTAGCTCGAAGGCTGCAGTTTGATCCCGCGTCACACCGTCAAACCAGGTCCAGCATGTTCAGCTCCAAACGGCGCTCATAAAGCTCCATGATGGGGCTTATTCATCCGATTAGATCCTTCTGAACAGCAGCAGAGTTGGTCCGCAATTGAATTATTTCTAATCTGTTTTTATGGGGACACTACATCAAGCCGGTGGCAGATATTACAAAGAAAATGAGGAGGGATACGAGTTGACATCAGAGCGCGTCCCTTCAAGCAGCAGTTCAGGCTCTTCATTCATTTTAATCATTGTTGGGGAGGATTTTTCTATTTCTCCTCCTCCTCCTCCTCCTCCACAGGCTGCTGCACGGGACCGGTTCTGGACCCCCCGCTGGGGATCAGAACATCCCGGATGGTGCGCACTGCGCAGCACTTTGCGCCAGTTTGACACGAATCGAGCTGAGCGTCTTTATGTTATGACAGGGATAGACGTCACAATAATTATATGTCCATATAAATATTTATATTGGAGGGATTATGAAAGTCTGCTGTAAATTTGACAAACCACAGAAATAGTTTCCTATATAAATGTCAATCATGGCTCCTAGTGGGAATTTAATTTAGATTACAATAAATTGTAAATCTAGTTATGTGTGACATTTTGATCAATAAAATTACATTTTGGCGTTTTTTATAATAATAATTTTTTATAATAAACTGAGAATCATCGAAACAGCTGGTTTCTACTATAACCATGTTTATATATTTTTATTTTATTAATCTAAAATGTTTTGTAACTTTTTTGGTTACTTTTAAAAATTAGAAGACACACTCAGTTAAAGAAAATACAACCTATTGCTTTATCTTTATTATTCATTGTTTCCCGACATGTGGAGACACCAAGTGAAGCTGAACCCACGTGTTGTTTTCCTCCTCGTGGCAATGCGCAATACTGTTTTCATGGAGTAGCTGCATTAATGTAAGACCATATTAATTTAACTTCTATTTCACAGACTTAACTTGTAAAACCAATAACAGCAACATCGCCTCAATGCGTCAATAAAGTTATCAGAAAGGCGAGCAGGAATGGTGACATGATTTCTCCTGCAGGTTTTTAATATTTTACAGAAACCATTTATTATTATTTTTATTCTGAAGGGGTCGTGGTGAGCTCTCACCTGCACTCTGGCCTCTGACAGTCCCAGTCTCTGGCTCAGCTCCTCTCTCATGAACGCGTCCGGGTAGTGCGTCTCGTCGAAGAGGCGCTCCAGCTCGTTGAGCTGCTCCAGGGTGAAGTTAGTGCGACTCCGCCGCTGCTTCAGTTTGCCCTGCGCGTCCTCGTCTTCGGACTTCACGTCCTCCTTTTTCTCCTTACACTCGTATATTCCTGTTAAAAGGCCCGCAATTTGGAAGAGAAGGAGAGAAAAAAAGATCAGATGTGTTTAAATGAACCTCGGATTACTCACTCCATCCGGGTCACTCATAAACAGCCACCACCTGGCCCTGCAGGGGCCCGAGGCCTGGCTGTTTGACACCAACAACACATAAACATTAAACAGCTTGTTTCTGCTGGAGAGGCCTCTATAATGTCAGAGCCCCTAAACCAGTCAGGCTTCTGCGGGCTCAGCTTAGACAAAATAAGGAATATAAACAAAAACCTAATTCTACTCATCTATTTCCAGCCTTTAGACTGTATATAAATAACTACTAACAGACGTGTCAGCTGCTGTAGTTTCATGTGAAAATGTTTCATCTCCAAACTGGGAGTTGATTGATTTTATTTAAATGTTTATCAAGTTAATCCCCCTGCAGATGAAACGAGTCTGGATCTCTGACGACTGGATTTAGCCGGAAGCGGACAAATGAGCGTTAAATAAATCCAAATTCAAATGTTTGGAAACCCCAAACCGCTGCTTATTGTCTGGCTGCTGAGTGAGAAGCAGGCCTGTCCCGCTGTTTGACACCGCTTCACAGACACGTCATAAACTGCAGAGCGTTGTTTGGCTGCGCTTAGTCTAAAACGGGGGTTTGGGGACGCACGTGGAGGATTTTGGTGTTGGTTACAACATACAGCTTCATCTTTTTAACTCATCTGATGCAAAAATGCCACAAAGACTGCGTTAGATGTCAATAAAAATTATAATGTTAATTATTATATATTTTAAAATCCCGTGCGTAAAATGTACGCGTTTGGCGCAAATCCTGTAATTACAATTTAATAAAGTTTAGATCAAATATTAAATGATAATGAATAAATAAAATAAAACGTGGGGAATATAAATAAATTGTGTACACTAGTAAAACCTTTTTTCTTTTAGGTTTGAAAACAATCATGAAATAGTTAAAAAAGAGAGAGACGGTCACGCGCAAGGCCCGCCTCCTGATCTGTAGAATAATCACAGAATTAGTAGCTAATTTTAGATAAAAAGCCTCAAATAAAGGCGTTTTAACCTCTTATGTATTTTATTGTAGGTTCGTAAAAAGGATCCTCCCGTTAGAAAACGCAGAACCGAATTTGGAGGATTTTTTTTCCTCTCGCATTTATTTCTAAGAAATAATAATAAACTATAATAAAGCTCACCTTCCGTCGCCCTGGAAACACTAAAGTCCTTGAGTTTCTCTTTCTCCAGCTCCACATGGTCCTTGTAGAGGTGCACCGGGCAGTGGTTGCTGTCCGTTATGTCCTGCAGGTTCGACTCCGGGCTGCCCAGCTCCCGCGCGCGCGTCAAGCCGCTCTCCAAAACTTCCCTGTACGTGATACTCTCTTTGCTGCTCTCCTTGCTCTTCTGATCGAAAGACTTCGACACGAATGCCGTAAGTTCTTCCATGGTCGGCTCGGCTCTGTCGCTCAGTAGTGGTCCAGCTCGTGTAGGGGGGGACGTGCGGGGAGAAAAAGGGGGGAAAAAAGAAAAATCCACGGTGGAAATTCTCAGTGTGAGTGTGTGTGCTACCGCTGCTGCACGGAGAACGCTGTTTCTGCAGGTCTGACAGCGGCGGCGGATGGAAGGGGTGGAGAGGAGGTGAGATCACTCCTGCTGTTGTGACTGTGTATTTGAGAGCTCACTATTTATACACGGCCACCTCAGCCCAGCCCCCCTCCCCCCAGCACCCTCTCCTTCCCTCCGATCTCTGTGTCTTGAGCAATTACAGACCAGCTCTACTTTGCAGAATTTAACTTTCAGCAGCTTTTTTCTCCTTCTTCTTCTTCTTCTCTCACAAATCAATGATGGAGCTGATGGAGGCGGTTAATTGAATTACGGGGTCATTAAAATGCTCACGGTGGCTCTCCTGCAGGAGGCTGCGTGTGGCTGTTGTGTCTAATTAATTCTGAGAAAAATGAATTAACCTGATTTGAAGATGAAGATGTGTTTGTTATTTTTTTCTTGATTTTTTGCATAATTGTTAACTTTGGAGTTTTTGTTGAGTTAAAAAAAACGTATTTGGGACTTTTTTTGGTGAATGGAGCGTCTGATTAAAGTAAAGTTGCCAATTTACGCACAAGGAATCAGTCTTTTGTAGAGATGAATTTATTATGAAAAAAACACTCAAAGTGCACGACCTGTGGCTTCTAAAAGATATTTGTGGATTTAAATCGTGTTTTTTAATATAAAAAAAAACAAACGATGAATTGTTTATTTATAGTAAAATCATGCTTGATTTATTTATTTATTAAAGTATTTCCAGCTTTTATACAAATGAATTTTTACGGAGTTTTATCCCAACATTCAACAGCAACACATGTTTAATTATAATTGAACTTTTGTAATTAATATTTAGCTGTGGTAAGCCCCCTTTGAGCTTTCACTTGTAATCCTTTTACCAATCTGGGGTAGAAATCAGATACCAGCAGTGAAAAAACGTTCCCCTCTATTTACAGGATTTTTCATGGGAATAAGGGAGCCTGTAATAGCTTATCTAAGTCGCTCAGTCCAGTACGCAAACACAAAGAGGAGTGTGGGACCCCCCTCGCCCCCGACGTCCCAGCACCCCCTTGGGTCTGTCGCCCTGAGCGGCCCGCTGCTCTGAAACTCTCATATCTCAGCTCTCTAATGACTCGGTTTGATGTCTCTTCATTTATCAGCGGGTCCGCTTCACTCCAGCGCGCCTGACGCACGCGCGTCTCCCCTGTGCCACGAGCTGCGCCTCTCTCTCTCCCTCTTTTCTTTTGTCGTTAATAGACCCAAATCCCCTTTAAACGCAAATCTGCGCTCCCTGCTCGTGCGCCGCGCATCATCCCCACAATGAAGTCACAAAATAATCCACAAATGTGGGATTTGAAATTAGGGGAATATCCCACTTCTGCCCGTGATGAGTTACAATGTGTTTATTTATTATGGTTTCCTGTTGAGCACGTGCAACGAAATGTTTGATAAAGAGTTGCATTATTATTATTATTATTATTATTATTATTATTATTATTATTATTATTATTATTATTATTATTATTATTATGACTTTTCCAACACAACCCATTTAATATTCTTTACAGCAACAAAGCCTTTATCTAGAATAATGAAGGAAAACACACCGCCAGAAGGCCTATAGGCTGCGCCTGTTTAATATGAATGACGAACACAGCGCCCAATTAGAAGAAGACACCGCGCATCTCTGCGCCTGTTCAATATTGCACATTCTACATTTTATTTCAGCTTGTTTTCCAGTTTTTGTTCATTAAACAAGGGTTAGTGAACATATTCCTGCAGCTGCTATGTTTTCTCTAAATATTTATTGCATAAAAACTATTAGTCTCACACAGACATGAGGGACTTGTTGTCCAATCAGGAGCAGCCTGGAGGAGCATCAGAAGAAATCTGAGAGGGATGCTCTTTACGCACAGGCGCGGGTGTCGCTGAGGTTTTAGTGGCCAAAAAAAACTCTTAAAGGAGCCTCAATCAGATTCTCACACACCGTTTATTCCGTTCAAACAGCCCGCCTTTCCTGTTTGACAGCGTCTGTGTGCAGGTGTTGCTTTAATTGTTTATGAATTGGGTTTTTTCAGTCAGAGAAGCAGAAATTAATGAGAAAATTACAGTTTAAAATAAAAAATAAATCTGAGAGATTCATTATTATTATTATCATTATTATTATTATTATTTTACACAATATAGCTAAAACTGCGCATTTGTTTGACTTGTATTTATTTTAGTTATGATGATGTATAGTTTTAAAAGAAAATGTATTATTTTATTAACGTTTGTCATTCAGCATTGTTTGGTTTTTTGATTGATGCAGGGAAATGTTGTAATTTTGAATTATCGTATAATTATTTTGTATTACATTTTTATTATTTGATGGCAAAAAAATTACATAAAGACAAAAACTGAACAAATTAGAGGGATAATCTCAAAAAACAGGACCGTCCTTGTAAAAGTCAACTTTTGGAAATATAAATTGTCAAATTTCCTTTAGTCGTTTTTCAAGTATGATGTATTTCTCACTCAGTTTCCAAACATGGTGATGAGTTTATTTCTGAGTCCCGCCCACGTCTAAGCTGATGAGTTTACTCTTAAAACTAAATCAGAGTCTGAGATGAGTCTACTGGTGGAGCAAAGGAAAGAAGATGTTGGGGTTAGATTGTAGATTTTGTAGCTCCTGCTGATCACACATCAGGTTTACACATCTGGACAGCATTTTGAACATCACAGGAGAGCCCCAGAGGCCAGTCAGCAGCTATATTTGACAGAAAAACAACAGAGTGGTTCCATGTTTGGACGCACAAATCCTAAATGTCACTTTTTTCAAACTCCTTCTTCCAGATCGCTCATCTGTGAAGGGATAGATTGGTTAATTGGTTTGTTCTCATTGGTTGGTTTTATTTTTTAATTACTCTCTGTGTTTATTCCACTTTGCACCATCCATCATGATGTGTGACAGGTGTAATTGTTCAAATTTTGTCCTCAGCCCCAAGAGGGAAGTGTTACTTTTGAAAAACTAACTTTAAAAAAAGAAACTTTTGAACCTCCACAGCTTCTAACATCGTTTCCATGAACATAAAGTCTTTCTTAGAGCTGCACTTATCTCCAGATATTATCAACTTGTCCTATAGGGACAGTCAAATAACAGAAAGAAAAAAATGTAATAAAGTGTTTTAGTTCAATTTGATTCAGTGATGCAGAGATGCTACAGATGTGGTCCTGAGCACAGACAGAAAATTGGATTCTTCCCCTGGTAAGAAAAAATTTAAACCTCTCCCATGAGGACTCGGAGGATTTGAGCTTGCTGTCGTGTTAATGGCGGTGATTGTGTGTGTGTTTATTAGAGTCCTCTGGCTTGTCTGCGGGTGTGAGGAACTCCTCGGTTGTTATATTGCTCGCTGCCTTCATTTGGGTCCTTTAGCAGAGCTTCAGCGGTCCGCTGAGACTACAGGCTGTTCTGTTTTCAAACATCTTGTCTGCCATCTAAATAAGGCTTTCAGGGCAAAATACAAAAAAAAATATCAACATGAAAATACCACAATATGGTGAACATTAGCTCACACTCAGCTGGGATGTTTAGGGAATATGGTGCTTCGCCTTTTAGGGTTGTTATTTTTCCATATTCTCTAACTGCTATCTACCCACAGGGCACTGAGGCCTCCATTTGAGAGAGAGAAAGCATGAAATTGACAGTATACCCTTAAATGCAGCGCAGATTTGCATGCAGAGCACAGTAATCCACAGACAATGCTTGAAAATCAAACACATGCTCACACATTTCTCCCTCTCTAACAAGCTGTGCACCTAAATCCACTCATTAACCGATTTGCTTAAAAACGACAGGTTAGTTTAATGTCAAACGCAGAAAAATGCAGCTTTTTTCACAAGTCAGCTCCTGTTGTGCTTGTGGTCAGAGTCTCAGGGGAAATGCAACCATTTTTTACAAATCAATAGCATTCAAATAATTCATGGCTGATCATATGGTGTTTTAGCTCCTTATTTGCAGTAGAAAACCATGTTTTGTTTGGCTCCCAGAGGGCAACATGAAAGACCTGCAGAGAGGCGGGGAGAATTGGAAATGTTACTGGAGAGACTGCATGAGGATAATAGGAGGACATTGATCATTTGGTGCACAAGAAGACAACTGAACCTGCAATTCAAGGCTAACAAGATGTATCATTTATACATTATTTAGACATGTCTGGGCTTTTCTTGGTGTGCACATGTTGTTACATCAGGTTTGCATCACCAGCTTTAGAGGGGACACAGCACAGTGACCTCAGATGGAAGGAAAAAGATCTAGCAATTGTACTTTTAATCCTATTTTATTGTCCATCCATGAGTTTGTAAAAGGAGCAAGGACAAAGGAGGAGGGGGGAAAAGAAAACATAACAACAGTTTGATCTGCACTCTGCTTGGATCTTTCTCTGTTGTCCATCTGAGATTACTACCGTGGGAGCAAATAAATCCCAATTTGGGCCGCGTTAGTCAGTCACAGCTTGTAATAAAAATTAATTTAGCAAATGTGGAGATGGATCAAGTTCCCTCTTGGCAGGGAAACGGCTCCTACAGACATGTTAACAACGTCTTCAGAGACCAATGAGGCCCATTTACAATAAGTGTCTGTTTTAAGTCACTGGCTTTGTGTGTGCATGCGTGGGTGTGTGTGTGTGTGTGTGTGTGTGTGTGTGTGTGTGTGTGTGTGTGTGTGTGTGTGTGTGTGTGTGTGTGTCTCACCCCAGCAGGCTATAAGGGGTCCCTCTGGTGTCAGCCAGCCTGAGGGCGGCCATTTGAGCCAGACGGCCTTTAATGGAGTGATGCTACACTTTCTCAATCACACAATTAAAGCCCGGTCTGGAGAGAGGAGAGAGACGGTTCTGCTCTCAGCGCAGCGAGCAAAGGAGAAGCAAAAGGGGAGCAGCATCTTTCTACAGAAAGTGATTTATGTTGTGGCGTTGAGCAAAGAGGAGTCCTTGATAGATGACTTCATTAGAATTAATTAACAGAACTGAAGCTCTGACACAGACAGCGGAAGGACCGAGGGGTAAAGAGTGGATGTGCGGGGAGAGAAAGAGATAAAGAACACTGAGAGAGGAGCTCTGTCTATCCAGGAAAACAAGGGATAAATGGGGAACAGATGCCAGAGATTAGAATCAGACAAGTGACATGTGATGGAAAAGCTTGTAGAGGTCAGAGTGTGATCAAGCACAAGCAGCCTCTACAGTAAAAAGAGAGTTTTTGGGCCCAAATTTGTTCAGATTCACACGTCTGCACTTGATAAAATCTACTACCCAGAATCCAATGCTGCAGCTCGCCCGTTTAAGAGAGGGGCACCAGCGTGATTGGTGTTAGGCCGATCCTGCAAGCGCCGCAGGCTGTGTTTGTTGGCTGAAGGCAGGCTTTGATGGGCCAAATCACTGCCTCTCCTCCATCAGATGTGTCTATCATCTTTATCTCTTTGAATCTTTCATCTGTCCTCCAAAGAGACGGAGGCCTGAACTCCAGCCACTACACAAACCCAGAAGCCGCCTTTATTTTTATTTTTTTATTTGTTGGTTTTAAACATTGTTTGACGTGTTTAGATGACATGTGGACACCGGGTGCAGCCGAGACTGATGGCATGTAGTATTTTTGACTTATCACGGCGTGCCTCTGTTTTGACATCTGGGATGTGTGGAGGACAGACAGACAAGCGCTTGTCACTGTTGCATAGTTAGGCAGGAGGAATTTTTGGCAGTCGTGAAAGGTGAGCGATCTTTTGTAAAGTCAGTGTATTTAGATGCAGCTGGACAAGCAGGGCTGAGACAGAGAGCAGAAATAAAGATTTACAAGAAACACTCAGAGTGTCATTTTTTACAACATTACAGGCAGCTTTCAGGTCAAATCCTGCAATAAAAGTTCTTTATCAACAAATTATTGGATAGATCAACAGCTAGAAAACCTGAAACGAGCAGTGTTTATTTTTATTTTCACATAAAGTTGTGTGAATCAGCTGTTATCAGGGAGCTCTTGTCACTTCCTATCTTTATCTGCTTCCTCTCAAGACTCAGAAGACCACAGCAGCTTCACAAGCTGAAGGCCACATAGCTAATCCCATTTATCTCTAAATGAATTCAAAACACCTCATTTATAGGTCCAAGCAGCACAGATGTGCTCCTGAAAGGTGTCGAATCAAATTTGAAAAATAAAAAAAATCGCAGTTCTTTATGATTTCTTTATGATTTTTCTTCTTATTTCATCACCTCTCATCCATTCGTCCCTTCTTCCCTTCCCCATCCATCCATCTCATCTCAAACAGGCTCATGATCACATTCATAGGTATTAATTAATAACCCATGAGCTTACAGGGATTCTTATCTCAGTAAAAAAGGAGATAAGACAGCAGAGGAGAACGAGCTCTGTGGCCCTAATGGCCCAAAGCCTCCAGCTATGCTCTCCTCCAAAGTTGTTTTCCTGGAAAATTAGGCAATTGACTAATGGTGTAAATGCTGTGTTAATTACCAGCTCCAGCACCCCAAACAGTCGTCTCTGCCTGTAACTAATAAGAAATCAATTAGCTAATGAATTGGTCATTAAGTGAAAAGCTAATCTTGGCCGAGGCTTTTTTTTAATGATTATTTTTTTGCCTATGATCCTGGCTAATTGCCGTTGTCATACGGCGCTCTCAGCTTTCAGCATGCCTAATGAAGCTTCATTAGATCATAACTGGCATTCTTGGAAGATTCCCGAGCAAACCTGCTTCCCAATTATTTTTAATTGCCAGACATTCTGCACAAACAAGTGCCGCTGCACCTTCCAGAACAGGAGAGCTCAGGCTGGCAGCGCTGCGTTTCCTTCACGACTTCATTTGAGGCGATTAGAGGCGTGGGGCAGGGTCGCCGCCGAGCTGCTGTTTTGTCTGCGGCAGATTTAAAGAGCCCATCAGCTCAACCTGCTGGGATCATCATTCCGCTCCCTTCCTTGCTTTGATTTAGACTGTGGAGAAAAGCTGCTGCTTCCAGCGTGGCCGGGCTGCAGCTCAGAGATGGTCACACTGCATCTGATGATAAAATATACAGACACACACAGTGTAGGCAAAAAGAGGGTTGTGCATTTCACTGGCATCCTGTACATTTACACACATAAATGCACACACACACACAACCACACACACACACACACTGCCTGCACCATCATACCTGCACATTTGTCAGCTGACAGAAACAAAGAAGAGAGAGCATCCCTTCTGGACACGAATAATTAGGAAAAGACAAAAGAATCTTGTTTTTTTTCTTCTTTGTGTGTCTAATAAGCCCCAGCGTAGTAAACTCTGGGTTCTCCAGTATGGAGGATCATTCTCTCCGTGGTGCTCACACAACACATGTTTCCAATCTGACCCTGCACAAGTGATCTCTCTGCACCATGAAGAGGCTTGTGGTGAAAACAGCTCTGCTGATGCGTTCCGACAGTTTATCCTGAATTTGCCTTTTTTCCTGCAAGATCAGGTCATGTTTCCTCCAGCGATGCTCTAAAAGACAAACAATAACACGTCGCTGACACATGGCTGAAGGATTATTTTGTTTTTTAAGGGTTATCAGTGATAAAAAGCTCAATCATTAGCATTGAGCTACTTAGTGCACAAGGATTTATCACTTTAAAGCGTTTGTGATGTAGAGTCTGCTGTCAAAAAGAGGCATATTCATGCAATCACAACACCAGTTATCTGCCAAAACACCGTTCCTCTGAGACACGAGACACTTTTCTTTAATCCATCGGCTTGATTCTGTGGCCAAGGCCGTGCATGGCAATGATGCCAAACACCTCGCCCCCCCAGGTGCCTTTGTACACGTGCGTGTGTGTGTGTGTGTGTGTGTGTGTGTGTGTGTGTGTGTGTGTGTGTGTGTGTGTGTGTGTGTGTGTGTGTGTGTGTGTGTGTGTGTGTGTGTGTGTGTGTGTGTGTGTGTGTGTGTGTGTGTGTGTGTGTGTGTGTGACACACTCAGCAGACAGGGCTGGGTCTACTTCACTGGGACGCTGAAGTTTGAAGGCGGATGAATGGCACTCCAGATGTCTATCAATATTTAGCAGTAAACATCCGCGGCAGGCGGGGAGACGTGGCAGCTGAGAACATGAGGTGGTGCAGAGATGAACTGTTGGCTCCCAGTTTAACTGGTTAAACTGGGAGGAAAAGCCTCTGTGAAGCTGACAGTGCCAACCCACAGCTGTGACACTTTGCTGCCTCAGATATGTTAGCAACTGACTTTTTTTTTATTCTGTCCCCTAGAAAAAAAAAGCAAAACATTTTTGAGATAGAAAAAGTCAACAGCTTGTGAATATTTTGAGCACAAGCATGAGCAGAGTTTAAAAAAAAAACAGCTTGAATTTGGGAACTTTTAGTCTGAAAACCCTTCTAAAATCTAATCGGGTCTCATAGAGTTCTTAGATGAAGAACTAACAAATCTTTATGTTATCTAACATCCAGCTGTGCTGCAGTTAGTAAACTAACAACTGGAGCTTTTAAAGTCTCTCCTGTGAAGAACTAAACTCTTATAGATCCATAAGCGATTTAAACTGAGTCAGATTGGATTTTTATTATGGGATGGCTCTTTTACTTCAGGAGTTTGAGTTTATCAGCTGCATGAAACTAAAAACAACTTGTGTTTGTAGCTTAAGCCAGGATTACCTTTAAAATATATTTTTACAATTTAAAAAAGTGTTTTTATATAAAAGTTTTAAAGGAACACTTGGCAGTTTTGGCTTGTTTTTAGCACCCTCTAGTGTTCGTTAGCGAAAGTGAAAGTAAAACTTATCTCCTTGCTGTTCGTTTGTCTTTTTAACACCTTAATCTAACTGCTGAAATGTCTCCTCAGCCTTCATTAGTGTCTACAGGAGCGGTTCATCACTAAATCAAACAAATCAGCTGTGTTCATGATCTAAAACATGCAGGAAACATGCTGGAAGCAGACTGCACTGCCAGGCATGTCAGCTCCTTTTTCTAAGTCCAGACCGGCACTCTAAAGTTTCAAATGCAGTATTCTGGCCACAGAGGTCAGTGGGGGTCTGAGTGACATTTCATTAACCCTGTAAAGGGTCGTTTTAGCACATACTGGCCCAAGAAAATGATTTAAACATATGAAAAGGTTGCATAGCATGGCTTTAAATAATTACTAGATAGCTTCCTTGTTTCCCATTTTTGAGAGGAAAAGCTCCCAAGTCCAACAGGACATGAGCCAAGACAAATGTGTTTTAGAGCTATAGTCTAAATGTCATCATGGTTAATGCAACAGTATTTTTTAAATCATTTAATTCACTTTGAATTATTAATTTTATTGAATTTTCAGGGGTTTTTTTCCACCAACATCAAAATCAAAAGCAGCATTAAATATAGCAGATCTGGTGCATCTAGGGGTAAAGTCCTCCAGGAGCTTTTAAATACTTCTGCCAAAATAATCATATAAGGCTAAATTAACAGTAAAGGTTCATAAAAGGATGTTGCACGAACCTCTGAGAGATTTAAAAGATAGGAGCTTTTTTCTAGATGTTGCAGTTTTGGTCTCATATAGCTTTTACCTCATGCATTAAACTCTGTTTCTCCTAACTAAGGCTGTTCAGGATGCTACCTGCACCAGGTGAGGTCGGTTTACCACCTAAAACATTTCCACATTAGAATTTCTGCAGATATTTGGTTTAGAGATGTACATTTTTAGGAGGATTCTGCTTTTTTTCTTACAATAATTTCATAATTTTCAACCTTCCGTATCATTTTTCTTGTGCAGAAGCTCAGAAGTTAGAAGAGTAAACATCTTTTCTCGTCTCATTTTCTCCCCCAAACCTGGACACACACAGACGCTCAAATCACATTACAACACATCTAATTGAAGTTTATGATGCAGTGGAGAGCATATGCTCATTGAGCCAATTGAATCATTAGAAAAACACTCAGTGGGCTGAAGACTTGCCAGAACTGCAGCTGAGGAAACCACGTGAAGGCCCGGGTTTCCTGTCCAAGTCTGTTACTGAATGAAACATGCATGCGTGTCCACGCAGACGCTGAAACACATATCTCACATGCGGCGTGACATTCTTACAATATGCAAATCCAGCACATGCTTGCGTGGTTGTGACCATATCCGAGCCTTGATTTTCTCCGTTTCCTGGCTGAGCGCTGACATCTCGGCACATTCACGCGCTCCGACTGACATTGGGCCCTGTGGTGAGATGCTCCTTGACCGGCCTTGATCCACAAAAAGGCAAGTAAGTGGAGAGGATGTAAGATAGACAGGAGCAAAGACAGCCCGTCAGAGGAAAAGGCAAACAGACATTAGGCTTTTCAGAGCTGCAGTTGCTCTCTCTGACTCTCCTCGCTTTATAAAAATTACATGACGCATCAGAAAGGCCACAAGAGCCTCTTTGATTGTGGAACCACGTCTGAAAAATACATCAGTCGCCATCTTTTCTGGGGGAGACAGAATGAAAATACACTTGCCGGGTTCACGGTCTCATTCGCAAACAACAAAAGCAGAAGACAGAGAAAGAGTTCGACTTGAATGCAGCTTCACCCTGTGAAGCAGTAGGACGCAGCTCCTCGGTGTCATCTCTAATTCCTGTGATCTAAATGTATAAGAATTGATGGTGCCTTCCACCAAATGCTGTTATGGGAGACCTGCTCGGTTTATTTAATGAAACCAGTGTCACAGCGGATCTGTGTCCTTGCCTTTGGAAATGGTGACAGGTGTTGGTGGCAGATTTCCCTCAAACAGGGCCACTGAATTAACAAATCAAATTAACATAACACTGGCGTCAGATCACGGGGGCCTGTTTTTCTGGCACGGCTGTCCCAGTAGTTTGCCTGTGTGGACGCTCCCTGCTTGTGTCCAGATGTCCCAACAGTGACAGCTTCCTCTGCCCAGACGCATCTAGACTTGAAATAATGGACAGAGGAGTTTGTCTCTTCAGGCCAACTAAAGTTATTTTGTAGATCATCATCAGAGCAGGAAACCTTTGAGCTGAAAGCTTTTCTCCTAACTGTGCAATCAGATTAGACACTGGTGTGGTAGAGAGTACAGTAAGAGGTAGAAAGGCAGATTCATTTTAATTTAACAACACAAACAATATGATTCAATGTGATATGACACAAAAAGGTACAACAAAATATGATGCATGAATCATCCATCTTTCTCTCACCCGTGAACAAGACCTCGAGTTACTTAAACTCCTCCACTTGGGGCAGGACCTCGTCCCTGACCTGGAGAAGGTATTCTACCCTTTTCTGACAAGGCCATGGGCTCAGATTTAGAGGAGCTGATTCTCATCCCGGCCACATATACATTAAGTAAATAAATGAAAATAATATGAAAAAGTGCAATATCACTGTATTTGTCTTTAGTTGTTGTGTCAAGTTGCACATTCAACTGAAATAAATCACAACAAAACCATCAGATCAGTTGTATTCATTAACACCTGATTAACAGTAATCATAAAGTAATTATTAATACTGATGAGACAACTCTGAATCTCCTCCCGTTTTTAGATGAATCTGTAAAAAATTCCACCTATGCATAAAAACGTTCCACCTGCCCCAACAACTCCTGAATTACAGCAAAAATGTTCTATTAGATGAAATGAACATTTAAAAGAGAAGAAACTTTACAATTTTATTATGAAGATGGTACTGTGAACAAAAATGCACGCAGAACAATGTTAATTTTATTTGGTTATGTTTACAAACACTGGAGGGGTGAAATAACCATCATTTAGCTATTAAAGGGCTGATTTTATAATAAACCAAACAACTAATAAAACTCAGAAAAAAGACCTAAAACTGGAAGCTAAATCCCGTTGTAATAAAACTTTTAATCTCTGTTCACAGGAAAATGTTGATGAGTGCAGCTTTAAATAAAAGTTCATCAGTATCAGACGTAATTTTAGTGGATTTTCACATTTTATGAATAACTTTTCAAATACTGTATTTAATTTTTTTGTTTTCCTACATAAACTGGGCCGAGCCGAACAAAACTGTTAGGTTGAGTGAATCTGCATCCTGCTGTTTAGAGACTTAATGCATCTTTATGGAAAATAGAAACATCTTAACTGACTGTAAACTGCCTGTCACAGCCGTTTACGGCCTCCCTATCCATCGATTTGATGTTGAGGATGTGCTGGCAGCACAAACGCAGGCAGCCCAGAGACTGTCTCCTGGTGTTAAACGCTGTTAGCTGCATTTAACCGTATTAAACAGAATATTAATGGATTTGGAACGAGACTACCCAGCACCATTTAAACCTCAAAGTGAGTTGAGATCCACTTATAAACTAAACTCCATTACCCCCATTTACCTTGCCTTTTATTCACACCTTGACAGCGGTAAACAAAAATGTGGAGTTTAAAATTCCTGACTTGTTTAGGCTCATTTACCTGCAGCAAAAACTGATTGTGACATCACATTATCTGATCACCTCATCTCACGGATGACTGCCTCTGCCAACAGCCCTTCAGAGACACCGCTCGCCCTGCAAAAACATCCACAGTTAAAAGGAGGCGTCCAAAAGACTCAGCGCCATCTCGAAATGAAGCTGGACAACGCGGCTCAGCTCAGCCCAAAAATAAATGACAGGAATTCTGATAGGATGCAGAAAGAGGAGTTTTCTCTTTTCTTTTTTCATTCATAATTATTGGTTTCAGTCTTCAGCACGGCGTGCCTCTGGAGTATGGGGATAAACAGTGACGGCTGGGAGAGTTATGCTAATGGATGTGCAGCGTGACAGCCGATGGCTCAGTCAATCAGAAATGCCTCTCATCTCATAATCAGAAGGCAGAAGCAGGCCAGGGATGCCTGCTGGATACAACGCAGCGCAGCACTGACAAATATAATGATCCAGAACCGCTGAGAATCTACAGCGTGCACACACACACACACACACAAGCTCACATTCTCAGATTCAGATCCACAACTTAGGTGGTGCCCGCTTTGTAAGCTAATCGAGAAGATTTCTGGTGTTTAAAACAAAGGAAAGCCTAAATATGATGGGAAATGAAGGTTTGCTGATAACTTTAAGGAAGGGATTGCAAATGCATCCGAGCGGTCCCCAACTGGCCACTGTTGGGAGTTTGATAGAAAACACAGCAGCAGCCTCTAAACCTCCCTGAGCTCCGTCCATTTCCATAAGTGCTGCTGGCTGTCTCACCCACAACCAGAAACACTGGGAGGCTAAACACCCTGGCATCTCATTTCCCTGCTCCTCACTCTCACCTATTCCCAACCAAAAAAAAAGTTCATTACCATGCAGCCCGCCTCAGAGAAGGAGAAGGAGAAAAACGACGACGAGTACAGAGCTGAGATCATTGACAGCTTGATGTGGCGAAGGTCAATTGAAATAACAGGTTTTTGTGTGTTTATATTCTAAATGGGCCACTTGTGTCGGCTGTTCTTTGCTTTCTGCAGGAAGAGAAACCGGGGAGCTCTGTGGCTACAGGGTCCACACACACACTCGTGTACACACACTCGCTCGGTGTAATGAGCAGGTTATGCTCAGGCACAGGCTGCTAAAATCTGTAATTATAATCAACCTCTCCCCTTCATCTCCATCTCCCTTCCTCTCTCCTTCTCTTTTTCTGTCTACATCAGTGAGCAGGCATCGGGGAATCCTTCACTAAGCACCAGAGGTAATGAGTTTATTGATTAACATGCAGAGATGAAGCGGCTCTCTCAAATTAGTGTTGTTTTACATTATTGGATGGATTCGGGGCACTTCAGAGAGCTACAAGACCATTACCTCATTCAAGTCCCAAACCTCACATATACATTAACTCTATTACTTAATATTACCTTTGCCTGGCTCCATGTGAGGAGTTTCAACTCTTGGATATCCCAGCCGGCTTTGTTCTCAGTCAAATAGTTTCTCCTAAAACATAAATCAGACGCGGGTTATTAAGAATGCCAGTGTTATTTTTTAATGCGTGTAGTTTTGTATGCAGGTACAGTGCGTACTCCGTCAGACAACTGACAGCTCTGCATCTGGAAAGCCATCTGGATGAGGAAGATCACATG
The DNA here is from genome assembly GCA_006937985.1 of Aphyosemion australe. Taxonomy (NCBI): domain Eukaryota; kingdom Metazoa; phylum Chordata; class Actinopteri; order Cyprinodontiformes; family Nothobranchiidae; genus Aphyosemion; species Aphyosemion australe. Next base: position 198,028 of record SSNS01000011.1, on the reverse strand, counting down.
TGACCCACATAGCTGGTGTGTGTGACCTCACTTTTTGGCATGTCGTACAATCATACACTAAAACCCGTACAAACCAGTAAATTTACAGGATTTGCACGATTAAATATGCTGAAATGTTCAAAGACTGATGGAGAGACCCAACCTGACTTCACTTGTACACCAAGTGTTTCTTAACCTACAATATAATGACATTACTACTTTTAGGGCTTGGAAATTCAGAGTGAAATTTGCAGAAACAAGGATGTAAATGTGCTCTTTTAGCCCTGCAGAGTAAATGTAGTTGGGGATTGTGAAGCAATAGTTACCATCTCTTACTGCATCCAATAAGAACTGCCCTTGGGCAAGGACCTTGGCCTCCAGCTGCTCCAACGAATACCAGTTTGTGCGGTTCCAGATGTGGATACAGATAAACTGATGTACATCGCTGCTGCAACTGAATTTTATTTAAGATTTCTGTCAAATGATCTGTCAGTTTTTTAAATTTTGGGATATGCATGTATGTGCATGACTGGAGGTTCTCTACCTCAACTGCAAACAGTCAGTGCAATCAAACAAAAGGCTCAGTTGTTGCATGCACGGCTCATTGTCTGAAGAACCAGATAGTCTAACCCTACATCATAAATAAAAATAATTAGTACACCCCTAGCCCTCAACATACACACTTGTTTCATCCTTTTAGCCAAAAATGTAATTGGATTTTCTTTCTGAAACTGTTATTTTGTGGCGTGATGCGAAGGCCCAGCTCACACGGCAGGGTTTAAGCATTGTCTGACAGTTTTCAAAAACACGTGACGATAAAGAAACAGTTTTGGTCATACAGCGTACAGTGAGCAGTGACACGACAAAAACTACAAACTACAAACAAATCAAATTCACTCACAAACATCCTCAGGTCAGATGGGGAACAAACACGGCAGAAGAGGAGCGGGCAGCCGTCACCTCGCTTTCTGATTGGCTACACGTCACATTCAACAGGCAGCATGCTTGTATGACCTCTAAATCACGATCTTGTGATCAGAGCAGTCCTGAGCACTGTGAACACATGACACACAGCAATAAAATCAGATCAAATTATTTTTAGAGCCATTAACGATAACACAAACTAGCTGAATGACACATGCACATAAACAGCTCCTGTCTCACAGACCTTCTTACCCTTGATGGATCACATCCTTCAGGAAGGTTACCAGTCAGAGGGGAGTCCCTCACCTCTGGTCCTCCTCCCTCCCCTTTACCAAGCGAATGCTCCCTCTGAAGGTTCCTGGTGTGCAGCATGTCAGAGGATAAATATAGAGATACCATTGAAAATGGCAGAGCAAAGAAGTGGCGTCAATCGCTCACCGCCAGCGCCTCTCTCGCGCCACTTTGAAGTGATGGCTTTGTGATGTGGAGGAGCTGTCAGATTAGTGGGCCTGTCACGGCTCGGTCTGCTTGTCTGTTGGGTTTGACAGGAGCGTGTGATGGAGCTCAGACTAAACAAAAGGGTTATCACCTTCCCCGTGCTCGACCACACTTTTCCTTTTATATACGAGGAAGTGGGGGGGGCATCCATCCCATACGTTCAGAGGGACGCGAAGGGGAAGAGTGTACACCCCCCCCCCTTCAGCTATTATCAAAACAAGTGAAGAGGCAATAGCATGGATTAGGTTTACATACATGTGTCCAAAAGAGAAAGTCAAATAGAGTTTGGAAATGAACAGAAACCACCGTGGACCTTTGGACAGGAAGCAGCGTGGACTTCCTCTTAAACAAAGCTTTGACTTGAAATGAGGCATAAAGAAAACCATCCATTCTGAGGACACCTGGCAGCCCTCAGCCTACAGGTGCAGCCAGTGTGTGAACGTTTCAGTGAAGTGAACTAACACACTGATGAAGAGAGAGTGATCGCTGCTGACAAAGCCAGGCTCACACAGTAACGTGAACTTCCTGTTTTGGGTCGTTCTTATTTCCTTTTCGACTTGCACTGTAATTACGAGGCCAGGACCTCCATCTACAGTTACCGCAGCCTGCATGACTGCGCTCCTCTGTGGACTCGTACACAAAAAGCACCATCCAGACTTTACTTATCACCATCTGTAAAGCTAAATTATTAGAGAGATTGCCTGCAGCTATGGATAGATACAGTCCATATGTTGTGAAGCACAGCTGACTGAACCAAAATACTTCCATTTTTTACTAATAACTGTTGGCAATGCATAATAGATGTTTTCTCTTTTATTTTTTGTATTACTATGGACATTTCAATATTCCAGCATCAACATGATGTCTGGGCCCTGATCCACTTCTATAATAATTCTGCGTTCCCGGTTTATTTTTTATAATTTAAGTATAGAAAATCTGCTTGAGAAGGAACTGAAAGGCTGATTAACAAAAGTGCTTAGGCCTTCTTCAGATGACAAAAAAAAAGAGATTTTGTCAAGACGTGCACTCATTGTCCTCTGCCTGATGAGACATTATTTCAGATAAAGAATTAAGAGATTGTCACCGTAACAGCAGCCGATGACAGGGTGAGCAGAATGACGGCGAGACAAAGTAAGACTGAGAGGGCAAATTGAGTTGCCTAATGGCAGAAAGAAGAAGGGTTTGAATATAAATGACAGGGGTGGAGATAATGAGGTGTTTTGATGTGACGTGCATGATGGAGAGATCTAAGAGATGAAGTTAGCTGAAGCTGAACGGCTGCATGTCAGGTCAAACTGACACACAAATACACAGCTGATGGAAACTAGCAGCACACACAGAACAACGTGTATGCAAACACACAATATCCAACTTCAAAACTACAGATTCCTTAAATGGACTAAATCTACATGATTATATTTAATAAGTAGGCCTATAACAGCAGCAAACTATGAAAACTACAGAATGCACTGGAACTGGTATGCTGCAAAAACTGATTTCTAAGAAATCAGACATTTTATCTTATTTTTAGTCTAAGAAGAAAATAGATTCTTCTCTAGAAAAATAGCATTACTTAAAATAAGGTATATATTCTTAAATATGATCCAAACGTTCTTGTTATGAGTGAAAAAAAATCTGCCAATGGGGTAAACAAATCATGCTTCACTAGAATTCTTAAAACTAGCTAATAAATCAAAATTTAGACTTTTTTTGCTAGTTTTAAGAATTCTAGCCAGTCAACTTTTGCTTACCCCATTGGCAAAATGTTTTACTATATTTAAGAACATTTACCTTATTTTAAGTAACACTATTTTTCTAGAGAAGAATTATTTTTCTTTTTAGACTAAAAATAAGGTAAAATGTCTAAAAATTAGGCTTTTTTTTTTTACTTTCTTAGAAATCAGTTTTATCACGTCTAAAAGGGTAGCTCCTCCCACTTCAGCTCCAGCAGCCTGGTGTTGAACCTGCAGCCTGCAGAGCATTCACTCAACCATCTTTGGATAATTTGGGAAAATTTAAGTCCATTTATCTGTATAAATATTTTTACGTAAAGCTTTTGTAGAAATTTGCCTTCTTTTTTCAAAGAATGTTGATTAAGGTCAGTTAGACTCCTGTGGGCTGGACAGATGTGGATTGTGGGCCACATCTGGCCCATGGGCCACAAGTTGGCGATTACCAGTTTTGAGTTTTTAAGACTTTTTTTCCATCTAGCAAACCAATTTTAACAAACTGGGTCTTAGGCAGGAATTTTGGCCTTTTAAGTTTCTTACGATTTGATGCAAATATACGGTGGCCCAGAAGGTTCAATAAGGCACAAAAGCACAAACACTACAAAAAAAAAAGCTGTAACACAACAAAACTAATAATAAAAATTATAACAAAACAGAAGTGAAAGTGTTTTGACCATGGAGCTTTACAGTGGTGTTGTGAGTCCCTAACTATCTTGTGTTTTGTTGATCTTTGTGAAGCACTTTGTGATTCTTTTTCTGTGATAAGTGCTATACAAATAAAATTTACTTACTTACTTACTAACGCTGTTGGCTCTATTTTTGGCATAATTCAGGTGTTAGCATACGTTTGGTTGACCACAACTTCAGTATTAGTCTTTTTTATTTAAATTTTTTTTTTTACTTCTGTTTAATTATTACAGGTGTCGTTGTATTGTGTCTTTTGCGTTTTGTTGAGTCTTCTGGGCCACCGTATAAATAGAATGAAACAGTATTCCAACAAATAGGAACTACCTAAAAATGTAATTTATAGGTTCTGTTTTTTTAAAATAAAGGCACGTGGGGATTTTTGACACTAAAATTGATATTATGCGAGGACCAAAGGAAACCAGGAAATGGAAACAAGAATCCTCCTATTGCTGTTCCTGGAGGCCAGAAGCCAATTTTAACTCAAAAAACTTTTGGTACCGTCGAGATGCTCTGGAGATTCCAGATGAAGAAAACGTCACAGTATTTTAGAAAATAAGGTCGTCCAAAGTCAAATGAGTAGGCGTGTGTGTGTGTGTGTGTGTGCGTGCGTGCGTGCCTGCGTGCGTGCGTGCGTGCGTGCGTGCGTGCGTGCGTGCGTGCGTGCGTGCGTGCGTGCGTGCGTGCGTGTGTGTGTGTGTGATAGAGATGTTACACATTTACAACCACAGCCAACAGTCTCTATTTCTGCAAACCGCTAAGTGTGTACATGACAGAGACAGACATTTCATACACAGTGTGTGTGTTTGTATTTGTTCGCCTGTGCATCTACATCTGCAGCATTTCCATTTGAAGGAGTCCATCCCAGCAGAGATAATAAGGCAGGGTGTGCGAGCGTCTCCCCAGAGGAGTGAGTGACAGTCTGAGGAAACGTGGCGATACACTTATTCACACTGATGGAGAGATCAGAGTGAAACAAGGCATACGTTGTCATTGCAGCCTTACACCAGAGAGAAGGAAAGCTTCATGTTGTTGATGCCGCCGTCCCGTCTGCACGACGGTGACACTCTGAAGATAAACAATCACACAGGACAGCTTGAAAGTAGTAAAAATGAAGGAGGAGGTCAGAGGAGCAGGAGAGAGGAGGATTTTTTATAACTCGTGCTTCAAGCTTCACCTTTTGCTACAGATTTTAGACCCTTGAAACATTTTCAAATGAACTTTAGTTGATTCGTTTCCTCTGTAGATTCCTTTTCATACAGGAAATAAAGGATTTTGAGGAAGTGATGGAAAATTTTGTACAATTGTAAACAGAATTCTGCAAAACTAAACACACAAAACAAACCAATAAAGAATCCCAGATGTCCTTTAAAATTTTCACCACAGATTTTGGGTCTGGCATGATTAAAGGTAGCATCTCTCTGTGAGTGTGACTAGTTAGAAACACAAAAATAAAGCTAGAGCTAGATTTTTAGATGAAAGGTGCTGTGGTGCTGCAAATAACACTCTGAATTAGTATGTGAACTGGTGAAGGAGGAACTAAGAGGAGTTAAAACGTTTTCAAAGCTGCTTATTTGTGGTTACTTTTAGTCTCCATGCACACAAAATTAAAAAGCTATGAGTATAAATCAAAACTGTTCTCAAATGGCATGAAGAATCCACCAAACTGTGAGACTGGGCTGGATTATAACTGACATGACTAAAGCTTTGCTATGTCAGTCAAAAAGAGAAAACTGGTGTATTTCACCTGCTGTTTGGTGAGAAAAAGAGGTCCTTCACTCATATTTGTAATACATTTGCAGCGGTCTCTAGTGGGAATGAATGTCTTGTAAGTTGTACTCAGGGGCTTGGGGTTAACAGCTTAGATGTGCCTGTTTCAGCACAGAGAATTGTGACATGAGAGGAGGTCAGATGCATGTGTCTCATGCTCAATGCGTTAGAGTTGGCAGCCCTGTGACAGGATTTGGAGTCTTATTTCCTGATGTTTGTACATCTCGCCTCTGATTGGCTAACAGCAGCGTGACTCCACCACTGACTCTGGCCGTTTCTCAATACTCAAGGACGCTAGTACATTCTTGTGTACTTGACAAGTGTGTTCTTGCCTAGTTCACCAGAAAGTCCGTTCTGCCGAGTACGGGAGGACGAGGACGGCATTTGGAACAAGCGTACTTCTTTGCCTCACGGTAACAAGCGCTGCTTGTTGCTACGGTTAAAAAAAACGACCTGACATAAAAATAAAAGTCTAGTCTGTTCCTTAAATGACAAAAAAACAATGAAAACGTATTATTTGTATTATATTTGGTCCACTTTTCATCAAAACTGATAAAATATCAGCATTTCCTGCTGTTAAATGAAGAAAAAAAGTTTTGTTTTTTTATCAAAACAAAGCAATGATGCTTTATTTTGATAGTGGGTTAGCTCATTAGCATTTTGAGGGATCATGAAGAGTCTGAAAGAAGAAAAAAACAAATACACAGCAAATTTTACAGGTTATACGCAATTATTTACAATAACAGACATCTTTATATTGATTTATTTGTATTTCTGATATAAAACACAACAGTTATAAGCTTTCTCCTCTGCCGTTCGGAGTATAACGGTTAGCGGCGCAATGCATTATGGGAAACTTTGCTGTCCCAAGTCCGCAGAAGGATGCATCAGTGCATCCTCGATACAATGGGTGGAGCAAGAACATATCCGGGAACTTTGAGCGAACTTGCCATTATATGTACTTAGGATTGGAACAGTACTTGGACCATCGTTGATGACGTTTCACAAGGACGGGAGTACACAAGTACAGACAAGTACGCATATTGAGAAACGGCCTCTGTTTGCTCTGCAACGTTGATGTTTTATCTCTGCAAATAACACAAGCCTGAAGGAGTTCTGCTGTGTTGTGGAGTTGCTAATGCTAAAGGTTAGCTTCTACTAGCCAAAGTGTGCTCTGCTGTCTCCTGGATGCTAAACCAACAACAGCCTTCCCCGTCACGAGTCAATATGAGTAAGTCCTGGCGACAGCTTGATGCAGAGCGGTCAGGCTTATCGAATCCTCGTGTTTCACCGTCTATTTTCTATCAGAGGCAGGAAGTAGGTGTAGGACACAATTTTCACATTTAACCTGCATGTTAAACTCAGAGTAACCGATCATTTTGAAAAATAACAAGTTAAAAATGGTTTCTCAGTGAAGGACCTTTTTAAAGCTTCCTGGTCTGCACTGATTCCCTTCAGGACGTCCATATCATCATTTCTGAGGTTTTCAGGCACAACTCTTGTAACCAAGTGTTTCTAATTAATCGTGCTGATACTTGTCGAAACTAACTCACAGTGGTCATCAGTGTATCAGCAGGTGGTTTTTTAAAAGGTGCTCTAGTGCCGAGACTTCAAACATTTTATCTGAGGTAAATAAAGCTCGCGGGTCATGAAACATCAAGGTGATGGATTCCTCTTTGGTTATTAGCTGAAGAAACTGCCTTTTCCCAGATTTGGGGAGATTTAATCTCACATACACACCATGGTTAATTGCACCCTCACTTACTTTAGATTATTTGGAAATATTCAGGTTATCTCAATTTTAGACACATGGGTGACAAATTTTAGGGAACTAGAATGGAAACGAATCCCAATTGCATCTTTGATTAAAGCACCTTAGAGATGACAAAGTGCTAATGTTTTACAAAATAGATGGAAAATCCCAATCAATCCTCTCCCCTTTGACCAAGGTTTTCTAGTTGTCATGTCTGGTCCCATCACCAGTTTTAGATGGGATCTAATAGGGGTCTAATAGGCTCAAGCTTCAAATCAATAGTCTATTCATGAGAATCAATAAATATACCAAATACACCATGCATGAGACCCACAGGACAGCGGGCTGCATGCATAACCTGATACCTGTTGGGTAAAGTGAAGAGGAAGGCAGTGAGAGGAAGGAAGGATAGCAGTTAGGCTTAAGGGGATGCAGGGCCTTGGCATTGTAACAAAGAAAACTGGATCCTATCATCATCACAGCTGTGGATGTTTGTTAACTTAGCTCAGCCTTGTTAGAAAGACAATCAGCTGATAATAAATGTTTTATCAAAAGCATTTTCTATATAATTTGCAAAGCTGTAACCTCTGCAGCGGTCTTCAACTGACAGAGCAGCAAAGACGATTATAATGATAAGTGAAGTACAGTTGCGATTCCATGCACATAGCTAATCAACAAGAGACTGAACATGCATGTCTTACTCACTGGCTGCTGCGAGAGAAATCAAGACCAGCTGATGTGTGTTTACCTTCACTAAACCCCAGGAGGCCTTGGGTAATTGAGCATGAGCAAATCAGCAACAAAAAACCCATTTTGCATTAAGAGAAGCACACACACACACACACACACACACACACACACACACACTCTTGTTGCTTACTGACAGATGCAGAGCCCTAAAATGCAGTAGTGCGGTTTTGATGCAGGCAGATGTGTTCCATTTGAGACCTGGTGAAACGATGTGGACACATGTGACTTGATCTCTGGATAAAGCAGGATAAAGGGATCTGATAAAGCAGATCCCTGATCTGTTTTACCATTTCAATCATAAAACAACAATTTTACATTAGATGTTTGATGAACAAATGAAGATCACCAAATGTGTCCTTGAAACAAGCAGCCGCTGGTCTGGGACTATTGGTGACAAACTACAAGCTTGATTTCAGAAAGAGTTTTCAAAACATCTCAAAACATTTCAAAGGCCTTCTATTCTTCTGTGAGCTGCAGGTTGTTGGAATTTTACACTTATTCAAACATTTGCAAGACAAATATTTTGTCAGAGTGATCTCACAGTTGTTGCAGGCATCTGAAACCCATTAGCCTCCCTGTCTGCAGCCACTTTGATGGTTTAATCACAAGTAGACCCTTGGAAATCACTGCATCTAATTAGGACACCGTAACAAATGAAACAATCATTTCAGTTTTCCAATAAACCCATCCATTGATATAATCCTAAAATGCTTGTTCACATTGGTCCCAGCCAACCCAAAAAAGTAAATAAAGTTTATTTGTATATCACCTATCACAGAAACAAACATCATTAAGTTCTTTATAAAGAAAATCACATCAAAATTGATTGGCATTAATTAAAAAACAAAAGAAAAAATAATAATTAAAAACTAATGAATTAAGATCATTAAAAACAAAAAAAGGAGTTCCTGCTACAAAAAAGACATTCAAGCTTAATTAAAAATCTTCAGTACCACACGTGGACAAGCTAAGACCTTCTGAAGAAGGTTTTATGATCAGACAGGACAAAGTTTATGCTATTTAGCTATAAAATGTAGGTATACTTGCATCAAACTGTCGGGTATGGTGGTAGTAGCATCATAATGTTGTACTAGTGAACAAAGTGGATAGAAAAAGGATTGTTCAAAATCACTTGAAGTTTTCAGCTTGATGGTTGAAACTTTGACACAATCAGGTGTTCCAACAGAACCGTGATCCTAAACACGCACCAGAACTGGTTCCTGATTGGACAAAGTATGTTGACTTCTGGTTCTCAAAGGCCCGATCTCAACCATTTTGAAAATCTCCATCCATCCAACTCTTCCGCTTATCCGGAGTCAGGTCACGGGGGCAGCAGCCTGACGAGGGAGGCCCAGACTTCCCTCTCCCCTGCCACTTCAGCCAGCTCCTCCAGGGGAATCCCAAGGTGTTCCCTGGCAAGCCGAGAAATATAGTCCCTCCAGTGTGTCCTGAGTTTTCCCTTTGGGTTTTCTCCTGGTTGGACGTGCCCAGAAAACCTCACCAGGGAGGCGTCCAGGAGGCGTCCTGACCAGATGCCAGAGCCACCTCAACTGGCTCTTCTCGATGTGGAGGAGCAGCAGATCTACTCCGAGCCCCTCCCGGATGACCGAGCTTCTCACCCTATCTCTAAGGGAGAGCCCAGACACCCTGTGGAGTAAAATCATTTCGGCTGCTTGTATCCGCGATCTCGTTCTTTTGGTCACTACCCAAAGCTCGTGCCTTCCAGCTCAGTTCTCTCTTCACCATGACACACTGATACAACACCTGCACCACTGCAGAAGCAGCACCAATCTGTCAATTGGTCTCCTGATCCATCTTTCTCTCACTCGTGAACAAGACCCTGAGATTCAGAAAATCTGTGCACCATTTTTAAAGTTGGGTCTGTGCCATAAAAACAATCAATTTCAGTGAATTCTACCAATTCATCCCTAAAGACGGGGCAAATATTCAGCCAGATCTATGCTAGAAACTTGTTAATGGTTTACATTTCGCAGAAGTGCAACTTGCTCAGAAACATAATCAAATATTAGTATATGTGTTTGTATTTGAGCCTTTTGACCCTGTAGAAGATAGACTTCCACAATAAATTCAGACATGTTTGGTTATTTGAAGCATACCTGCACATTGCTGCAGCTGCACACATCCATTTGTGTTTCTTGAGGACAATGGTCTCTTCCAGCAGATTGTTCACAAGTTGTTCACCTTTGAAACTTCCCCGAAACCTGTTCAAACAAGCAGCTGTGGAGGAAGCTTTGAAAAGCCAGTCTGATCCATTGAGGTACCGCTTTGCAGCACACAAAATATAAATGAGCTCATCTTGATGCCTCGCCCCAAAAGTCAGTCAGTAGGTCTTTATGAAAGGATGTGAAGAACGGCTGTGTGGTTTTAATGTTGTGGCTGATCGGTTTGTATCAGTCGAACGTGTCACGGCTGAGCAGAAACGCGTATCTGTGTGTCTGCATGTGAATAAATGTATGGGTTTCCTGTGTGTCGGCGGTCTGTGCGTTTCTGTCAGTGCATGTTGATAGCATCCGTGTAGCAGCAGCTTCCTTGCTCTTGTAATGTGCCCATGTAATGGTGTAATGAAAATTCATGATGAGAGCATGTTAACTGCATTAGCCAGTCTCCCGAGTTCCAGCACATGAATAAAACGAAACAAGGAAAGGAAGAGAAAAAAAAACAGGAAAACTCATTTTGATGCCTAATTATTTTTGGACTTGACAGCCTGGCAGCAGCCTGGGCTGCATATGTATGTGTATGTGTATGCATGCGTGTGTGTGTGTGTGTGTGTGTGTGTGTGTGTGTGTGTGTGTGTGTGTGTGTGTGTGTGTGTGTGTGTGGGTCGTCAGTGTTGCTGAGTAGATGCACAGCGGTAAGCAGGGCCCTTCATTATGGGCCATAATGAGTACATCCACCCCAGATACAACACCTTGGGAACCTTTGTTGCGTTGTTTTGTTCCATCACCTTGAGCAACAAATCAACACACCATACATGGCTCAAGAACCTGCATGATTTTCCCCTCTGAATGGGGGCACATCCTGCCTGTGTTTTTCCACACAACTTCCTTTCATTACATTTGAATGCATATTTTGTCAAGAAGAAAACATTATCAGTGGAAAATTTTGCAGGGAAAAGCATAAATTTAGCTTTTTCTTTTGATTGTAGGGAGATCTTCCATCTGACGGTAGCAAGTTGCAATATTTTAAGTGTTCACATCCATGAAACACACAAAAAAAGAAGACAGCTTGCCGGGTGCTAATTTAAATGTTGTCAACAAAACAAATGTTTTGGGATCATTCCTGCTGCTTTTCTTAGATTTGTTTTCCCTCATGAAGGCTGGTGTCTGATGCTGGATTAAACCACAAAGCTGCTCTTTAAGGTTGTAAAAATGGCTCGCTCTAATTTCCACACAATCATCATTAGCATGGTTTATTCCTAACAAATATGTGGTTTTTGTGAGCCACGTGCTGCATAGAAAAGTTGAAAATGATTGCTTTGTGAGGACCAGGATTTTTTAAATCATTGTTAAATTTATATCTTGTCTTTGTAACTCTACTCTCATGGAGGTAAATGCCCTCAATAGAGCTGATAATCAGCTGACTGAAGGTTTTCTACATTACCTAATCAGACACACCTGTGTTGCACAAATGATTGTGTGTTTAATCAACCCCATGGGACCGACAGAGTCCTTCCTGACCATGATGGAGACACGCTCCAGTGCCGCGGATGCAACGCAGCATTCCCGAAATCACAATCTTCCCGGATTAGACAACCATGGAACGAGAAGCCGGGCATCCGGATTGCTTTTTTTTTTATTTTTTGGTTTATGATTACCCTTATTTTAACCACATTAACCCCCTGATTGCTTGAAAAGACATTATTAGACGCTTTCATTAGTACAAAAAGAGGGAATGAAGAGCAAATGGAGGCTAACAGGCAATCATGACCGCAAAATCTAAGGCAAAAGGACACAAAGAGACAGACATGAAAAGACAGGGGGAAAGGAGTGGGGATGGTGGGGGTGCTGGGAGGGGGAGATGTTCGATCGTCGATTAAAGTGCAATTGTGCAATTTCATTCCTGTTCCAGCACAATGAGGAATGAGATTAAGCTCAATTTGGACCTGTTCAGGAGATCTCCTCACCTCTTGTCTGAGGTGCACCATGCAACACACACACACCTACACACCCCTGGAGCCCCTCACCATGTCAGCACCCCTCCAGGGAAATCAGGCGTCTGGAGACAGGTCAGCCCTGGCCCATGTATATATTCATGGGCTTAATCTGGCATCATTTCTCTCTGCAGCCGGAAAAAGAAATGTATTTAATTTACACAATCCCCATTTGGCTTGTTCACCAAGGAGAAATACATATAGGGAAAGTAGGCTCACAGTCAGGGCTTCGGCCCTTCATCTTGCACTAGTTAGCAGAGGGGTGCACATACAAGTTTGTGCATGTGTCTATACAGCGCACGTCAGAATGCATAGCAGGTTTTTTTGTCGGTGTACAGCAGAGGAGGAAAAAACACATCTTATATTCCAGAGCTGTACAGTACACCCAAACAGTGGCAGCTGTACTCGTCAGTCTGAATGGGAGGATGGGAGTTGTACCCAGCAGATGCTGTGTGTGTATTAAACAGATTAATTATTAAAAGATGCTTGACAGATGAAAAGTGAGTCCTGGGGCTATAAAGGAAAATGTTTATTCTTCTGCCATAGACCGTAGTACACTTAGCTTCTGCTCTCAACTTTATCCAGTGCCTCAATGAAGAAAGTAAACATTTTTCTGTGCTCTGTGTGGTTGGAATCACATGCATAATCATTTGAAAAGGGCCGCCTGGGACGAACCTTCAGATACGGATGTGTGTTTAGTGATTGGGCTGAAATACGATTATTGTTCTGAACCAGGGTTTGCATATGGGTGTGTGTAGCCTGAGGACAGATCCGTTCACGTTATTTTCTGGACATTAATCAGATACTCTTGTTCTCAAACCCCTGTCAGCTTACTTTCACGGCATATTTTTCCTTCAAGCATTTGGAGTAACTCGTACAGCTGTACACGTTTGACTCTAATGCATTGTAGCGGGTTGGGTGAATATTTTTGCTTTAGTTATTAATCATGTTTGTGGAATTTTCTTCATGCCAGTAAACATGTTCAGCGCTGTGGAGTTTTCAAGAATTTCTTTTAAAGCACCAGAGTGACTTTTGGACAGATGATGGGTTTAATCACTGGACTTGTAAAGAATCAGCATCAATTAGTCTGATTGCAAAAGCGTGGGGGAGAATATGGCTGAGACTTCTGGTGAACATATATGGTTTATGTTCATTTCATAAAATGAAGGTTTGTCATAAAGGTATAAAAAACAACTCAGTTAATTTTACAAATATTGAACTAAAGCTGCACTTGCACATGTAAGCTGTACCAAATATACCAGATAATAAGCATCATTTCAAACTGGAAAGGTGATAAAATCAATGTGACAGATGCATGTCAGGTGTGGTAAATAATTCACAATTTCTAACTATAATTATTGATTTTTGTTTATGATCATTCGTCAGTTTGATTCAGCAAATTCCAAGATAAAATCCAACAGGTAACTTTCACCAGAGCACGTTAGCTATTGGATCAGGACGAGAAATCAGCTAATTTAAGTGTAAAGGTAATCATCGGGACAGTTGTGACAAGTCTCGAGTTGTTTTTCTGATTTCAGACAACAACAGTACAACAGTGAATAAGAACCCTGGGAGAGGACAAGAGGATTGGGGGATGTTTGCAGTCAGACACATCTGTCTGTGACATGGGGAGGAGGGAGAGAGAGAGAGATACCACCTGCTCGTGCCATTTCTCCTCTTCTTCCATGTAAATAGGTTACAAATTATTCACTCCTGGATCGGAGCATCCAAGCCTCACCTGTAGGTGGAAGCCAACAAAAACGGACCAGTTAGCCTCCGATGTTTCTGTTTCCTGATTTTTATACAGAATCACAGAAATATTTCCTTCCATCCCCCATTTTACAGACACACACACATTCACTGATACACACATGACAGACACGGGTTGCTGGGCCCCCTGTTGCCTCATCTGTCAGCCCCTGCAACCAAACACACACACACACACACACAAGCTCTCATGGGACAGGGTCTCAGATGCAGATCATCAGTATTAGCGGGCAGCAGAGGGATTAGCATCCCCCTGCAGTGACCTACAGGTGTAGCCCTGGGTTACACCAGACACTCATCTTTCCTGAGCATCGCCGGGCGCTGACCTCTGGCCCTCGCCCAAAACACCTCACAGGAAAAGCAGCGCCCAAAGACACATGGAGGAGGTTTTAGATGTTAGGTTAGAAAAGGATTTAAAGGGAGTTCAGTCAATTATAGAAATAAATAAACGTGAAAAGGGCTTGAATTGTGGTAAAAATTAGGCGGAAGTAGATGGAGTGAAGGTATTTAGATTAGTTTACCATAGAAGAACAGTTAAGCTGTAATGTTATTGTGTCAGATGTGAGAGAAATTAGTTTACAGGTAAAACTAAAAAAATTACAATTTCATGCTAAAGTCCATTAATTTTGGTAATTGAACTTAAAAGGTGAAACTAATCTATGAGACAAACTCATTACAGGCACAGCCAGATGTTTCAGCCTTTAATTGTTATAATAGTGATGATTGTGGCTACAGCTGATGAAAACACCACATTCTAAATCTCAAACAATTAGAATATCATGAAAATATTCTAGACTCAAAGTGTCACACTCTAATCAGCTGATGAATCCAGAACACCTGCAAAGGGTTCCTGAGCCTTTAGATGGTCTCTTAGTCTAAGTTGGATTACTGAAATAAATGGACTTTTGTACCATATCATAATTTTTCCAGTTTCACCTGTTTGTTTTTGTTTACATAAAGAAGTCAAACATCTACTGGTAGATGTCTTTTCTGTCCAGAAATTCTGGTTAAAATGTTAAAAAAAATAAAAACCAGGAGAAAAAGCTTGTTGTTTGCTAATAATTCCAAATGTTTTTATCTATATTTGTGCATATTTGTTGTGCTAGTAGTGTCTTTGTAAGATGGATGTGGTTTATCATGCCTCGCTGAGGTTTATTACTAACTGTAGCCCACTGACACCATCATTGTGAATTGTATTCTCAAGCAGGATGGCCTTCTTTGTCCACCAGGAGGATGGGACATTGGTACACTTTCATTTATAAGGCCATGCTTGGACGACTACCCACCTACATCTATAACTTCTCACAGTTGCGTGCAAATGATCAGTTGTTACTCTGTGTTCCGTTTGCTCGCACTGAACTGGGCAAAAGGGCTTTCGTTCACTCTGCTCCTTCTTCATGGAACAGGCTGCAGGAAAACTGGAAACTAACCAAACTTATCTCCTTGGATACACTTAAAACCAGACTGAGAACACTTGAGACAGATTCCCTGTGTCCTAACTGTCTTTTACAATTTTGTATATAACTAAATGTGTAACTGAGAAATTTTGTGACTGTATCTTTTGCTACCTCTTGGCCAGGACTCCCTTGAAAATGAGGTTCATGGTTAAATAAAGAATAAATAAAAAATAAAATAATAAGTTTGTCCTACAAGAGCATAACCCTCGCTGGTTTTCAGCAAAGGTTTTGAATCTAAAAATCACAACAATTTAAAATCAGACCCCAAATCCAACAATGTTAACACAGTAATGCAACAAGACCAACTTCAAAGTAAAGTTCTCGTATCAGGTTGTGACTACAATTGTGTGTGTGTGTGTGTGCGTGCGTGCGTGCGTGCGTGCGTGCGTGCGTGCGTGCGTGCGTGCGTGCGTGCGTGCGTGCGTGCGTACATGCATGCAGGTGTTCCTGAAGAAGTCTCTCTCAGGAAAGCAGGAATGAGACTTTGCTCCAGGAAAAGTGAACTAATATGCAGCTGTGACTCATAAAAACACAACCTTATGAAAACAATCTGTGATTTAGGATTCTGTTAAATGTCAAGTGACACTTTACGATGATTTTACCAATAATGTTTGTAATTTCATGTTATTGAGCTTTTTTTGAGCTAAAATCAGCTGAAGATTCAACCATGTAGAGATAAATGAATGCTGACAGCTGATCTGTTTATACATTTTCATTAACAGTTATTTTTTTGTCCATAATTGATCATGCAGTTATTATAAACTAAAACATGATTTACCAAAAACATATGGCTTTTCTTTTATTATGATTATAATAATAAAGCCAAACAAAAGATTAACTTTTCAAAAAGATTATATTTGAAAGAGGGAACAGGGTATATTGTGTATTTTGATGTTTGAAAAGCCTTTTAGTGTAAAAAAAACATTACAATTACTTCCAGTTAGCTTCCTGGACAGCCTCAGTTTGGGGAAATGGCTAAAGGCTAATCTAATGAGCAGCCAAGACCAATGTGTATGGGGGTCTTCTCATAACAGATCTTAAGTTTCACAGCAGGTGGTATGTAAAGTATTTTAGACATTTTTATACTACTGTCAGTTGCAGCACGTGGTCTTGTACTTAATCTGTGGTTATTTATAAACATAAACATCACCTACAGCGGAAACATGTCGGCGTCCGGGTGCATCCAGGGGTTAAAGCCATACTATGCAACTTTTTCATATGTTTAAATCATGTTCTTGAGTCAGTATGTGCTAAAATGACCCTTTGCAGGGTTAATGAAATGTCACTCAGACCCCCACCACCTTCTGTGGCCAGAATACCACACTTGCAACTTCAGAGTGGCGGTCCGCTCCCTGATGAACATATTAAAGTGGAGCTGACATGCCTGGTGCTGCAGTCTGCTTCCAGCATGTTTCCTGCATGTTTTAGATCATGAACACAGCCAATTTGTTTGATTTAGTGATGAACCGCTCCTGTAGACACTAATGAAGGCTGAGGAGACATTTCAGCAGTTAGATTAAGGTGTTAAAAAGACGAACGCACAGCGATGAGATGAGTTTCACTTTTGCTTTTGCTAACGAACACTATAGGGTGCTAAAAACAAGCCAAAACTGCCAAGTGTTCCGTTAAGTCCAGCAGGAATTTATTTATAATTCTGTTGAAACAACCGTCTGAAGCAAAAGTGACAGATGTGTAAAAACCGATGACAAAACATCTGTAAGAATCACAGTGAAATGTTGATGACTGGAGTTGTTTTAAGAATCTGATTAGGAAGCGATGAGTAGTTTTTTTATTAATAATGCTCAAAACTGGAACTATAAAGTGTGTTTACTGTGAATAAACTCCAACCTGTCTCAGCAGTTGTTTTTAGTCAGCTGTGTGACAAACTGCCATGGAGGGGATTTAGCCTTTGAGGCTAAAAATTGACAGTTTTAGGAGAAGACAGTCAGCGTTTTAGGCAAATTGTTGTGTTTTCTAATCCTCTTCATTTCATTCATTCTTCCTCTGTGTTTTCTCTTCCTTCCTACGTAAGTTATCCCACTTCTGATTTAACGCAGGAGAAAAGGGTGGTTTTGATACTCAGACAAAACTCACAACCGAGTGAAGATGGAGGCAGCCGAGCAAAAGGCCTTTGGTGGTTGACGCTCACGTTTTGTTTGCTGTAATATCATTTGAACCTGGCTTGTGTTGTTGCCTCCCTTCGGACTTCTCACATTCTGTTGACATTTTGCTGTTATTTGTACACGGCAAAGCGGTCCATTTTCCCCGCATCAAAAGTGCTTTTACACGCGTGTGTCAGGATGTCTTTGGTGCTTACCTTCAGCTCCTGTCAGGAAGCGAGAGCAGGGCCTGTGCTCAGGAGCAGAGGGAGGCGGGGGGGAGTCGAGGCTGCTTTGTGCCCGAAGCGTTTTTTTTAGTGAAGGCGAGAACTGGCTCAAAGGCTGTCAGCGCACACGCAAATTCACATCAATATACATACACCAACAAGCCTTTTCACTCTCAGCTGCTCTCTTGGTAAGAAGTAAGTGAACTCGGGTTCGTAACTCGCACCATCCACGCGAGCACACGCTACGCTCATTACACCGACTGTGGCTGAAGAACCACGAGGGTGGTGAATGCAGATGTGATCAAAGCAAGCAGAGTTAGGACTTTAGGGTTAGGGTTAGGGTTAGGCTAACCCTAACCTGAACAACCCAGAGTGTGAAACGGGACCAGAGTTATGAATGATGCCATTGTTCTTTATGATTATATCTTCTTGTGTTAAATAAAGAAATGTAACTAAATGTAAAATTAACATATAGTAAATGTGATTTGGAACTCCATATGTTGATTTTGGTGATAAGTATGCCTGAAAAAGTTCTTTTATTTAATTTTTAATCTGGATATCTGGAGCTTTGTTCTGATTTTATGATTTTATTTGTGGCAACTCAGAGGCACAATGTTGCCGTAAAATATTTTTATTTCAAATGACACTGCATTGGTATGCACAACACTTTTGCAACTAAATGCACATATATGAGCTACGTGACCACAAAACGTCTTTACCATAATTCTGTTAACTGGCATTTAATTCACACTTGGGCTGCCGGCCATGTTTGAGACCGGTGTGAGATGTGCTGCAGACAAGATCAATGCCTCTGCAACAATTTTCAAATTCAAAATTCATTCAACATAACCCTGCAACTCATACAAGGAAATTCCTTTCCAGACATTTTAGAATTTCCTTTGCAAAGACGTTTGCATTTTGTTGCCAAGACTTGCAGCAGAGAGACGGCTTGACTTCACAGCTTCAGTACAGACGTCCATTTTTTTTGTACTTTCAGTAATTTCTTGCAAGCTCTGACAAAGTATTAGGATGTATACCATGATGGTAATCCTTCATTTTATAGTTCAGTTTAACATGCAGCTTCTCGGTTAATTTAATGAGCAAGTTTCATTGCACTTGTCACAAGGATATGAAAAACCTCACGTTTTGCTTTTATAAAATTAATTCAAAGTCACTAAATTGTGGTGTTTTCAAAGTATATTTGAATCAAATCTGCACCTGTTAAAAATAATAATTATATGGTGGTTTGGAAATGTCTTTTTTACATTTTGGAGATCCTGCAGGTACATTCAGATACATTCAGACTACTTATCTGTGTCTCTTACAGTATGCTGCATAGTGTTGGTACCCAAGTTTGTTTTCATCTTTTATTTGTGTTTTTTTTAGTGATCTAAGATTACAATACTAGATTACTGCATATGTGTATATACATGTATCCTTGTTTTTATCTTTCTTTTAATTACCCTTTGAGTGCTGGTGCTGCTGTGACAAGTGAATTTCCCCACTGTGGGATCAATAAAGTCTATTCTATTCTATTCTATTACTGAGTGAATTTGCCCCACTGAGTGTGTTATATTTTCTGTGCAAAAATTGGTGTCATTTTTCAAAAATCACTGTTTAGTTTTTATCATAAGTGTTTTTAAAAAGTATTAGACAAAAACTTGCTAAAAATTGAGTTTTTAATGTTGATATTTGCAGAAAATGATGGAAAAAAGCATAAATAGATCTAAAAAAAAATATTACATATACTTTTGATGTCATCCTGTTATGGAAATTCAATGCAATTATTACATCAAAATAACAATAAGGAGGCATTTTTATTTTTTCTACTTTGAAAGTCACACTTGGCAGTTTTGGCTTGTTTTTAGCACCCCCTAGTGTCCGTTAGTGAAAGCAAAAGTAAAACTTATCTCCTCGCTGTGCGTTCGTCTTTTTAACACCTTCATCTAACTGCTGAAATGTCTCCTCAGCCTTCATTAGTGTCTACAGGAGCGGTTCATCACTAAATCAAACTAATCAGCTGTGTTCATATAAACATGCAGGAAACTGCAGCACCAGGCATGTCAGCTCCATTTTTCTAATCCAACAGGGACCGGACCAGCACTCTGAAGTTGCAAGTGTGGTATTCTTACCACAGAGCGCGGTGGGGGTCTGAGTGACATTTCATTAACCCTGTAAAGGGTCATTTTAGCACATACTGGCTCTAGAACATGATTTAAAAATATGAAAAAGTTGCATAGTATGGCTTTAAGAGCCAATGCAGATGGTCCAAAGGGCCACTTGTGGCTCCTGAGCCTCAGGTTGCAGACCCCTGGTCTAGAAGTAGAAACAAAACATTTCAGGCAGTAGTTTTCTTCCATTCTAGTGCAACTTTTACATAATAAAACAAATATGTGTACAGGAATTAAATATTAAGTCAGTCTACTTGCTGCAATAAAAGCACATGAAAGAGCAGGAGAAATTATTCATTGTGTGAATTTAAACTTATTTTAAGATGAGAGTTATTAGGAAAGTGCCTCCAGACTCTCGTCAAACAGGCCCAGCGTTACATACGTAATCTGAGAGTTATTTACTCTCCTCATTCTAAGTAACATGTGCTCTGTCTGAGGAATTTGGGATCTCAACCATTTCTTCCCGGCGAATGACAGCAGTGTACCCCTGGTGTGTTGGAGGCTGCCAACCACTAAGCAGTCCTGGCATTCTGCAGACAGGCCAGACTTGTGGTTGTTGTTTTGCTCAGTCTTTGGCTGCAGGCTATATGCAGAACACAGACAGCTAGCCTGTTCCCACACAAGGGTTCAGCGCTAAAGGTGCTCAGTCCAATACTCCACTCTGGGTACATTATCAGGGAAAGATCTGGTGGGCAAGTGTGAGGAAGAGCAGCAGAGGAGAGGAGCTGAGGAAGAGAGGGCTGGCACAAACCACCCTGAGATGGTTCAGATACATGAAGAGGAGCAGGAAAGTTTTCAAATACAAGCAGAACTCGTAAAGGACAAGGATCGGGATAATTCCTAATTCATTTTTCTCTCTCTTTCAGCAATTTCTTTTCCTGTGCATCATTCAGTTCTTTGGTTTCTGCTGTCAAAAATGGCTAAAACCACAAATTCACATAGTCTCATGTCATTCATCTCAAGAAGGAGCATTCTAGTCTATGTTTGGGTTCCTCTGGTGAGCCAAGGGCAATTGTGACTCAACCTAACCGTCTCCTGTCACACTCTTTCAATTAGAAATGACAGAAAAGCTAGAATGTTGTCTGCAATGGAGTATTTTTTCAGCTGTGTCTGACTGTTTCCCTGCCCAACAACTAGGTTTAATCTTATCCTGGCATTTAAGGGTGACAGCCATGAAAACAGAAAGCTAAAAGAATGCATTTTGGAGCTGGACGTCTGCCTGGCATTAAAGCACAATAACCATTAATCTGTTTCTAAGATGTGTCAGCCAGTTAGTGTACTTTAAGCTCATTCGTCCAGATGAGTCAGTGTTTGCATGTCCCTCTGCGGCCCAACTCCCTCCTGGATTAACTATTTGGTCGCTAAGCTCAGACGGGCCGAGGTCTACCCAGCCCTAACCGGCTCATATATGCAGTTTTAATTGAGCGATAATGAAGAGAGCTTGTCCAAGATGAGGTTAACAGGAGTGTATTAATTTGAATAGGACCCTCTGGATTATCCCAGAGCCTCTCCGAAAACGGGCCGCTGTGCTGTCCACACGAAAACAGAGCGCACGGCATTTCCTCATAGACAGCAGGTCAACATAAGGGCCATTAGCATAAGATTCAGACCAACAGGTTATGTGTATGTCTTGGATCCGGAGCAGTTTATCTACCTTGATGCAAACTTTAAGAGGCAAAGTGTTGCAGGAGAGCTAATAACCAGAGGGCAAAGATAAAAATCTATATCACTGATGTAGATTTCTATCTTTCTTTCTATTCTTCGCCCGTCTGTCCAGCTCCTTTTCTCTCTCTATCCTCCACCATTGTTGTTATCAATTGATACAGTTGCTCAAGCGCAGCATTTGAATCCTAAGGACCTCTGGGAGCGGATTTGTCTCCACCAAGCCCCTTCTAACGGGGATTAAGAGGATTAAAAACCATAAAATGACCCCAGCTCGGAGTCCCCAGAGCCAGGCCCAGCTTGTCTCAGACAAGCCCAGCCAGGAATGGAGCCGTGGCCGTAGGCCTTCTTTACCAACGGCCCCTTAAAGCTCTCTGTTAGCATGACAAAAGAGAGCGCAGTCCCCGGATCCGCCAAGGAGGCAGTACAATGGGGTGGCTGCTTTCTCTGCTACTCATTTTCATGGAGACAAACAGCATTA
Source organism: Aphyosemion australe (assembly GCA_006937985.1). Lineage (NCBI taxonomy): Eukaryota > Metazoa > Chordata > Actinopteri > Cyprinodontiformes > Nothobranchiidae > Aphyosemion > Aphyosemion australe. The sequence continues at coordinate 175,905 of SSNS01000011.1, read as the reverse complement.
CACTTGGCAGTGACATTGTTCTAAACTCCAACATGGAGCCTCTCTTTCTCTGTGGAGCTCAAGGTGTCATATTAATTATTTAAATCTGATGTGGATTTTCAGCGAGGGATCCCTCCAAGGCCTTACCCGCAGCCAGAAGGTCTGGGATCTGAATTCGTTTGGTTAATTAGACCTGAAACCGGGCTTTGATCTCCACCAAAATCGGAAAAAAGGGAAACTTCCAGAATGCATTATTTCAGCCTTAACCTATTTTTTTCCCTTATAGATCTTCCCAACCCATTTCACCCCCTTTCATAATGTTGTGAACACGAGTGTGTGTTTGTCACCCTGTGTGTGTTGGGCTGAATTAGAGAGTACAATGGCTGTGTTTGGGGTTAAGGATTTTGCAGTTAACCAGCTTCATGAGGTCAATGATGAAGGTAATTGAGGGCCACTTTAATCCACTCAGGAGGCATGACAGAACCATTTACTCACATCGCCTCACAGAGAAGGTACAGTTGGACTCACATGAAAGGAGAGAAAATACAAGGAAAGGTAGAGAGAACAAGACAGCGGGGGCTGGGGTGGTCTTTCTCTCACAACCTCATTTAAAACATGCAAGAGGGAAACTGAACAGAAGAAGATGTAAATGTAATAAAGCTCAGAGCCAAAGATATTGATTCAAGATAAATTGCAAAATAATACAAGAGTGGAGCTTTGAAGGCTGCTCAGCGAGAGGTTCCAGTTCAGATATTTTTGATTTTTCAACAGGCCGGCTGAAAATCGGAGGTCAAGAAAAGTCCTGCAGGCAGTCTCATTCAAGCTCGACTAACGATGAAGCCCAGCAGCTTGCAGCAGAGCTGGCAGATGTAAAAATATATAACGGGGGTGTGCATCTCGGTGGCTGGCTGGGTTTAAGTTCTATCAGATGTGTTTAATAATCCAAACGTGAGGACGGGTCACATGGGGAGTGGGTGTGAGAGACAGGACAGCCACTAAGACATGCATTAAGTTCCCCGCTGTCACTGTCACAGATATGTCTTCAGACAGCCCTCTCCACTGGATTCCATGTCATTCCTCTTTGAACGGCTAAATTGACAAGTTTATGCATAATTGAGGCTAGTATTACGAGAGGGAGAATGAAGGGACCGTTTTCTCCCAAGACTGAAAGGGATGGGGGGGTACCTTCTTCAGAAGGGTGAGTTGGGGGTATTGAAAGCATTGATGTGGAGACCTAGCTCAAACACCAGGTGAACTTGTGATTTTCTGAATAAATGTCCCACTGAGCCTCTTCTGCTGTTTTCTCTGTGGCTAAGCGTCAGCGAGCTGATTGTAAGTGAATCAAGCTCTCTTGTCTACGTTGATAATTAATTTATTCTCTGAGTGGAGCTCACAGCAGAGGGCCTGACACTTCAGAGTTTTACACGACTCTGGTTAGGGATGAGAAAAATATGGGACAAGGAAAGAAGACTTTAATTTAACAGTCTGATGAGGAAAGAATAGAAAGTCTCAAATCAGGTGCCTGTATCGTTGAATTTCACTGCACACCAGTAATGTCACGGTGGAGCTGATGGCTACGTGTTTTCAGGTAGCTCAGATTTTATCCCAGGACCCTTAAAGAGACAGTGTGTAGTTTCCTGGCGATAGGGGGCAGTACTTACATTTCAGGGTAGTTTTACACCATATCTCCGTGACTGTGGCTAGTTTAAATAAAACATTACGGTAAATGTTACCTGTCGAGCAGAAAGCGTGCGACCTCGGCGTGACTCCTCAGACATTTATAGTCCTTCAGTTAATTCCATAGAGAGAACACAATGCTGATGCTAGTATTCTGCTGGTGTAGGTTCCGGATCTGCTCGGGGTCCTGCGCCTGCAGATGATGTCAAACTACGGCAACACCTCTCGGCCAAAATATATTGCTTTTTTTTTTCCATTCTGTTCTTTCACATAGGTTTTGGAAAGAGTTTAGCAGTTTTGTTATTAAATTCATGTTCCTTACCATCTAAATGTTTTCAAACGTGGTAACGTAACCTCCGTAAGTCGTACATCCAGCAAATCATCTAGTGTGATGTCATCGGCAGGCGCAGGACCCTAAGTCGGCTCATATAGAAGGGAACATGGTGTCCAATATGAGGTACCCCCAGAGACTTAGACCTGCGCCCTATGTATTTTAAACCCAATTTTTATGGTTATATGTTATGAAGTCGCCAATATTGTTCAACAACTGGATCATTTTATTAATTTTCAACAACATTAAGATGGATATTTTCAGAGATTAATGGTAAAAATGACATATTGTCACTTTAAATGAACAAAGACCCAACATTATCCATCAAACTGTCTTTTTCTTACACCTTCTGGTTCTCAAACATCCACATTATTTTATTAAAGTGATCAATAAGACAAACTGTTAGTTTTTAGGGACCTCCCAACAAACATTTTCTCAGCTAAATCTTCCATCCCTACTCTTCAACATGCTGTTTGATTGTTCAAACTATCAATAAAATGCAAAAGACTGTCCAGTGTGAACAGTCCTCGGCCCTAAAGAGACCCGCGTGTGCAGAAGAAGACATGATGTCACACGATGCATGCTGTGTTCATGGAGGTAAACATGGATGTTACACCCGTCACGTGTGATCACGCCGCTTCGCACCGCCCAGAGCACAGAATTATGTCGTCTGTCACACTTCAGTGACATCAAAGTCAGATGAAATGCAACATGACCATCCAGACTCAGATCAGACAAAAAAAAACCTGATTTGGGTCATATATGAGGATAGGAGTCACATTTGGGCCACTTTTGCTTGCAGTGCAAACATAACTTTTATTCATGTATCAAATCCTAGTGCCATGTGCTGGTTCCTGCACCTATAAGTGGTATGTTCATGTTTTACATGCATATTTCCCAACTGTCTATTTACTCTGTCAATGTTTTGGTCCACACCAGCCTTTTAATTTAATCAATATTGTTTATTTATTATTGTTTTGCTTTGTTTAAACCATCTTTGTATCCACAGTTTGGGTTCTCGTTTTTATACTTTTAATGCATCATTTATGTTAAATTTTTTAATTAAGTTTACTTTGTTTTATCTTTTTTCAAAGGAAATTTTATAAAGTTAAAAGTGTGAAATTGTTCCTAAAATCTATGTAGTAAGCAGTTGTAAGTAGTATGATGATGTAGTTAGTATTAGGGGTTGATGAAATGAAAGTCCTTTATTTAATAATTGTTTTCTGGCACAAAAAATAAATAAAAATGTTTGAAAACTGAAAAAGCCATGTTTTAATATCTCAACAAATCAAGTAAACGGAGACTTTTTTGCTTGCTCATTTTTAATTTTTTCCTTAGTTACTGAAGATTATTAATTAATTTATTTATTTATTATTTCCAGCCCTATTTAAGTGAACAGAGTTATGTTTATGAACATTTCCAACTGCAGAATAAAAGCTTCTAAATTTGCAGAAATTAATAATTATGTATTCTCCTTTTTCTAAACACACACACACACAAAGCAGGAGCTAAAATCAGAGTTTTCACATAACAATGCTAATTAGTGTCAAAATAAACAAACTAAACAGGTTAAATTGCAGATTTTATATGTTAAATATTAGACTTATAGATTTCTGTTAAGTCACTTGGAACTTGTTTTGGAGGAGCTGCCATAAAACTAATACTATGAAATATATTCCAGACACAGAAAATTTAAGGTTTTACAAATTTAAAATGGAAAAGTCCGGACCATTTCCTGTAACCCATTCCATCCCCTCTAGTTGGCGGCCAATTTAACGCGCTCCTCTTTGCACCGTCCTTCAGATGTAGATCAAACTCCCAGCAAATGTGTTTCAGGCTAATCTCTCATTATTTACAGGGGAGAGCCCCTAACCCAAAAACGTGTACACAAAAACACATTCCTGCCACACACACACACACACACACACACACATAAACGAAGACCTAATGACAGTGAGTGAAATAATCACTTGCCTTGTCTGGGCTTGAAGTTGACCCCCCGCCCTCAAACACACACACATATCCATTAGCGTCCACAAGTACACACAAGCAGCAGGGCCCTCTTCTCTGGCCCGTGCGACCAGCCCTCAATGAATACAAAAGATTGCGGGGATTAGGCATTTGGTCGGCCATTGTTCTGGCCAGCTAAATGAGGTTTGGCCGGTGGCAGCCGGCACGGGGGCCGGGTCCAGCGTGAAGCTGAAGCGGAGGCAGCGGCCGCCCCTCGGAGGAAGAGTTCTAATTACCTCTTCCTGAGAGAGATGACAGCTTTGGCCTCTGCATCCCTGAATCTTGGACATTAGCAACTGAATAGAGAGCTTTCATACTGTATATCATTTTAATCTTTCATGCTCAGATCCAGCAGATGGCTTATTACCGGCCTGTGTGAGGAGGCAGCAAGGGAGACAAATGGCCCATGTCTCTTTTAAGAAGGGATGTCGGGGAAATGGCATTCATATAGGGCAGGAGCAGCGGATAATTGTATATCTGGCTGTTTGGAGGTGCAGCGCTGCTCACACGCTGCCAGCCTATAAATCATAAAACTATTAATCTTGGACAAATCCCACTCGCAGGGCCTGATGGGGGGGGCAGCATGTTTGGAAAAATGAGATTGATTCAAAATATGAAGAATTCCAATATGACGTGCATGTTAAGTTGACAGACATTCCCATGCAGCTGAATGCATTTGTTTATGCGTTCATTTAACCTTCTTCTGTTTCAAATCAAAACAAATGTGACTGATTAAAATATCGAGTCGTTTTGTGCTGAGCTTTATTATCTGACCAGTGACTTTTTATGCTGCTTCAGTTACTCATTATCTGTTAATAAATATTAAGTGGAGATTTCTGCAGAGGGGTGGGGGGTGCACTGTGGGACACAACTTTTATAGGATCACCAAAGTGAGTCAGAAGTATAAATCATCTGATGGTGGTCAGAGAAAACGTACAGAATCCAGAAAGTAATAAGAGTCCCTTGCAGCCAAGTTTTCTATCATTTAGAGGTGTGTGTGTGTGAGTGCGTGTGTGCGTGTGTGAGTGTGTGTGTGAGTGTGAGAGAGGATGTGGAACATCTGACTTTTATTACATTTCAATAAACTTTGCATTTAGGCAGCAGACTGTATCTCTCTTTCTCTCTCTCTCTTAGTGGTCCATCCATCCATCCTTCTCTCTCCATCTCTCCATCCCCTTATTGATATTGTCCATCCAAAAAGAAACAATACAATTCCATCTCCTGTGCTGACAATGATGCATGAGCCTGATGGAAAACACTTTTCAGGTGTTGTCATTATAAAACCTCTCTCTCTCTCTCTCTCTCTCTCTCTCTCTCTCTCTCTCTCTCTCTCTCTCTCTCTCTCTCTCTCTCTCTCTCTCTCTCTCCCCGTGTGTAACAAATACAAAGTCAGGGTCCAAAGTGCAATACTCTAATATCTCTAAAGCTTTTCATTGGCATCTGTGGAGCCTCGGCTGCTGGATTGTCTCCTTTTCAATTACCTGATCTTTTCAACTCGGCGGGAAATGAAAAATGTGCAGCACAGTAGGAGCTCTGGTCCAAAACAAAAAAAGAAAAGAAAAATCCTCCACTGGATTCTGTGTTCCACTCTCCCTCTCTCCATTCATCACACACGTTTCACTCAGGGTGTTGTCCTACTGCTCCAAATTAACATTTGACTGCAATTAGCTGAGCAGCAGACCAGAGCTGCACCAGTTCAGTGCTGATCCTTAGCACAGATCACAGTTATCGCTAATATAAGGGCATTTTTGATTAATGGTTTTACTCATTCGCTCTGACTGCTTCTGGTTTGAGCATCAACTGGGGAGGACCTCCAGTTTCTGACTTCACTCTTCTGTCCAGCTGCATTGATGGAGACATTGTCCAGCTCTGTATTTATCAAGACAAGCTGCTCTAATGCTGTTCGGTGACACGGAGCTGGGAAAATGAAGAGAAGCTGGTTATTAATTAAATATTTGCCAAATGACTCATGTCAGACTGAAGGTTTGAAGAAGGATCAAACAAACACGTGCTTTGAGCTCATCTGGTGTGAAGTCATGCTGAAATCATTTTTAAAAATCTAATTCAGCGCGATCAGGAGATGCATGATAACCACCATGTTTGACTGTTTCATGAACTCTGACCTTTATCTCTGCCAACAGTGCTTTAGGTGTTCTGGGTTCCTGAATTGATTTGCTTTTTGAGATCTTTTAGCCTATTTTCTGATGTCGGACAAAATTAAAATAAATCTGTAAGGGAGCAAATACTTTTTCACAGCACACATGTAAAACTAATGAGCTCAGTTAGTCGTGTGTAGAAAGTTTTTTTTTTAAAGCTCTATTATGTGGTATATTAAGCATATGAAGCAACATCACAGCAGAAGATTTGCTCAATAAACATCAAGCATGAGATACAAAAGCTAAAGGTTTGTCAGAATAAACTGTGCTCTGTTGTCAAGGCATGCTCTTTTTTTTCTAAATCTGTAAACTACAAAAATCGCAGCCTGCTTGTGAAAGACGTGCAACGCCGTACAGGAAAAGAGCGTCGTTTACACCTCTGCAACCCACCACCAAAGCAGCTGCATGCTGATTAGGGCCAAATAAAGTGAGCAGCAGCTTTTGATTCTTTTAACAGAAAAACAAAACTGCAAGACGAGGAGCCCCGCTCCCTGTCATGTCAGTGTTCCCTTCAGGAACAGCAAAAGATTACAGCTTTCAAAGTCACATGCAACCACGACTGTATTGTCTTTCAACCACGGTTGGAGTTCAAAACCTCGCGGCTTCGTTCGATTGAGGCGAAGTGAGTTTATGAGGCAGGGAGCGAGCAGGCAGATGTGAGAGGAAAGTAGCTTGGCCTGCTCTCCATGGATCTGCTAGTGAGATGGAAAAAAAAACGTCAGCTTGTTTGCAATAAATAGCAACATCTGATAAATATGGTACAATTGTTATTTTGTTTATGAATTTCTAATGACTTCTCCAATAGCAAAAAAAGCAATGAGCTCTACTTTAAACAAAACAAAACAGGATAAACAAATCAGCAAATTTTGCATATTGATAGTTGTTTTTTTATGTTGCTTTTGTTCTTTTCCTGCTGACGCTCCTGTCTTTACAAGTTAATTCAATTCCACTTATTTTTACTAAGGACCGTCCCTTGTGACTAGGTATTAGTATTCGACTCCAGCAGATGATGTTTCACCCTCAGACGATAAAGAGAGACACGCTGCTTCCTCACAATGAACCAGGAGATTTTGCTCGTATCCAGTGACTTTTCTGTAGGAAATCAGCCAGAACCCAAGCTAGTTATTCAGATCGCAGTGTGTGATGGTTGCCTACTGCCGTGCAGCTTTGAGGGGATCTGAGGGACACAAAAACGTGGAGTTACCTATCATCCTTGCTGGCCGAGGCACGGGTTTGATTTTTTTTTTTTTTAAATCTCCTGTTTGCAAATCATTATAAATCTGCAACAACAGGAGCTGTAGGGTGTCTCTGGTGATCCCAGGATGAGTCTGAAACTGAGCAGGACCATGGAAGTATACGGCAGATGAAGAGAGCGGGGCATGACTCATTAACACCCTCCCAGAGGTGAGGGGAAGGGGCAGGTCTGGTGTCCCAGTGGTCTCGCTGGGAATGGTGATGTCAGCAAACGATCCCCGTTTGTGAGTGAGACTGCACAGGGACTGAAGGGGAACAGCTGGAGCAGGGTTCGAGTCGGTGACCCTCTAATCATTAGGCTGCAGAGGTGCTCAATTACAGTCAAACGGGAAACACACACCTTTAAAGCCTCTGGCGACTCTAGCAGCACGTCGCCTCACACAGGCCTCTAATCAAACCAACACACCTCACTCTTATCTACCATCACACGTCCGCCGACCAAGCTACAGTTCGAAGGCACAATCAAAAGCTGAGGTGGGAGGATCGACGTGTGTCACAGGGGTTGTCTTTACTGGACTGGGGATCAGAAGAAGGAAACAAAGAAAAGACACTATCTATATGATGAAATATATGGGCCTTTTTGCTCAGGCTGGGTTAAAGAGCACAGCGAGGGTCGTGGGTGGGTGGTTGTGTGACAGTATATGTGTCCATTAAATCAGTGCAGGCTTTAACGGCTGATCATGAGACAGAGAGAGGGCTGCATGTTACCAAAAGCATGGAGCAGGTGCTTCAATAATTGTCCTCAGATCAGCGGACAACTGTTGCTCTCAGAGCACTGCAGCCTGTGAAATAAAGGCTGTGTGTCCGTTTCAAGTATTTCAGTCATCACGGGCTTCTCTGTCTCACTGCCTCTACAGCTGACAGTCGCCACTGATAGAAAGCTGTGAGTAACATAATAACGCAGCGCCTGGCACAACCCTCCTCACAGGTGAGAGGAGATCAGGGCTGGACATATTTGAAGGCTTGCAGTAGGAGCCAACTCCTCCATTATTCACAGCACTTTGCCTCCACCCGTGGCCCCGCTTCATCCACTGACAGCACCAAACGCAGCTGCAGTAATTGCATCTGATTGAGTCGTGCCAACTGTCCCATTTGATGCAAGCCTGGACTGAGACCTTTCACTCGGCTCCCCCGAGGTCAAGGGGTCGACTGACGAAGACAGACACGCACAAACTGTCCCCAGAGCGCGGCCAGGTGACAGAGAGATGATACTGAATAGGGCAGTCAGAGAGGAAATGGATCAAGAGGTTGAAGAGGGCAAGAGTGATTGATTGGATACATCACCAGGTTACTATTTTAGGGTTTAATCAACCCTCTAAACACACACACACACACAGACATGCGACCAGATATAAACACAGACAGGGCTCAGCAGCAGATTCGGCTACGTTTGGTTCAGAACATCACAAACAGTCCAAAAAACGAATATAAGCCATGAAACAGAAACATTACTGGCATCATCTAATCCCAACATCAGCAAATACTCACATTACCCGGCCACTTTAGTAGGTACAACTTGTAATTGGCAGCTGGAATCCACTTTCAAAACTGCTCTAAAGCTACAATGACAAATCTGCAAAACCAGCTAGCTTAAAACATTTTTTCGTGACTCTTAACAACGTTCTAACATAGTATAGCTATAAATATAACGTGGAGATTTTTAAAAACTGAATGAAGTGGTTCTCTCGCATTGGTCTTAAAACCTCAGCCAACAACACGGCTCAGTCCAAAACCAATGGTTGGACCGTCCGGTTGTCGTTCTCACCGAACTGCTGCACCAAACCTCCACTGTGGGAATGAGTGTTCCTATTTCAGGAAGACCTGGTTTAGGAATAATAGCAAATGGGTGGGATATTAGTCCCGTGACCAAGTGTGTGCTTTAAAGCTAGTTTGTGTTGCAGATTTGCCATTGCAGCTTTAATTCTTCATGACATAGATTCAACAAGGTTGTGGAAACATTCCTCAAAGATTTGAGCTGGAAATAGTGGTCATTAAAGGATAGACATGCAGCAACAACAGGCTGTTCAGCCATTCTCAACTGGTTCAAAGCAGGCCAAGAACATATTTGCTACACCAGCATCCTGAAGCATTGATACAAGACAGGATGGATCCATGCTTTCATGTGGTGACACCAAATTCTGACCTGGCTATCTGATTGTTGCAGCTGAAATCCAGACTCATCAGACCAAGAAAGGTGTTTCCAGTCCCTTATCGTCCAGTTCTGGTGATCCTGTGTGAAAGAGACACCTCAGGTGTGGTCTTCTGCAGCTGGAGTCCATCTGCTTCACCCCGGCTTTCCACAGGACATGAAAGTGGCGCTAAATGTACTACGCAGCAATTAGTCGCATTGCGTACGTGTCCCAGAAGCGAAGGGACGCAATCATTATGTCTCAAGTCTATTTTTATCCGCTACGCTTCTAAAACACGTCAAATTCTGCAGTTTAGAACGGGACAAACAGGAAGTCAAAGGCAGTGTGAAACATCTGGAAACTGCCAAAATAAAAGTCACGGCATTACCTGTGAAACCCCCGTAGCCGATGAAAACCAAACAGAAAATAAACCACAGACCTTTTTCTCCCTGCTTCTTATTGTGTGGACTTCTGAAATCACGTGTGGTGTTGCAATCCTGTGATTCTGTGACCTCATGGGATCAGCTGTGTGGAACGCTTTCACTCCTGTTTCGCGTGAGAAGCGCTCCCGGTTGGAATGGAGCTTGCGGGCCAAACGCCGCTATCTCGTTACCGGTAGAATCAGTAGTCATTTGAGCTACTGTTACCTCTATCATCTTGAACTAGTCTGTCCATTCTCCGACCTCAACAAGACATTTTCATCCACACAACTGCTGCTCACTGGATATTTCCTCCTTTTCAGACTATTCTCTGTAAACCAAGATGGCCGTGGGTGAAAATCCCAGAAGTTTTTGAAATACTCAGACCAGCCTTTTGGCTACAAAGAATCCTGTTATGTTTGAAGTCACTTAAATCTCCTTTCTTCTCCGTTCTGATGCTGGTTTTAACTTCATCAAATCATATTTATCACATCTAGATGCTTAAATGCATCGAGTCACATGATTGGCTGATTAGCTACTGTGCCTTTCTAATATAAAATCTAATAATGTATAAGTTGTATTTATGTTGTAAACAGTAACATCTCATTTCTCCAATCGCATTAGGAATAAATACCAGAAACTCCATCAGCAGCTACAGAGGGAAAATCAAAACGTCGCCTGACTCCCATAAATGGTTTTCTGCTTAACTCAAAGGGGTCAGACGCTTGGTTTGATACAAGCTAAATGAATTTTAAGCATTAAAGCGTTAACTGTCATCCAATTAAATTCAGGCTAATGTTTTTGTTCTGTGAATATGAGATGTTATTCTAATGAGGAGTTTAATGTGCAGAAGCTTTTTGTTCTAGCACAGAAACACCCCTACGCACTAGTGCAGCTTCAGGAGGCAGACTGGACACATCACAGTCCATATCTTTATCCAAACTGAGCCGTATTAACATAATTGTCAGCTTTTACTGTATCTTGTCTCTTTAACATCATTTTGGTTGTATTTTTAGATCTGCAGCCTGCTTGAAATTCAGCACAGCTAATTAAATAGACAGCAACGCTCCTCCATGCCAAATATACTGATGTTTTCTCAGAGAATCTCTGAAAAGACTGTCAGAGGAACCTAAACATTCACACATGCACGCCCGCATGTAAACACGCCGCCAGGAAACGTGCTGATTACTGCAGCTGCCACGAAATGACCAGCGAAGTTGTGAGGAAAATTAAAGGGACGATTACTGGAACAACAAAATGTTTTCCAGCGTAATAAATAAAGATGGGGAGAAAGTAAAGGAAATGGAATGTGGTTTATATTGAGTGTGTGTGTGAGACTGAGGCAGAGTCTGTAAGATAATGACCTGGATGATTGATAATCAATGGCCTGCATCTCTTCTTGTCTTGCGTTTCTGTTCTGGGGTTGTGTTTTAATGTTGCTCCTCTGCTCGCTGACCTCATTAAAGGATCTGGTTACCCTCAAACAGCTTTTTAATTTAGCCTAATGATTTTTTGCATAATAGATCAGATACTCGGTAAGCCCCAGGGACCACCCCTCCTCTTCAAGGTGCCTTTATAGTGAGAGGAGCTGAGGTTTGGGATGTTGTTATTGTGCTATATGTGTTTTTGTTTAATGTTGGCTTGGATTTTATTTAGTAACCACGCTGGCGGCTGACTGCACCTGTGAAATCTCAGAGCTACTCCTTGTGTTTCCTTTCAACAAGAATTAAATATCAGTGTATATATAGAAAATAAAAGGTACCTATTGGTGGATGAAAACATGCAGAGAAAGAAATTGAATTCATCCACTATTACAAACATTCTATACCATTCTATTTGTTTTTGTAAGATTAACCTTCTCCATTTAACAGAAAACAAACTGAAAGTACACTGCAAAAAAATGATTTCTAAGTAAAAAATTTTCATTTTTAGACATTTTATGTTATTTTTTTGTCTAAAAAGAAAATAAATTATTCTCTAGAAAAACAGCAGGAACTAGAGGCAGGAAAAAAAAACGATGCTCACGAGCGACGCGCCCGGCTCTGCGGGTAACTGCAGCCCAGCACGGGAGCGTGCACAGACGGCTATGTTACACAAACACAAAAATACCGTTACCTGACCCTCTTCACACGCTCTCACGCCACACCTCCAATATCTCACGCTGAAAAGGCAACTCCCCGCCGCTCTCACGGACAATATTGCGGCGAAGCAATCCACGCTGCAGCCCTGATCACAGCTAATGCTACTATCACAGCTAATGCTACTGCACGCTAGCTCTCTGAGTCATCGGTGAGGTCAGATCATTGTCATCATCTCTAAACACAACCTATAATGTTTCTTACCTTCTCACTAGGAAATGAGCCATGGCAGCATCCTTTTTGAGTCCCAGATATAGTTGAAGCAGCCTCCATTCGTCAATCACGTATCCGATATAGATTCAGGTCCCTGCCTGTCTTTTACCATATTTGGCTTTTGACTCACGAGATGCCGCTGAATAAACTTCCTTTGTGCCATGCTTGGTCGTTTGCTGGTTACAGTAGAATCCATTCCCACAGTTCTTCTTTTGGAGTTTGGTGGTTGGCAAGCAACTTAAGGTGCAATAGCGCCACCTACCGATCTGCAGTGTCGAACACATTTTCTTTCTGTTTTGAAACTGTCGTGAACGCGCAAGCAGTGTCAATTGACGCCACATCCGTAGGGCAGCGCGGGAAATTTGTGACCGAACTGCAGCGCATTTTGCAGCAAACAGCCTGTTTAAGAAAATGGAACGATACATGGGTGGCCTCATTCTTTTAGGTTTAAAACGCTTCATCACCCATTAGCTTTGAAAAAATGAACATACATGTTTAATTTTTTACAGATTTTTTAAAGATCCTGCCTCTAGTTTCTTTAAAATAAGGTAAATATTCTTAAAGTGACAATGTGTAGTTTTTACCGTTAATGTCTGGAAATAGCCAACAATTTTATTACTATAGGCTATGTTATGTCTTCACTTTCTTAGGTTAAGGCTGTTTGCAAGTTAGGACACATCTGTCATCATCTGTTTAAATGTGTACCGTAAATCCTCTAATATTGGCCTGTATTCCGTTACCGGCTGGGTCTCCTATATTAGCCGGTCTCGCTGTCAGCGGGGGTAAATACAGGCCGGTCTCTAATAGTGGCCGGNGAAACACAGCTACAAAAACAGCAGGTAAACAGTTTGATACTGTTTTCATGTGTCCTCACCGCAAATAGCTTTTAGAGTGCTAATGTTTTTAGTAGTTAGCTCAGTGTTGTAACGTGGCAGGTAAATAGTTTGATACTGTTTTCACGTGTCCTCACCGCAAATTGCAAGCTGTTTACCTGCCACGTTACAACACTGAGCTAACTGCTAAAAACATTAGCATTAATACCTTAATAAAATCAAACAAATGTACCAGAAATGTGGATTTAAAAAGTCATAAAACGTTAGTTATAAGTAGATCCTAGCACATACTCACCGTTAGCATTAGCTATCATTATGAGTTAATTACGTAACTAAACATCTCACGAGCATAAACAAGACAACGGTCATTTAAAGCTTCTCCAGATCTCTAAATTGTTAACCAACCTGAAATAAAATAGTTGTAGGCTTTCAGACTCATAAAAGGCTTTTGGGTTGCAGTGTAATATGAGATTTGCCACACGAGATAGTTTGTTGTGTCGATGGCTTCAGCGTTGGGTAAATCCTCCAGCATGTATGAAAAGTCCAACTTTTAAAATTAAATGAGTCATAACCTAAAGGAAGATATCGTGTCTGTGCCAGCTCGTTTAGAACACTCACTTTCATCCGTCACGCTGTGTTTTATAGTAGAGCAAATCACGTCCTGTCCACTGTTTGAGTTCAGCGCGGCGGCAGGGTCACGTGAGTGAAACCCACCAATCATCACTTTTGATTTGCACGTGAGACTTCAGTCACCGCTCAAATAGACACAGTATCTTGTTTTTATTCATTCTACTGGTGGTTTATTTTGCTCAAATTGAAATATAGGCCTGCCTCTAATTCTGGCCTCCTTCCAATAAAGGCCTGAACCAGGATGCGCTTGAGTAAATAAAGGCCCGGGCCTGTACTTGAGGATTTACGGTATTCTATTTTACGTTACACATCATGACATGAAGACTGCAGCTTTCTAAAAGACTTGCTTCTCTCTCTAGAACATCCACCACATCTGGGAGCTCCATGAAAGAAGCAGCAGACACCTGGTTCCAGCTGAAAGTGTTGATGTCTTCTTTGGTGGTTCTGATGTCAGAGAGAGGGATCCTCATGTCCTGAAGAAGTCTGGAGCCTGTGGAGCTCACTGAAGCAGACGTTCTTTTATGGGGTCTCATGCATTTGAGAGTAAAACATGTCGATCCCCAACTGAAAATGTATATGCAGATTAAACCTATTGCACACAGTTTACTGTTATTGTGACCAATGGCTTTTAATAAATAAATATATGAAAAATGTTTGGTTATATGGTTTTGCACAGCTGACGCACACTTATTTTGTCATCTAATACGTTTTTAACCAGAAACTGTTTTATTTCAATTAACATTTTAATCAATCAGTTACTATTTATACTAGTTGTTAGGCTGGAAGGACCATCAGCAGGGTTATAGATGCATCTACACCCACATATTTTCCTCCAAGTCATTAAAAACTTGTTTTAAATGAATTTAGATCAGCTGTGTCATTCTGCTTTTCCATCTGACACCAGACAGACTGAAGATTACAGGACTAAATCCTGGAAACGGTAATATCTCATGTTTTGTTAGAGGAAGTAGATCTGAAGGCAAGCTAGCACTGACATATTTAAGTCTATTAGGACAAAAAGTAAAGCATCCCTATGTTAGCACACATCAGTCAGGCGTGAAAAGAGTCTCAAAAGGGTTTTTGTACTTGTAAACTGATCTGTGTGTAATGTAGTTTTGTCCGTGTGTACCAGTTGATTTGTGTGTGTAGGAGCTGAAGTTACACACAAAAATGTAAACACAAGTTACAAATCAAGAGTTACACATGCATAGATCTATACACACACATAGATATAGATGCGCACACACAAATCTTTAGTTACGCACACAAATCTAGGTACTCACACACAAATCTAGATACACACACANCAAATCTATTGAGACATTTTTCTCCCCATAAGATCATCACTTCCAATTTCATGTGCTGAAAAGGTTTACACTAAAGTGAAATGGTGATTTTTTTTTTATTATTATTTTAGGAGAAGATCTAGATGCACTTTGATTGTTCTTCATCTGTATTTTGATATGTCAGCATGTTAACATTACTGCCCTCTAGTGGAGGGTAGGTACAGCAGTGGGTTTTTCGGTGTTTCTGTCTCTTGTCTGGACTTTTTTTTTTAAATGGAGGGAAAAACACCAGTTCTAAAAAAACATCTCGGGTTGCGTAGGCGGGGCCTAAACCTCTGTCATAAACAGCTACAGTACATCATCAGAAACAGAATTATGCAGAGCACTCAGGTTCATATGCATTTTTCAGTAACATGTCTTGGGAACTTAAAGTATTCAGAGCTCATATCTTCCTAGAATGTACAATGAATAAACTGTCACACTCAAAACCCCATGATGAATGAAACTCACAGTCAATTTTCCACAACTGTCTTGGGAAAGATCGGTCCACTCCGTATATCTACCTATTATAAGATTGTAAATCTGTGCAGCTGGCTGTCATGATGAAACCCCAACACAAACACATTTCTTCCGCACACACAGAACACAACCAAATCCACAACACACACACACACACACACACAAACAGTAACAGTGAGTGAGAGAGGAAGAGACAGGCTCTACCCCTGATCAGCAGTCACCCAGGCCTCTTCGTCTCAACATGATCACTGCCTGTCATTAGTCAGTTTTCCTGTAAATTATTTAACCATGCACATGTTTGGAAGTGTCTAAACACACCAGACACAACGCCACGCAAAACGCTTTCATGCGCCGAGCGACGCTCTGACACACTCGCAGAAAATCGGACGCTCAGAAAGAATGAATATGTAAGGCGGGCGGATTAATAAATAAGTGAAACAAACAAAAAACAAGCTTGGCTGGGTGGCGGCGGTTGGGGAGGGGTGTAATTTAGTGCTCAACTTCAATCCCAGTCAAATTAAAAGGGAATCTTAATGTATGTGTCTCTCCCATCACTGATGCGTTCTCTCTCTGTGATACTGGGCTGAGATGTTAGATGCAATATGCCTGACAATCTATTCCCAGTCCGGCATCGCTGCCACTCAAAGTTAAGCTACTGGAGCTGCAAGACAGGCCCTTTTGGGAACCTGATGGCACCGAGTGTGAAGAAAACCTTTAGGACGGGGGTTTGTTTATGTCATACGCAGCCATATTGGCTTAAATGTACTTTTAAGAATTGTTTTCCAGATGAATTTGTGCATTAGCATGCTCAGCCACACGTTTATGAATGTATGTGCATATGTATGCATGTTTAGTGTGAGTGTCAGAACTCCAGGGCCTTGTAATGAGCCGTGAGCGCGCGCTCGACAAGGCCGCTCCCCACCGCTGAGCATTGTGAGGCCTCGGCAGCCAGAACTTAAGACAACATCGCGCACAAAGTGGGTAAACAGTGTTTGACATGTTTTCAATATGGTTACATTAGAACAAGCTGCGTTTGATTGAAAAGCTAATATTCAAGCCATGCAAATCATCAATCATGGGAAAAGGCCTATTAATTATTCAATAAAACAGTCTAATTCAAGAATCAATGTAGGGAAGTGGAGAGAGGGATGAGCCGACTCCCAGCAGAGAGACGGAGAGGGAGAGGAGCGGGTAATATAAAGGAATAGGGAATTACCCCTCTCTCTGTGAGCTGTGGCCTATCTTGTCCCGAGCTGTCAAAAACAACTGCCGCTCCCGCGTTTCATCTCACCAAGTTTAAAGACGGCTTTGGAAACACTTTATTTTCCTCACGAAACTCATTAGGTCTTTGTTCCTCATTAGTTCAGCTTCTTTTCTCCATCTCTGTCTTTTACTCATTCTCTGTTGCCGCCCCCCCTCCTTTACTTATCGCCCCTTTCTTTCTTTCTTCCTTTTTTTTCTTCGAAGTCATCGTTATGTCTCGTACGACCGCCTGACTGGGGCGTTTTTGAAGTTTTGCATTGTGGACTCTGATCTTTGGCAATTACAACCGGGCCAAATCTCTTCCTTGGGAATTCATTATTTACGTTCAATTAAACAAATTCATCAGCGGCCTCCTCAGAAGGATTCGGGGTGTGGAAGTGGTCGGCCGTAACGACGCCGGGACGCGGACCGGCTCAATCAGCTCTAATACAAAGACTTGTAGTGTCGTCTCCAGCCCAGCACCCCCGGCCCCCCCAGTTCCTCAAAGGTGTTTCCACAGGCTTCATTACGCACTGGGGGCTTCTAAAGTCCAACGCTTCAAAGATCATTAGCATCTATTATTAATGAATTAATACCCAATATCTTGAACAGACCTCGGCTATCGTTAAAAGTTCTGGACCAAGAGTTAACTTCATTCAAAGCTAATTTGGGTGGCAGCGTCTGCGCTCTCATTCAAGGGACTTTTTGTAGATAATTTGGGTAAAACTGAGGCGTAGAAACGCTCGCTATTACAACACTGTGTAGTCTTTATTCTCTCGTCCTCATAAGTTCATGAGGTGTCTGAGGAGATAAAAAGCCTTTCAAACCACACAGCAGCAGCTGGCCTATCTGATAACAACCGCGCGGGTCATGGACTTAGGAAAAGTCAATACAAAGTGGTTGTGGGAAGACGAACAGTAGGTTGATGGGAAGTTCTGTTTAACCACAAATGAAACAAACACAGAAGATGTTGTACTGAGTCATTTGTTCCAGTTTACAGAACATTTACTGCAGCTGGGGAAGTTTTTATGAAAACCTCAGCTCCCAGTTGTGTGGAAAACAAACGTTTAGGTAATTTTGTGGACTTTTTGCTGTTTTAAAATGTTTGTGTGTAAAAGTTATGCATCATTTTTATCTTACCTGAACCTTAACCTGGGTCCATAATCACTTCCTGTCAGTGGCTACATGGTTACTTAAGCAGCAATATATAATGACCATGCTAAGGTTCTCAGTCATCCAGGTCATGGTAATCCAAAGGGGTTCGAATGAAGGCAACTGGACTTCTTTGGTTTCTTGAAGATATTTCACTTCTCATTTGAGAAGCTTAGTCAATTCTGACTGGAATATGGGAGGATAAGCTCGAGAATAAGTTTGACCTTCTCATATTCCAGTCAGAATTGACAAAGCTTCTCGGATGAGAAGCGAAACATCTTCAAGAAACCAAAGCAGTCCAGTTGCCTTAATTCAAACCCCTTTGGATATAATGACCATGTTGTAGAGAGGGAGGCTGGTCAGGAAGCTTCTTCACAGGTAAGATGGTGAGTACCCATAGCTTATTCCGTAAAGAGCATTCACTAAAATAATTATAAATGTGACGTTTTAACCATTTAATGTAACTGAGTATTAAAGAGACTGTGTGTATTTTCCCCTGGCGATAGGGGGCAGTACATACCTAAAATCATTGCAAGCAAGCTGTATTTTTGTGTTCAAGTAAGACCTTAGCAACGGATGACCATTAGGGTCCAAGTCTCTGGGAGTGCAACCTCCAGTAAAATAACAAGCACGTCAGACTACCTTTCTTCACTGGCAGCAAGTGAAAAGGTAACTGTGTGAAACAATAATGTTTATGAATGGTGAAAGTTTTGCAACCGCTTGTTACAAATCTCTAAATGCGTTTTGTCCTCACGGGCTCCCGTAGAAGGAAACATTGCATCTAATATGGCGTCGCCCAGAGACTTAGACCCGCACCAATGTATTTTAGATTCGTTTTTAATGGTTATATCTTATGAAGTCACCAATATTTTACAACAACTGGGCATCATTTAATTCATTTTCAACAACATTTCAGTGGATATTTCCAGAGATTAACGGTAAAAACTACACATTTTCACTTTAAAAGACTTTCTAAAAAACTAACATCTAAAACTTCCTTTAACTGGTTTCTTTTAATTTTTCTCATTTAGACTGCAAATCAAGTCTTAACACGTGCATGTGATCAAACATGGTTACTTGACTTGTAAAAGATTAAAGAGCATATTTATTAATTTCAAGTCAGTGGAGCAGTGGTTAGCGCCATTGCCTTGCAGCAAGGAGGACCCGGGTTTGAGTCCCGGCCTGGAGTCTCTGCATGGAGCTTGCATGTTCTCCCTGTGCACGTGTGGGTTCTCTCTGGGTACTCCGACTTCCTCCCACAGTCCAAAAATATGACTGTCAGGTTGGTTGGTCTCAAAATTGTCCTTAGGTGTGAGTGTGTGTGCATGGTTGTTTGTCCTGTGTTGCCCTGCAATGGACTGGCAACCTGTCCAGGGTGTTCCTCGCCTGCATGCCCAGAGACTGCTGGAGATAAGCACCAGCCCCGAGTGACCCTGTGTGGATAAGCAGGTATAGACAATGGATGGGTAGATGTTTCTTTTGATGCCAGACATCAAAATCTGAGGCAAACTTCACTCATGCGTTATGATGTAGCAACAAATTCCTCATCAGGAGGTCAATCCACTTTTAGTTTGTGCAACTTAAAATAAAGCTGTTTACAAATGTGTACAAGCTAGGCTATTAGGCTAATGGTGTTATTCACATCTAAGTCACTGCACACGAGTTAATTATATTATTTTTGGTGGTTTTGATTGAAGATCAAAGTTTTTAGTAAAACAGCTCACATTGCTAACCGAGTCAGAGGTTATTCACAGAAAACAAGAATGACCTGCACAAAACTATCCTCCTATTTTCCTCCCAAACTCTCAATTACACTCAAACAAGTAGGATCATGAAATGCTGCGCCACGAGCCCTCTCTGTGCATGTTAAACAATACTCCAACTGTCAACAATCAGGCATAAATTAGCAGCCGTGGCCTCTACTGTATTTATTCTGGTAATTACCTCCCAGGAGGGCACACGTGCACACACTAGCAGACACCACAGCATCTCCTCAGACTGTGTGAAGGAGGGAGGGGTCCATAGACATCCCTTCAACACTGTGTGTGTGTATGTGTGTGCACAGAGACATATGCTTGCAAGGAGAGGACTTATTTGTCCCTTTGATTGCGCGCTAAAGCTTTAAACCATATGAAACAGCGAGCTGATAAAAGCTAATCACTCTCTTCCATTAGGGGACAGCAACCTCTGGGACAGATGGTGACTGATTGATTGACAGTTCTGAAAAGATTACAGATTCAGATATCAGAGTTCAATAAAAGAAAAACTGACAAAGAAGAGTGAAACAGGAAGACAAGTGAGCGAGGCAGCGAGAGACAGGAAGGAGGAGGAAAAAGAGACATGAGAGTATGGGAGGGAGACAGCGAGAGACGGGGACACGGGCAGTGACAGCCACATGAAATCTCATCTCCATTTTTGACAATGGGGGAACCATCTGAAGAGCAGAGAACAGAGGGAGGAATTTAACTGCTTTCATCTTGTCATAATTATCTCCAAGAAGCCACATGAAAGGAGAAATCTGTGGTTTTTTTGTTTATAAATTAGAGAACAAGGACATTTTCTCTGACAACTTTTGATGGCATTTTTCCTCTGTGCATGGTTGAATAGTCCTGAGCTAATGATCTCTTCTCTTCTTTATGGGAACGGGGAGAAAGGGAAAAAAGAGCTGATGAAAACTGCAATAAAAACAACACTAAGTACAATTTAGCAAATGAACAGTGAGCTGGAGTGTCATAAAACAGGAAGCATCATTATTAGAATTCTGTGAATTATTTCCCGAAAACAAACACACAAAAATGTTGATCCTAAAGAAAACAGCATCGTTAGACTGATTTTAGCAGGTGCAACAGTGTTTCTCTTTCTTTCTGTCTACAACTCAGGCATCTATGAAGAAAAATAAAAAGGCAGGGGCTGTTGCTATGATCCATGCAGCCGAGCTTTTATGGGCAGAGCAACAAATGAAGGCTGAACCCAACAGCTACAGCGATCAATAGCTCCCTTCAAGACACACAGGAGCACTCTGAGCATCCATCAGTCCTCATCGTCAGACAGAAAGTCGACCACAAACTCTAAATAATAATATATTTATATATTGCCTGACTTGTATGTATGTTTGCACCTTGCCACCCAAACAAGTTCCTAGTAAGTGAGTCTCTAACTTACAGGGCAATAAACCTGATTCTGATAACTGCATGCATGAGTTGGTTGAAACAACAACTCTTCATCTCATTGTTCCAAGTTTTAATGATCTAGTGCAGAATTATGACAAATGCATAAATAAACAGCAACTTGTTTTTAATCTGCAACATTTTTTAAATGCAGAGGCAATAATCCCTGAATACTTGATTTAATGGCATGTTGATCGATGTCTGAGACATTGCTCCTCTGTTTTTATGCATTCTGTGAGGAAACTTCCTGAATGACCACGCTTAAAAAATTAACTTTTTTTTTTTATCTTATTGAAAAATAATAGACTCCAAAATGTTTGGACATGAATTTAAAACCATTTCCAAATGAATGAGCTGCAGAAATGACCTCATTACAACCCTTGTCATTGTGTTAACACACACCTGTATGCTCCGGAGCAGCACGCTGTCCAAACTCCTGCTTTCACTGATGCTGATTTCACTTATTTACTGACTTATTTTCAAACTCAGATATAGGCAGTAAACGGTTATGCCTTCAAACACTGCTTCCACATTTGGTAAATAAATAATGACCATATGTAACGTGTCATAAGGCTGTACTAATCTAGTTTTCTATAAGGATCAAACGGTTTTCTTATTTTCTATGATTATTTTTATCATTCCTAAAAGATTGAATTTAGAGCAAGAGCAGTACATTTTTACTATGACTGCAAGTATGAGTGCAATTTAAACTCCTAACCACATGTTTATTTTTATTTGTAGTCTTTAAAGGATTTATTTTTCCTACAAATTATCACACATTAGAATTTACAACCATCTCCTAAGCTTTTGCTGTATGTGCACTGAGAAGTGTAGAAAATGGTTAAAACCACGTTACAGTGAGAGCTAAAGCTAACTACTTCCTGCTACACCTGTCCTTCAGGCATAAACATTCCTTGGTTTTTACCCATTTCCAGTGGGTTAGGGTTAGGGTTAGGGTTAGGGTTAGGGTTAGGGTTAGATATCATGAGAGGTAAATATGTATTTTTTCTAAAGACATTTATGTGACCATAAAGGATGTAAAGCAGAGCCAAAATGCTCACTGACTAATTGATGCCTGTCAAAATTTAATCCAAAGAATTGGTTAATATCTATGATCTACAATCTTCATTTCAAACTAAAGCTCCCATGTTAAAATATAAAACCTCACAAGGATGAATCAGGGTGAGACATATGTTCTCCCTCTCTGCACATTAAGGCCTCAAAATCTCTGGTCATCCATCACTGCCTTGTTACAGATGGAGGAGGATTGGAAAGCGTAACATAGTACAATGACATATTGTGGGCAAACCAAAATGGAAAAATAAGAAGAACAGTTTATAATGCTTGACTCATCTTTTCCTTTTCTGTCCTAATTAGCCATCTGTGGCCTGGTCACCTCTGACCTCCAAGGGCAGATTTTGCCCCAAAGTCAGGAACGATCTCAGATCAGCAGAGTGCAAACTTATTTTTAAAAGCAAAAACAAATGTGTGTAAAATAAAAAAAGCAGAAGCTAATTTGCACTGCATGTTAACAAACCTAACTTTTAAAATGATGTAGTAAAATCCTGCTGTATTCTGACCGAGGAGTAGAGGAAGGAGAACTATCTAGAGACATCATGCAATATGTTTATCACTTTACAAAAGGGAGGCCGAGAGGGCATTAAGTCTGCTGAACCAAAACAAGCCAGTCTAACAACACCAAAAAGTCGTCTATGGAAATTACAAAAACAAGCAGCTGCAAAATCATCAAGGGAACAGACTCCAGAGCTTCTCTCTTACTTAGCGGTCATACACATTTTGTATCTCCATCCCCACTTCACCACCTTTTCATTTAGCCTTAATTGCAGTTTACAGAGAAAGGGTAATCAGTTGTGAGACTGGGTATGTTATTTTCTCACCCAGAGTGTGAATCCTAAGCAGGCCAATCGCCAGCTCTATTGCTCCATCTCTCCGCTGGCTGAATCTTAATGGCTGGATGGAGAGAAGGAGCGCAGGGAGCGGGAGGGGGGAGAAAGAGGCTGACAGCGGGGCTTGACATGGGCATTAAATCATGCCCCGAGGAATCCTCCATCCACAGGCTCCTGACAACCGCGCTGTCATCACGGCCAGGCCACTTCCTATGCCTCTTGACAACACTGGAGCAGAATTAGTCAGAGCATCAGATGTAAATTGGCGCTGTTCAAGGATGATAATGAGCACCAAGATACATGTCGGTGTCACTGACGGGACGCCATCATGATTGGCTGTCCCTCACACCGCGCTCCATTAGGTCTAATGGTATTCAGGCCAGGTATGGGCGTAAGGCGGGAGCAAGAGGGGGGTGGGGGGGGGCAGGGATGGACAGGGAGAAAGTTTTCTAGTATGATCAGTTTGTTCCATTTGTGAACGTCGGGTTCCTGAGAGACCCTGTGGGCAAGAATGAGGACATTTACACGGGGTCAAGGCAGCCGCTGCATTCAGCTGTCCACTTCCTCTCATGTGGTCCTCAGTCAAATCTGTCAAACTCCTCATAAGAGCCGTGAAATGCAGTTCAAACTCCACCTTCACCTCCTCCTGAACAGCATCGGAGGCCTTTCTCGGTCTGGATTTCGAGATAAGCCCACACTTTCGTTCAGCCACATATTTTCCAGGCCTTTTTAGTAAAGCTGTTGGCTCTTCCTATGCGTGCAGTGTCTGCAGCTTGCTAACATAATGCAGTAATAGTTGCCAGTGTGCCATTTTTCCTGCCCATGCTGACGAAGAGCCAGCCAAACCTGCCCCAGATGCATACATTTCCCATAATGAGGCAGGTGGCCTCGACAGACGGCTCGGTCGTGTGGGTGACATCGTGCACACCGCTGCTCTGGGCATCTGACTGACAGACAGTGCCAGTCTCTTCCCTCCTCTGCTACCTTTCTCCTTTCTATCACTACATCTCTCTTTTTTTTGCTTCTCCTCTTGGACTCTCTCACTCCCACTCTCTCCTTTTTGAGTTTGTGTGAGTTTGTGTGCTCCCACATGCGTGCGTGAGTGTTTTCCTTTGCTTTGTTTCACAACGAGGTTTGGTAAATTCCTCTGCTTCGCTGCAATTTCCAATGAAGATAGCTGAAGGTCATTAATTGAACTGCCGCTGTTGTAACAGGGTAAAACTCGCTGTAATTAAGAGTGAATAAATAATTGATTATGTATATTTTCTCATAATTGGCTCCTCGTTATCCTTCTACACGCTGAATGCTAATTGATGCTGGGAGTTAATTATCATTTCACTATGAAGTTAACGGTTCATCCAGAGAGATGCTGGAGATGAATCACCAAGGTCCCATCATGGCTACTTCTGTAATCGCCAAGGTCAGCCCCCTCCCTTCCTCTAGATTCCAAAATATTAACACAACGAAAAGAGGAGTGGTCAGAACATGGAGTGATACAAAATGCCCTGCCAGCCACCTAATTGTGAGTATTTAGAAAACTAGCAAAGGAAGTGGTAAACGGGAAGGATTAAGCCAGAGGCCCTAAGCAAGAAGATCTATTAACAAGGATTCCCTAAGGCCTTACTAAAGACCCGAGATTAAGACTGCAATCTTAATGAAAGTCTATAGCAACACAAGCTATTGGCTGATAATTTAAAAAACACACACCCAAACAGACACACACATATCCACGCATGCATGCATGCACACACACACACACATACACACATCTATGCATGCATGCACACACACGTGCACACAAACACACAAATACACACACATATCCACGCATGTATGCATGCACACACGCACAAACATACACACACACATCCACACATGCACACACAAACATGCACACACACACACACATTCATGCATGCATGCACACACGTACACAAACATACACACACCCAAACTGACAGAGACACACATGCACGCATGCACACACACAACCTCAACACTGAATTAAAAATTAAAAATCTATAAAAGTATTTGATATGTTTGAGTGTACGTGTAAAAATAAAATACTAGTTAAAATTTTCTTATGTTGGAAAATGATTTAAAAGAAGCTATAATAGATTATAACAAACACTTTTTATTTCTCTGGACCTTCTTTGGAAAACTTTGGATGAAGCTTCTCTGCATCTGAAGCGAGTGATATTTGCTAATATTTGGCATTTTAACTTCTTAGATATAAAAAATTTAAAGCTGTTAAAAAAGTTACATTTTTGTTAGTAACAAAGCTGTTCAGCTAAACTAAAGGGACCATTTGTTGAAAATCTATAGCAAAAAATAGAAATGTATCATATATTTGCATGATTGAAATCACCAAAAAGGGTTATTTTCATCAATCTGATGTTAAAATCTTATTGTGTCTAATTGACAAAAGACACAACCCACATTATGAAGCAAATGAAAAGCAAAAAAGTTCAGATTTAAAACTTTTAAATATAAAATGCTTATTTCCCACCTCAGATATTTCAGAAATCTAATTTCCAAAGACGTCTGGTAAAATAAGTAAAAATTTTCTTTGTTGATTTAACAATGCTGCTCTGATTTCTTGAAATAATCTACAAAAAATTTTTAAATCTTTTTCTTTTATAGTTTATTTATAGAAAAATGTGCCTTAGAAAAGCAGATGTTTGCTGTACCTAGCATCTGTTTATGGTGTCCACTTCAGTCCATCCAGCTGTTTTCATACAGTCTATGTGTGTTCATAAAAACATCACAAACAGAAACAAACATCCCACCAATCAACAGTAGATAAAGTTATATGTGAGCCCAGGATTAAGGTTTAAATGCTCCTACTCTTAAACACTGCGGGCTGAGTTTCTGTGGATGTGAGAGGAGAAGTAAGACAGTAACAGAAGAAGACAGCAGAAGCTCCAGACCTCTAATAAGTTGCTTGCTCAGACAGAACAGAGACTGCCATCGCCTCGTGTGCCAGGCTTTCTTAATGGAGTCTTAATGTGTCCAGCAGTGAACAAAGAGGACCAGAAGCTCTGCTCATCTTCACTCACAGGACCCCTTCTATCCGTCTGACTCGCTGACTGAGGTGTCCTCTGACTTGCCTGAATGGTTTTTCTACAAAAGGCCAAGCTGAGGGCAGCTGTGTCAGCATTTCTGAGCATGACAGTCTCGTCAGGGAACTAGAAAGAGGAGATGCTCCTTTGCTGCTCCTCATACAAAACTCTGTGTGATCACTTAATAACTGTGCAGGAAAAAGCTATGAAACATTTGACTGCATCAAATTTACAGATATAGAAGCAGATGAATGATAAATGAGTGTGTTAGCTCCTTTGTTGGTCAGTTTTTGTACAGTAGAAGATTAAGATTCAGTTTTCATGCTAGCACCAGGCAGATGTTCTGTTTCATATTAAAGCAAGCAACGTTTTCTCTTTTTGTGTGCGTTTGGATGCATGCTTGTTGTCTTTGAACATCTCTTTCCCTCATGTCTTCCTGCTGTTTTCTGCATGTTTAATGTATCAGTCATTCAGGTGGGGAGTGACTGGGATGGCGTCTTTCTGAAGCGAAGAACTCTCTGTTTTCCAACAGCGGCGCCAGGTGTTAACTGAAATTGACATGTCTTTCAATACATGGAGGAAATACGTTATTGGAAGAGACGTCTTTTTATTCTCCAGAACTTTACATCACACACGATCTCGGCCGAGCGCTCTGATCTGTATCCCTCTGTGGGTAGGGGGGAGGGAAGGGCTGCATGGGTACGCGTGTGAGCAAGTGTGCAATAAATAAATAAGTCAAAAGCAAATCGATTAGTGCAGAAGAGCAGAAGTTTGTTCAGAAAACAACAAAGAAAAAGTTCTGTGAAGATGCCAAATGCTATACAGGACGATAATTCGGGCTATCCATTCTTCTGTGGCAGCCATCAAACACTTCAAAGTTCTGATTGTAAAAATCAGGTAACTTGATGCAATTCACTGATATTTTAGAATTTACTGAAAATGAAGAAGAGGGGAGAACAAAAAGAATAGAACGATGAGACGAAAATCCTTTGGGGATTAAATGTGTTGCTACAAAACACGTTCACTTAACTTTGTATATTAAAATAATCAATGCTACTTTTATACAACTGTAGCTAGATTAATGTGCAGCCACCTTGATTTGGGCATCAATACCATTTTTGCTGTTTTGCTGGACTGTGATGGTAGATGAAGTGCTGAGTGCATATGGGCTTAAGCCAGCACACATAGGTGGGCCCCATATGGGATCTATATGGGCAAATCATATGGGTCCCAACAGGGTTTGTCCACAGGGGTTTGCCAGTGTTTGAGTCAAACCCTCTGAAAACCCATGTAGGGCTCGTTAAAATTTATGTGGGCAAAAATCTTTCCGGGCAAACCCCCATGGAGCCACTGTGGAAACCACAGACAAACCCTGTTGGGACCCATATAAATCCCATATGTGGCCCACCAGTGTGTGCTGGCTGGGAGGTAGCTGGGATGAATCTGAGTTCTTGCTAATGTTTTCGTTTATTCCAGGGATCAACAGCCCTCCAAGTTGTTTCCTTGCTCTAACGCACATCATTGAACAGATTTACGCAGAACTGAATATGGTAAAGACATGGTTAAATTATTTAATCCAGGTGTGCTGGAGCAGGAAACATAAAACGTGCTGGATGGTAGTCAGGACTGAAGTTTGCTCAGTCAGAACAGAGACTGCCATTGCCTCGTGTGCCAGGCCTTTGGAGTCTTAACCCTAACCCTAACCCTAGGTCCATTAGGCCAGAAGGTAGGCATCTGTTGCTTGCACTGAATCTCATGAACCATTTTCAGAAAAATTTAGAAAGGGGTCGTTGGATGTACATTTAAAAACCGATTTACTTTTGGAGTCAATCCCACTCACAATTGCTGCCATGGCAAACACAAAAATGGCTAAAAATACAAACATGAAGCTAAAACTTTAAGTTGTCGTAGGGTTAGAATCAGAATCAGAAGGGTTTTATTGCCATATGTGTGAGAAATCACAACATTAGGAAATTGCTGCGGTACTTGGTGCAAAAAGAAAGATAGTTAGGGTGTCATTAGTGTCATTACTCACAACACAGACTCTGAGTGTCTCGATTGGATTAAATTCTTCTTGAACAGGCCTGATACGTGTGAATTCAGACAAAACCATTTGAACTCGAGTTTGGCTCCGTCCAGGGCCTCTGCTTGTCTACACTTTCTCTCTGTGTCTGTCTCTCACTTTCACACACACACACTCACACACACACAATAGTTTGTCTTCTCCCTTCTGGTCCATTCGATTCCCTTGTAGACCTTCATCTTTGTGTGTGTGTGTGTGTGTGTGTGTGTGTGTGTGTGTGTGTGTGTGTGTGTGTGTGTGTGTGTGTGTGTGTGTGTGTGCACAACCACTGAGGGAGTGCCAAACTGGGCTGAACCTAAGATGCTGATACAGTAGAAACCTGCAGCATTCTTTTAATGAGTACACACACACACACACGCATGCACACACACACCTTTCACTGGTTGGCTATTAGGCACGAAGAACAGGAAGAAAACTGTTTGAAAGTGAATTTTAGATTTCCGGTCGTGGAGCTCTGCCTGGGAGTGGCAGCCAAGCAGAGGCGCAAGCGGCGTGCACACACACACACGCACACATACACACACACACACACACAGACACCTCATACACCTCACTGCTGCAGCTCCAGTCGCTCTCGCACACAGCATGGATGATCAAAAGAGGCCAACGGCTGCCGACCATTATGCCAATGACACTTTGAGTAAGAGTCCAGAGAGCGCAGCGACATGACAGCCATTAGGGATTGAAAGTGGGACTTTAAAGGAGGGCTGAAGGATAACTGTCAGTGCAGAATCAAAGGCAGAAAGTGAAATCTTCATAATGCATTGCGCTGGAAAACTCCTGCTCAAGCTGTCTTTCTAAACTACTCACTCAAAAGTATCCCGTACAGAGATGCACCATTCAAATCCCTAAAAAAGAAACATGAAACAGCCAGGAACAAAGGGTTGATGAGGGGAGTTCAGAGACTGGCACACTGGTAAAATGAAAGTGAATAGCGGTGTGGGCCATTGTGCGGGTGGTAGACAGAACGATCATTAAGAACCGGACTGCGTTCCACTCAGAGCAAAAGGACTACGAGTGAGCAACTCCTGCACTACACCTCTGTTTCCCCTCGCTCAGATCCAGCTGACAATTGTGACTGAAGCAGTATGGCAGCACCATTAAAGCTAATGAATAACACTCTGAGGTTGTTCTGTGGAGGACTCAAACTTTGTTAAAAGTGCCATCAGACACTTTGTTCCCATGTGTGAAAACAACAGCCTAATAAATTAAATATAACACTCCTAAATAAGTAAACTGGCACCATGTGACTTGGACATTTATTGTAAAATAAATGGCAGAACAGAGGTCATTTTTTGTGTGTTGCTTCAGCGTTTTTGAAAGCTGAAATCAAGGCCGGCTGCTGGCACTGACCAAACACTTCGCTGCTCTCTCAGCTTGGCAGAAAACAGCCTCTAATCTGTCTCTCTGTCGCATAATCAGGGATTTCACACTAAATCTTTGATCTGGGAGAGCCCTCTGTGGTAGGAGAATCCTCCAACCTCTAACACACACACACACACACACACACAACCCTTCGGATCTCTGATCTCCTTCCATGTAATGATGTCAAATGAGTGTGTTTACAGGCTCATTAGATTACTGCTGCAGAAGTAGAGCACCGCCCAGCACCATCCAACACACCCACATCCAGACCAGAATCCTGCTCCGTCTTCACACTGCCCTTGGAGGGAATCCTGATGGCAAAACACCAAAAGTGCCATTGCAATCATAGCTGTGGCTCTGCACGGTAACTGAAACGCGATGGCACTGGTCCATGCACTCAGATACACTTTTGAGATGTGCAGCTCCAGCTGGACCGCTTTTGGAGGCTGATCAGGACCGTTTGCGGCCAAGCGTATCCCCTGAAGAGCTCCTGGAGCTGAGAGGCACGGGCTTAGGCCAAGGCCTGGAGACACACTGACAGGTGTGACTTGTGAAGAAAGGAAAGCACATTTAAAAAAAGAGGAAGAACTGAGCAGGCAGAAAATGTGAGAAAAAGCAGCCAGTTGGACTAGATGAGTTTACTCCAAGAGGGAGTTTTTCATGTTTCATTTATTAACCAATTAGTTTTCCCTTTTACAACTGCTTGTTACCACACAAGGCAGCATGTAGCCTTTAAATACTGCTGATGAGTGCAGCTGTAGACGCCATGCAGGCTGGGTTCAGAATTTCTCCACTGCCCCCTACTGGGATGGAGGTCAGCTTCTACTCCTGTCTCCAAAGTGAGAGCGCCACAAGCCAATACTCTCACCTTCGCAGTTTATAAGAAGAGTGTTCAGGTCTGAGAGGTAATTATGACGCTAATGAGAAGCGTGCTAACCAGAGCGTTACATGTGGACAGGAAGACAACTTTGACATGCAGCTTCAATTACAGAACAGCGTGTGTATGCGGTGCCTAAAGACGAACGGGTCTGAGAGGAGCGAGGAGGATGAGAGAGATGGAGAGCAAGTGGTGGGGGGTAAATATGACTTCTTTAATTCATATTTAATACAGGCATCTGTGTTTCACAGCACCTAGCAGGCCAGTGGAAATGCAATCATCTTCTTAATTAGCTGGTAATGATTGTTAATGCATGAACTGTGCAGCATATTTCTGCATCTGAGAAAAGAAACGCAACAAATTCAAGAACGTCTTTTTATGACAGCAGTCAGGAGACATTATAGATAAAAATACATAAAAGAAGCAGCTGGAGGAGATACAATTCTCAGAAATTCTCAGAAAATTCAAGATAAATGCTTTAAAAATATGGGATGTTGGAAAGTTTTCAGATAATTGATTAAACTTAAATCTGTTTAAAAAATAATAAACATGCAGCCTTAAGGACACATCAGCCTGAGCATGGCGCGAACCTGCAACCCTTCGGTTACGGGGCGGATGCTTAACTCCTCTTTATCGCAGCTCTAAAAAATGATCTGAGTAGTACAGTATTGTTCAGACTTTCCCAAAAGAGAAACTCAACATTTATTATCTTGGATTTTCTGAAGTTTTCTCCTGAGTCTTATCTGAAACAATTAAATAACTATTGTTTTCAAGCAAGAATCTTTTTCTTATTGTAACATAGAAACTTTGCTGTTTAAGAATTCAACAGATTCCCCTAAGACCTGTCTGAGTGTGGTCGTTTTCTCCTGGGGGGTTTTAACTAAACACCTTGACAGTCTGGGTGACATGGTGACCTCAGCTGGAGTGACATAACCTGTGGAGGTGAGTGCTGGCTCAGCAAACACAGCAGCAAACAGTCAGTCAATCATCACAATGCTCACACGCCTTGAAGAAAACAAACACACACACATGCATACACACACACCAGGAAGTGACACTGACAGTGACAAATACTTGTTTCAGATATCATGCTCAGCCGGTTGAGAGCTGCACACACTGTAGAGGCATACAAAAGGTGGGTGATTGGCACACGCACACACACACTCACATTACTATTCTATTGAGGTTCAGCAACACCACCTCCTCCTCCCAATAGGAGTTTGATTAACAGGAAAATTGCAGCGTTTTTCACGTACACACATCATTTTCCTCTTCCTCTGCCTTCCATTTACAAATCCTCCAGCTAAAGTAGAATTCCCCCATTGCATTCATTTTTTCTTATTTCTGGGGACCCATGGTCCGGAAGTAGATGGGCATGACTTAGGCTCCCTATGGCAAACAGAGTAGGAGACACTGGCATGACACATGGGATGTACCACCGACAGATACCTGAAATGGCTGATATCAAGGAATCCTACCAAAGGCTAGAAAGAGCTGGTCTGAAGGACAGCACAGAGGCACTCATCATGGCTGCACAGGAACAGACCCTGAACACCAGAGCAACAGAGGCCAAGATCTACCAGACCAGACCAGACCCAAGGTGTAGGCTGTGCAAAGAGGCCCCTGAGACAATCCACCACATAACTGCAGGGTGTAAGATGTTGGCAGGGAAAGCATACATGGAACGCCACAACCAAGTGGCTGGCATAGTGTACAGGAACACCTGTGCAGAGTATGGACTGGAAGCCTCAGGGTCAAAGTGGGAAACACCCCCTAAGGTGGTAGAGAACGAGTGAGCCAAGATCCTGTGGGACTTCCAAATCCAGACTGACAAAATGGTGATGGAGGACCAACCAGACATTGTGGTGGTGGACAAACAACAGAGGACAGCTGTTGTGGTTGACGTGGCAACACCAAGTGATGCCAACATCAGGAAAAAGGAACACGAGAAACTAGAGAAGTACCAGGGCCTCAAAGAAGAACTTGAGAAAGCCTGGAGAGTGAAGACATCGGTGGTGCCCGTGGTCATCGGGGCACTCGGGGCAGTGACCCCCAAACTGGAGGAGTGGCTAAAGCAGATCCCAGGAAGAACATCAGACATCTCAGTCCAGAAAAGTGCAGTTCTAGGAACAGCTAAGATACTGAAGAACCCTCAAGCTCCCAGGCCTCTGGTAGAAGACCTGAGCTTGGAAGGATAAGACCACCCGTGGAGGGTGAGATGGGAATTTTTATATATACATACATATATAGATATATGTCTATATGGATTCATATAGCTCCCTAAAATGCTACTGAAGCCATTACAGCCGAGGCTTTTTTTTTTTTTTTTGGGTTTTGGCCTGTATGTTTCATCCCAGGCATCTTTCTTTTCTATCCTCTGGTCCTCTCTTATCTCGTTACACACTCTTCAGGCTTTGTGGTTAAATTATGTATTAAGGTCAATGTCAAAACACGGAAGATGTGTAATCTGCAGGGAGTTTCCTTTTATTCATTATTACAGTGAAGGCTGAGCACAACTGTCAGCCAGCCAGAGTTGTGCTCAGCATGGAAGCTTATGTGCTCAGCGGGGCCCCACCAAGCCTCTCTCCTCCTCACTCTCCTCTCCCCTTCTTCAGCTCTCCCTCGGCTCCCCTCCCCTCCACACGCACACACCCTCTACATCCTCCTCCCCCTCCTCCTGGACAGAACCCTGATAGATTTACCCAGCTAGCCCGTCTCACTTTGGGATCTCCCTCCTCTGCAGCGCCAATCTGAGAGCTGTCAAGTGCACCTATATGCTGGTGTCATAAATCTGAAGGAGAAAAATGTGCACGCCCGAACCCAAAGGAGGGAGGGGGGTACAGGCAGGCAGGGAAAGGAAATACGAGCAGGGTGTCATCCCCTCTGCTTGTAGTCGCAGGAATTTTTCTAATCTGGAATCATGTCAGGATGCAGCGCGGCTATAGGGTACGCCCTCTTCCCCTACCCATGTTGTCTCCACACTTGTGGATAAGAGAGAGTGGAAAAAAGGAAAACAACACAGAAAGCAGCAGACACACATGTTCTCTGTGTTTCTTTTTTTTTGTTTGTTTGTTTTAATTCAAGGTAAACTGACATCACATAAGCGGCTGACAGGAAACGCTATCATCTCCTCAGGAT
This sequence comes from Aphyosemion australe, assembly GCA_006937985.1. Lineage (NCBI taxonomy): Eukaryota > Metazoa > Chordata > Actinopteri > Cyprinodontiformes > Nothobranchiidae > Aphyosemion > Aphyosemion australe. The sequence continues at coordinate 142,338 of SSNS01000011.1, read as the reverse complement.
CTCCACAGGGATTTGGATCTTGGAGGTGCTTGCACCTCCTAACTGCTGTCTCACAACAGCTCAACACTTGACCTCTTGTTTTCTAAAATGCTGTCAGTCAGTGTCAAAGCAGGCTCAGATGTGTGTTGACAGCCGCTGCGTGGCCGGCTCCAAATGCTCCTTTAACCTCATCGAGTTTGTGATCTCTTCCTTTAAATGGCTGCCGGCTGAAGGGAACAGTTTGATGAATCAGTCCGGTTCCTGTTCCAGCCGGCGTAATTATCTTCTGATTAAATTAATTCAGTTAGGCCTTGGTCACATTTATAATGCAAACAGCATTCCTGGGAGGCAACCACTCTGTCATGGTAACCGTTACACAATTACGTCTGTAAGTGATAATAAGGGCAGCTATTATCAAGAAAGATCCATGAATAAACACATTCAACAGAAGGAAATATATAACAATTACACCAGCAGCAGATATATACAGATGTGGATAAAATTGTTGTAACCTTCCACTAAAGAAAGAAAACTCCACATTGGTCACTGGAATAACTTGAAACTGACAAAAAGTGATGATAATTAAAAGATTGACTGAAAATCAACAAATGAAAATCAGACATTTCTTTTGCGCTGCTGTTCCACAGAATAATGTTCATTTCAAACTCATAAAACTAGACAAAAAATATGTTAAACCAGGTGTCTTCAGTCTTATAATCAGGCTGTCTGTCTATTTAAAAGGTTAGTCACAGTGCTGTTTGGGTTCAGGGTGTGTACCACACGGACCACAGAAAGCTGAGGACAGAGTTGTCTCAAGACAAAAGGAGGATGTGATGGCTAGAAGACCCTCTCCAAGAAGCTTGGTGTTCTTGTGACGACAGATTAGTTAGACGTGCGGGGTCCATGGGACTGTAGACATCCTTAGTTGTGGCTGCAAAAACAACAATGATGACAAATTGAAGGATGGATCATGTATGAATAGAATAATGACCCAAAAAACACCTAAAAACACTCAATAATGACTAAGAACCATATACTGGATTATTCTGAGGTGGCCTTCTGAGTGTTGCTGAACATCTGTGGAAGGAGCTGAAACATCTGGAGAAAGAAATCTTGACCTGAGACAGCGGCAGCAGTTTTCTCACAGGGAGTGGGCCAAAATACCTGTCAACAGGTATAGAAGTATCACTGAGAACTGTTTTTTTCTGATTATTCTGTTGGTTTTCAGTCATTATTATTATTATTATTATTATTACCTTTGTCAGTTTCAGGGTGTTTCAGTGACCTTTGTATTTTTTTCTTACTTTAACAGAAGAGTACCAACAATTGTGATTACATCAAATGTATGTATTTAATTTAAAAGGTGGAAAGGAGTTTTTAAAAAAAGAGAGATATGGTAGCAAATCAGGACCAAGTTTAGAACATCTTGGTGGAGTGAGTGATGGACTAAGGTTACCACCAAGGCCAAGGTTTACCAACTTCTAAAAAATAAACACCATCCCTCCAGCTTCCTCTGTTATCTCTCTCCCCCTGCAGCCTCTCTCCTGGTGGTTTCATCTTCTCCTTCCACGTGTTGTGTGTAGGAAAATGCCTCCTGACTGGCGGGGCCTAATTACTGGCTCTTCACTGACCCGCGCCGGGCCGGGGCCTCGTCAGAACACTGATTCAACATGAGCCTCGCGCCGGCCAGCACCTCACACTAATGAATACTAATGAATAATTATCGCTCGCCGGCTGGCACGTCAGCCCACTGCAGGGACACATGTTAGCACAACCGCTAGAGCTGCAGGAGAAGAAACAAGCAGCTCGGACGGAGCACAAGGCTACGCAGGAATACAAAAGCCTCTCTGAAGGGATGCAGAGGAAACGCACAAACCCTCAAGGTTAAGCCAAGGTAGCATTGATCTGATTGAAGTTCAGTGACCCCTGTGAGGAGTGTTTTGATTGTCACGACCTGCGAACGGCTCTGGGAGCAGCTGCTGATATGGTTCCTCCTGAAGCTCAGGAAGTCTGAGCAGCAGCTCGTTTGGTGATGATGAAATGAGTCAGCTCAACGGTGATGTCAACCAGCGGAGCAATCTAAACCTCTCCTCGGCTCCTGCTGCTGCTGGACTATAGGAAATCTATACTTCAATACCACTGTGAGGGACAGGTCCAGTTCAACCAGTGGGAAAGTAAATGCAACCCTCAAGTAAACAATTATTAAATATGCAAATGCTTCTAACTCATCAGTATAGCTTTTGGAGGAAGAACATAAATGATCAAATCAGCGACTAATATGAGTCTTTATTTGTGAATGAAGGTGTTTTTCTTTCTTTTTCTTAAATACTGTAACCTAATTTACCCAAAGTAAATTAATAATTTTGTTAATAAACTCAAATTGTTTCAAAGAGAGGCACAATCCGCTCGTGCTGCCCCTGTATACCATCTAATCTAATCTGTGCAGATTGAGCACATCATCTGTGTCTAATTAGCTTAAACTGTGATTTTAATCTATTTAGAATATGATTTTCTCTAACGTGAGGTTTTTGTGGAATGGGGGAAGAAATCTGTTTCACGTATTCTTTTTTTTTTTTTTTTTTAATCTTACACTGAAATGATGATCAACGTAAGGAGATTTAATGTATTTGACAATTCTCCCAATTCCCTTTTATCAGGTGGCCTGAGGCAATAAAGTTTTGCCTTACAGTTGTGGAGCTGTTATGGCCTGAATGTGAACATGTTTTAAAGGTGGAAATTATGAAGAAAAAAAATTCCAGTGCTCCAAGTTGAATTAGGAAACCTTTAAAAGCCACTGGATAGAAAACTGGAATGGCTACTGAAAGAAAAGGGAAACCCACCATTTGAGGGTTTTTGTTTTTGTAAATAAACTTCAGAGTATTTTAAGATATGTTAGTATTTTTGCTTTCAGGTCTTCTGTTATTGAAGTTACTGGTTTTCTCCTGTGGAAGTTTCCCCTCATTTACTCAAATACTCACCTGATTTGCATGTAATCATCCATCCCAGCATATATCATCTTCAGTTACCTGGTATTTGTGTTGCATATGCACCCGTAGACAACAATATGGACTCTAAAAGAGTTTCTCTTTTTGAGGATTTATTTAAAATAAAGACAGTTTGGCAAACTCCAACAAAGACTCAGCAGCTGTAGAACGGGTGAACAAGAAAGAAAAATATTTACATAGCATTTGCTGAAAGGAACATGCAAATTCATGCCTCTATCATGGTTTTCATACATGGTTTAAAGTTGCATTCCTGAAAACCTTTGAAAGTATTTGGTGCATCTTTTAGGAGACTGAGTTTCACCTCTAGTGAGAAGTTTTGAACAAGTTCTTGTGAAATGTGCATAGACCGTAACTGCAGAACCTTCTAATCACAGATCAATAATCACTTTTAGGTGTTTTCATGAGAGATAATATTAAAACCTGATATGTTGTGTTATTGATTCTTTCCATTTTAATTTTTTTAATACAGCTAACTAAAAAACTAAAAGCATATTTATAGTCAAAAACATTTTTATAAACCCTAAAATTAGCCAAACTTCTGTAGATCAAAGTAAAAGTATGTGAGCTTACTATTAAACTGTGGATTAAACTATATCCAAACACCTAAAACTTACTGAGTGTGTGCATGTGGGTGCAGGAGCGTGCACAGCATGCTGGCTTTCCCCCTCGTGAGGAAATGTAAAACTTCTTAGTGTGTTGTTTTTCTCCCCACCGTTTGTTCTTTTGATCTGTGTGGTGTGTACATTATCTCCCAGCTCTTTGAATTTCAATTTCACTGTCATGTAATCTTTTTTTTTTTTTTGCTGCTTCTTCTTCTTTTTTTCATCACAGCAGCCGACGGATGCAGCTCTAATAATATTCAACTTTTAGGTCACAGTGGAATGCTAATTAGATTGCTATTTTAATTAATATGTCCCTGCAGGTTTCTATATCAATTCAGTTTTAACACTGCACCGTGCACTTTGAGCCAATAAATTAAAACCAATCCCCAAAATAAAACCACTTCAAAAAAAAAGGCTGGGATTTTTAAGGTGTACAGGAGCAGCCCTTATTTGAGCTGTGTTTACATTAATTTCTTATTGTTGCTTAATAAACAAATGAACTAAATAAATAGGAGACATTTCAAAGAGTTTCAACAGGAAATGTGTCTATTTTATATAAATAAACCCACTTATAACAGGATAAAAGCTTGAGCTTATCTGGGGGTTAAATGAGTTTTAAACAAATGTAAGTGTGTGTGTGTGTGTGTGTGTGTGTGCTCGTGTGCATGCAAGAGTGCATGTGTGTGTGTGCGTGAATTCACATGCGTGTGTGTGTGCATGTGCGTGCGTGTGTCTGTGCGCGTACGTTTGCGTGTGTGTGTGTGTATGCGTGCACGTGTGCGTGGGTGTGTGTGCATGCGTGCGTTTTTGCGTGCGTGTGTGTGTATGCGTGCATGCATGTGCGTGTGTGCGTGCGTGTGTGTGTGTGTGTGTGTGTGTGTGTGTGTGTGTGTGTGTGTGTGTGTGTGTGTGTGTGTGTGTGTGTGTGTGTGTGTGTGTGTGTGTGTGTGTGTGTGTGTGTGTGTGTGTGTGTGTGTGTGTGTGTGTGTTCTCTAACTCTGTCCTGCAGCTCAGCGCGTCCCATTCATCATGTCGAGAAAGAACAGAGAGGCCCGGGATATGAGCGCCGCTGTATTCTTCTCATAATCAAAGGTCATATCGAAGACCAGTGTTTAAATTGCTTCACTTCACTGCAGAGGACACACACACACACACACACACACACACACATAGACATATAAATTAGTTGTCAGAATGATATCAGGCCAAATATCCTTGTTTTGGTAAACACATAACAAGCACTCATATTTGTTACTATGAGCATAATTTTATCTTCATTTTTTATTTATATTAGTATTCTTCTATATTTTAAGTTATCACTGTGAAATATGATTAAAAGCAGGTTTTGTGCTCTAATAATTCAACAGCCACTACTTTCTGTACAGCCTCCCTAAAAAAACAGACTTTTGCACTCTAATCAAAATTTATATTCATGGAATAGGAGGGAGGGGGCTATTTGGATGTTTATTATACTTTAAAATGAAGCGATCCGCATTTCTCTGCCTGCGAGGTAATTAATGTGGGGAAATCTTGAATTAAAGATGTAAATCCTGACACTTTTGGCAGGGGGGCCGGTAAGGGACAGCGGTCTCCAAGGTCTAGATTATTCTTAGCGTATACCAATTAACACCATGTATCTTCTTTTATGTTCACTTCAATTAGGAGCCTTTACGATTTTTAAGTTCTTTTCTTCTCAGTAGTTAGAGAATGTCAGAGAGACTGATCAAAGGCGTTAGCTGCAGTCCACGCACCATAGGTAACGCTGCTTTGCATAAAGAAATCTGCATATTGCTAAGAAGGTTTTCGTTTCATTTTGCATGAATTATGGAGCCAGAGAAGCTGTTGGTGGATGGAGATGGTGAAGCTACACCTCCACACAAACATGGAGGAGGAAGGTTTGGTCCACTCTTGGAGGATTTAATGGTGATTAGAATGAGAGGAACTAACACCAGTTGAATGCATTGTGTGGTTTTGCCTTCCTATGTCTGGGATCATGTAGGACGTTTTAGGTGTGTTAATAATATTCATCTCAATTTTGCACCAAATTACTCCATCTCCTGATTTATGAGGGTGATTTGGGTACAATTTTCTGACATAGCTCTTTTAATAGGTCTGCAGATCAGATAGGTCCAACATCCCTCCCTACTTGCTGCTTTTATTCATTTCTTTTTACCCTAATTTTCCTTTTTTATCCTCTTTCTTTGTATTGCTTCAGCCTCAAGATCTTCTCTCGTCCCTGGAAGGTCAAATGAGAAATCACATTGTAGTTTGTAACTTCTCACAATGTATTCAAAGACCAAAATCAGACTCTATGTTTGTGCATTGTTTGCTAAAGCGAAGCCAGTTTTCAAACAGATGCAGGAAGAAACAAACAAGTTGTTCAGCTGCGATAATCACCGGTACCTAATCTAATTACATTGTCAGCTACCAATAAATCAATGAGCAAATAAACTGACCAGCGATGAGGAATGGCCGTCCAGTGCCCGTCTCTTTTATTCTATTGATGTTCCTCCAACGGGCGTCCTGGAGATATTGAATGCAGTTTAAGCGAAGCGCTGACATCATAATAAAAGGCCACCACGAACTGGCCGGCTGTGCGGTTTGGGAGCTTCAGGCTAAAGAGATGGAGGGCCTCCGAAGGAGGAAGAAGAAAGGCAATCTTCAAAGTCAATACAACCAAGTGCTCTATGTGGCTGCATTTACCGCACATAATAAAACTACAAATAGCCTCTTATACCAAGCCCACAGAACACAAATGGCACTGCAGTCTGAATAATTATAAACAGAATGATAAATAATGTGCTCAACGGTACCTTTTCATATCAAAATTACCCCTGACTTGTTTTGATTCCTGTCAGTTTAACTGAAGTCTTTCCTGAGCCGCAAAAAATAGACGTTTGGAGGACGTATTAGAACTGACACAGCATAGAGTTTATTTTTAAAAATACTCAAATGCACTTTCACCTGAGAGTGCGTGCATCTGTACCTGACTTTTCTGATGACAGTGGGTTTATTCCGTCGCTCCTGATTTCTTAAAAATAAAAAAGAAGAAGAAGGGCTGACAAATTCAAACATCAAAACATTAAGTTGTGTGTACTCATAACCCAAGTGTCTCAAAGCATTATTAACAGCTGGCTTGCATTTCTGAGGCCAATAAGAAGCAGCAGGATGAGGCTGCTGATGCAGACTTTACACATACAGCACAGCTCAGAGAGCCATCTAGTGTCTGAAATGAGCAAATGCATGAGTTAAAGGAAGGGTAGAAGGCACTTAGATGCACTCTGTTTATATCTCACAAATAAGGTGCATTTTAGCTGGAGCAGATAAATGGAAAAAAATGAACAATTAACTAATAAAAATCTGGAGTAAGTGTTGAGTGACATGCTGTGTGACACCAATACACCCACACACTGGATGCAATACACCTCTTATGTATGGATCCAGGCACAGGAGGTACATTATTGGTCAGAACTTGTGTTTTCAGCCCACACATAACACGCAGCGCGCCCTAGCCTAATAGCTGACTAGCCGTGAGAGCTTAACCTCTCCCAGGGATATTAGAGAAACGACAGAGAAACCTGTCTTTAATGTTACCTTTCAACCCTGTTTACATTAAAGCAGCTTTTTTCTTTTCTTAACCCAAATAAACAAAGACTCGGCACAAATCTGTGCATGAATATGTATTCGCTGAGCGTTCAAACAAAGACACAAAGGGAGGCCCAACCTGTTGTCGGCTCAGCCCCTTTTTTCCCTGCTGTGAAAACCCTGCTCTCTTAATAATCACACATCATTATGACAATAGATGTTAGGAAAAACACACGAGCCCACATAAATACTGCACTCGATGCATATCATCACAGACTCCCTCAGCACATAAGTTTCTGTTTGAGATATTAATCAGTTCATCCCCTCACTCTCCCCGCTGCCATAAAGGTCTTCGCCTCCGTAGTCCCACAGACTTATCATCTAATTGCTTTTTATTGATCCTGTCCGATCAGGTGCCTAACGCTCATCCTTTTCCGGAGCCTTCTCCCGAGCACATCTGCCACTCCTAATCTGAGAAGCGAACATCTGTTTCATTGCTCATAAAACCGCCAGATACAAGAGGAGCAAGACAGCAGAGTCATCTTTTAAAAATGCTTGAAATGGTTCCTCAGAACTCACCCTATGTAAGGGAAACCTTTGGTTGTGCACGGTAATGAAACTGGAGCTCTTCTGGCTTGTTGTCAGTTTTCATGCGGAACAGATGAGGGCCTTGGTGTTCCTTTTTAATGCGCTGTGATCGGGCAGGAAAATAAAAAAACCTGAACAAGATGGAGGACAAGAACAAGTCTGTTGGTTTTGGACAGCAGACAGAGATCCTGTAAGGTGAGCCGGATCAAGGATTTGGGACAGAATCTCCAAACTCCATCTAAAGATGAAATGATACCAGCATCCAGAGGGAAGGCCAGAGTAGTTGGCAGGCGCTGAGCTGGACTTCTAGTTTCTATCAACAGACAGCACATATTTCCAAATAGATTTTGGTTTTTAATGCCCTAAATCTGGACGACAGCCACGGCCCTGCTAAAACACACACACACACACACACACACACACACACACACACACACACACACACACACACACACACACACACACACACAAATCACAGCTTTGTTTTAACATCCAGGCCACTTCTTGGTGGTTACAGATCAGTGAAGAGCTTCAAATCAGACCCAGACACACAGAAGACGCCAACTTTGGCGGACATGAAGCGAAACGCTTCCTGTTACTAGAAATCTGTGCCGTTGAGCCAACTCGACTGTCTTGTGATGCCCATTAAAAACATATTCAAAGGTAAAGCTGTTTTATTTTTCCTGCTAATTGTGACATTAGGTTGCTTTGAGAATAATTGCCTGATTATGGCAACTTAATGTTTGGTTTTACTCATAAATTAAGGATGTTTCAGATTATTGTGCATGTTTTTTTTATTTAAATGTCAATAATTGAACTCTGTCCAGTTTATTTATAGATATGCATGGATTCTGGTTTAGAGGACCAATATAATATAACAAAGGTCATCTAGGAAAAGACTAAAAGTCTGATTTTTATCCAAAATGGTTCAGATGAAAGCAAAATTTAATAAAATTAGATTAAATTATAAAACTTTAATTAGTAAAATGCTGGGGAAAAAGCAGAATACATCATTTATTCAGTCATTCAAGCACTGGCCCAGCCAGCACACATAGGTGGGCCTCATATGGGATCTATATGGACAAGCCGTATGGGTCCCAACAGGGTTTGACCGCTGTCTTCACGGTGGCCCCATGGGGGGTGCCAAGAAAAAATTTTGCCCACATTGATTTTAACGGGCCCTACCTGGGTTTTCCGTGGGTTTGACTCAAACACCGGCAAACCCCTGTGGGGCCACCATGGAAACCCCGGACAAACCCTGTTGAGACCCATACGGCTTGCCCAAATAGATCCCATATGGGGACCACCTAGGTGTGCTGGCCGGGTGGCGACAGTGGAGATAAAAAGTTACAGATACCAGAATCAGGATGGGCGGCCTTCTGTCTCAACTGACTGGAAATAAATTGCCAGTCATTTGATCAGCTTCTTATTTTCATCTGCTGTTAAAATACAAAACATTTAATTTTTAAATATAAAAAACACAACCAAGAACTTGATAACATGAAGTAGCTTTTAAAAATCTCCTTCATCTTCTAGTTTAATGTTGCAAAAACCAAGATGCTACATGATCGATTCGCCTCACTTCATATATATTACCAAACTGAAGCGTACGCTGTAAGGAGGCGATCATTTCTGCTGTTGCTAACTCCCTTCGAGCCTCCTGCCGTGCATTATTCAGTCTTATTCTGCAGCTACAGCCGCCCTCTACGCTCAGACAAGCCGACCACTCACGCGCCACACTAATGCAATGTAAAAATGAATGATGAAATCCAAGGAGGCCGAATGAAAGAGGAGCTGATGTGTGTGTGAGAACATTCACACACTGGCCCTGGTGTGAGGTTGTGTGTGTGTTCAAAGGTGAGGCCTTGGGTGATGGAGAATAGGATTCCCTTACCTCCTCTAAGTACAGAGGAGGATAAAAGCCAGCTGTAATGACCTTGGGATAACGAAGGCCTCGCTGATTTCCATGAGTTTTCTTGCTTTCACGCCATGAATCTGCAATTCCACAGGAGGGGCGAGACGGGAAAACAGGGAGTTTTGTATGCAGCCAACAAGCAAATACCCAGATTCAAACTCTTGTTCCCATGCTCAAGCCATTATGTAAACGATGATTATCTTCAGGCAAATTAATAGATGAAACACATTTTTCTTAATGGGCTTATGTTTTTTGTTTTGTTTTTAGGTGACCAATTTTCTTGCAATTTCCCTAATTCTTCAAGTTATTTAGAAAGTGATGTAATGCTTGTTTCTTTTTATCTTGAAAGCAAAGGCAGCGTGTTGTCTCGGCCTGCTTTGTGCAGCTAATATGGCACGACGAAATGAAAGGCTTCAAAAGAGCTTTTCCACTCGGAGCTGATGTAAGTGCCGTGGCCGACCTCCAAATATTATTAGACTGCAAGCGAGCACAACAATAAGCAAACAATAAACAACTGGTAATTGGTGTGATCCTCTGTTCCAACAAAATTGCTCTTGATTTGATATGAATTATGAGCATTAATCTGTCTGCACACCGTGACCTTCTGAGAATATCAAAAAGCTCCTGCTCTGACTTGATGGGCCTGTCTAATTACGCCAGAAACGGAGGCAGGAGCTGGAAACAGATGTGCGCTACGCCGATCACAACAACTGGCATAAGCATACCTCTAATGCATGCTGATATACGACGATTATGTTTTAGGAAATTGTTTCTGTGCATGCATCTGTCTCCACGTGTGCCTGCATCAGAGTGAGCAAGGTGACATCCCAGGTGAATTGCGCCCTCTTCAGGCAACACACTCTAATACAGGAAGATGCAGGTGCAACTTTTGCTAAAAACGTCATGTTAAAGCTGTGATTTTTAAGAGAAACACATGAGTTTACATTCTCTAACTGCACATGTGCCACCGCTTTCATTAATACGTGATGAGAGAGAGAATCTCCAAAGACCCAATAGGCAGAGGCATTGTTTCCCTTTAAAAGTCACCTCAGATGGAAGGAGCAAACTTCAGAGCCTCGGTGAAGTGTCTAATGAAAGAAGTCTCCTCCTCCGCGGCTCTGTTATACACGCTGAATTAGGAATGCAAATGTTGACTGAAGACAGCTTGATTCTCTGTCTGTGATTCTCTCATAAGGAATAAAACACGCTGTGGTGTGTTTACGGTGTAGCCATGAAAGAGCACATCACTGCTCAATGCCATTTCAGGAGGCAGAATTTCAGGTTCACGCTGCAGCTCATTTGAAATCTGTATCAAACGGGAAATGTTTAAGACTCAGATCAAAGTGGTTTCTGGTCTGAAATATCACCAGACTGCTGAGATTTGTGTTTTATGCTAACAGTTATTTTAACAATGCCCGGCTATTATTGGAAATAAAGCAGACACAGAGCATGGAGAGAATAAAAAACGAGACTTTTAAGGCAGCATAGGTTCCCCACATGTGTTTCCATGAAGCTTGGGGGAAAGTTTGGATTAGACCAGAAACATGTTTAAAGGTTTTAACTCATTCTGATGTGTGGAAAAAAAACGAGTGTTTAACATTTTTCTAAGGGCTTCTGAGGTTTGGGCTTTTTAAAATGTGGTTTTGGGGATCACTCTGCTTATAAAACATAACTTTAAAAATTAAATCATTTAAATTTATGTCAATCAGTGGGTGAAATTTTCAAATGTAATCTGTTAAAGGACTTGTAAAGTGATTTTTTTAATATCACATAGAGATTGTGAGAACGTGATTTGTTGTCATGGAACTGATACTGAATCTGAACTCGTTTTGGTGTGCTTTAAAATGCCAATGATTTTTCATCTGCAACGACCGCCGTCCTGTTTTCTTCAAAGCCGAGATAAAAGAAGAAGATGCCCGCAGAGAAGGAAAACATAAATGTTGCCCTGAATGACCATGAGCGGCTGTAAAAAAAAACAAGGTAAAGAACTGTCTGTATTTATTTTACCGCTGAACCCATTCATGTTTTGCTTTGTTGCTCATTTTCAAACAAAGTTAAAAGAAAACATTTCTCAGGTATTTTTTTGTCATCAGAGTTTCAGCAAGTTTCACTAAGTTAAAACTTTCCAACTTTCTTCAGACCAAGAATTACAAAGGATTTAATTAAAAAATGTCCTTTAATGTAAAACATTTTATTGTCTTTGATTAAAAGTAGCAAACACTTCACTGTACATTTAATATTTGTTAAGGAATTTTAGATCTGGTCACTTATTTAAGGACCATTTTTAAATATTAATTCAATTCAATTCAGTTTATTTATATAGCGCCAAATCACCTTAATACTGTTCTGTTTTATTTTACATATTGGGTAAAACATAATATTATTGTGTTTGTATTATTATTATTACTATTGGTGGTAGTAGTAGTAGTAGTAGTAGTAGTAGTAGTAGTAGTAGTAGTAGTAGTAGTAGTAGTAGCAGTAGTAGTAGCAGTAGTAGCAGTAGTATGCTGCCCTGCTGCATCATAGGCCCTGCAGTTTTATGTGTAAATTAGGACCTACTGTCAAACCTTTAGACTTATTTATTATTTTTTAAGATTAAAACCATAGTCATGTTTTCCAAAAATGTTTAAAGCACGGTCATAACTTTTTGTTAATTTGCAGACCATTTATTAGTGATAAGGTGAAGAAAAGCTATTTCATTCTAAACTTTAAGCAAAAGGGTAATTTGCAACAAATAAATAAACTAATTTCTCTTTATGACAAGTAAATACATGTTTGACACACTGACATGCAACATGTAATATTTAGGTATTTATGTATGTACACTGAAAAAAAAGGATCGGCCAAAAATGTAGACTTTGTCATTTAATTGTATGTCAATTTTCTATGTAATTGTGTTACATAAAGTCAATGAATGATCCATTTTTAAGGTGACCTGTTCTGATGTTTATGCTTATTTGACTTGTGTTTAACGATTTTAATAAATAACAGTTGTGATTTTATAAATGTTAGTTAAATCTTACATGCAAATTTTAGTTGGTGATTATAGGGCCAAAAACCTTTTATTTTTTTATTTTGGCGGGTGCATGCACAGTGTCTTTCTTCGTTTTTCTTCTTCGGCCTAAATGGAGCGCAGAAGACACATTGGGGATTTGCTGCTGATTCTTCGAAGGTCCCACCAAAAAAATCAGTTGTTGGATGAACACAATCTAATCATGGCACCTATTTCCACGTCATTAAACCATGTTCAATAACTCAGTTTTGACCATGTCAAACCAACACATTTGGCATTAACACAATATGTTCATGTTAAATGGACAAATTTCAATTGAACCAATCAAATAAATGCCTTAGTTGACTTTTTTGAGTAGAGTTTACTAAACATGCTTGGTTTAGGTTTACACTTAGAACGTTTGATTTTGGTTTAACTGTTTGTTAAATAACAGTTGTGATTTTGTACATTTTAGTTCAATCTTATATAAAAGTATTAGCTAGTATTTACTTTGGCCACAAATCTTTTTTTTAGTGCATTCTGTACATCTTCTGGGAAATCTGTTAAAACAGTTTAAGTAATTCTGGTGAAACTGGAGCAGATGCTGAACTCAAATCTCCAATTTACTATTTTCATCATTTCTATCAGGGTTGCTTTGTGGCTCCAGAGCTGCAGGTTGCAGAGCTCCTCTGGACTCTAGAGCCTCTGCAGGTTGAACCAGCATCACAAGGTATCACATTTTTTTAAGTTTAGGCTTAGTTATTGAAAAGGTCCTTGCAGAGAAACTTATCTCATCCAACTACCACACATTCTACTGTTTTCTTTCTTAAATATGCCAGCAGATATGTGCATTCTGAAGAATTCTTTAAACATCCTTACGTTTTTATAACATCACCCAATTAAGAACTATGAAGTTGCACAATGTCAAACTGAGGAGACCTATTGCATTTTTCTCTTATTTGAATACCAAACAGTGTAAATGAATCTGAAAAACACAACTATAGCACAACATTTTCAACTTTACTCACTTATTGAAGCAGATTGTTTATCGTCTACTTCACAGAACATCCATATTGCATAGCTGACAGCAGTAAAGGAGAGCTGCACACATGAACTCTTTACTAACGCTTTCCTACGCTAACCAGCTGTGCCCCTGTGGTTTCAGCCTCAGACGAAACCTTTGAAATGTCCTTCAAGGCATACAAAAAAAACATGCACACCACTTTGGGTAAAATCCTATTTGTACACTATAATTACACTTTGAAAAGTTGCAAAGTTTAAAGTTTCTAGACCTTCACTTTTTCTCTCCTCATTTTGGATATTGATTTTGCTCTAAAACGCATGTTGGGCCAGTTGTTACACAGAACAAAGAGATTTCTCATTACGTGGTGTGCCTCAGACAACTTTGAATGCTTCAGATTGGATTTACCGCGTTATCAAGGGACAGATAAAGGAAAACTCAGTCAATAATTTTCACAACTATAGAACCACTGCTAATCTTAACAAGGAGGCCAGAGGCACTTTGAATGTGCTTATTAACAACAAGGCTGTATTGGAGTGATGGGTGTCTCTAATGTATTTCACACTGTAAATAAATAAAAGAAAAAAACATCTGTAAGGACCAAAACTAGCAATTTTAGTCAAATTAACACACAGCAGTGCTAACCTCTTTCTCCAATAGTCCAATTTAGCTTCAAATGAACTAAGACTACATCCTGCTATAATGTGAGGTTTAAAGTTCTAATAAAAATAAGTATTTACAGCTGCTTATGTCATTGCCAAGTTGGACAGATTGGTTTGGATCAGATTGTTGTGCTGCCTGCAGTGTAATTACCCAGCAACACTGTGTTTACAGAAACAAACAGTTATTAAGTTTTTGGTTTTGGTTGCAGTGTTAAAAATATTTCCAAGGGAAATTATTTTTGTAGCGTTAAAATCTGGTTCCCTTATCAGAGCTGCTCAAGTGGAACTAAAATATGTTTCTTCATGTCCAAATTAATTCACAAGTGACTAAAATCTGTTATAACAAGCAGGTATAAAATGTCCTGCTAAAATAAATCACCATTCTTTCTTTCTGCTGGCGTTAGATACTGTGCTCCTGTGTTTTAACCGGTCTTTCATCCTGTTGTTTGATTTTGGTGAAGAGAGAGACACAATGTCTGGAACCCCTTCTGCCTTCAGCCTATGTGATCAATAATCATTCTATACGTACATGTTTATGTATATATACACGTATGCATGAGTATGTGTGTGTGTGTGTGTGTGTGTGTGTGTGTGTGTGTGTGTGTGTGTGTGTGTGTGTGTGTGTGTGTGTGTGTGTGTGTGTGTGTGTGTGTGTGTGTGAAGGCTCAGGTTTGCAAGAGGAACCATGAATGTTACACAACTTAAACAATCAAATCTTGTAATAAAAACAATGTCATTTGTAAATATGAGTCATTAAAAAGAATTAAAGATATCATAAAAGAGAATGAAAATGTTTATGTGACCAAAGTGCCAAAATCAGATAACTATCCTTTTCATTTAATGTCTTTTGAGAATTATTTCTGATATAGAGTTTGATGGGTTTTTTTTTTCTGTTTTACTTCTATATCTTCACAATTTAACATTCATGATCATGTAAATCAGTCTAACAATGTGCAATCACCCACAAATCCAGATATTATGAAAGAAAATGGATAAGAAAGGCTTTCAGTCAAAAGAATATAAAGTCCTGGACAAAACACTATATTGCTTTGGGCTTCTGGTGAGTTTTTCACACACTGAATTAAACAAATGTGTAATTTGTGGGGTTTCCGTCAATCGAGTGTATAGCGGTGAGATGCTAGCCAAGTGAACTAGACCAAATTCTTGCTTTTGCTGGCTTGCCAGGCTAGTGAGATGCCTGTTTCCCTTTCCAGAAGGGGAGCGTTTGCATATAATCTCGCGATAACACAAGGCGGTCACCTAGGGGAACGGGATTTTAAAAAGTTGTCTGCTCTGTTTACAGTACAGAGCTTCTCTATCTGAAATCGGCAATTTATTAACAGGTCTGGTTTTGTTTATCCTACTAGTTCAAGGAGACACGCAGCAGCGTTGCATATGAAAGAACCACGATGTCATGAATTATCAGAGTGCTTGGCTCTGTCGTCCCTTCACAGCGAGGTTTGTAATAGTTTTACCAGGAAGGCAACGTTAGCTTGTCCAGGCTAGCTAACTGTCGTAGTTCTAGTGATTTCAACAACAACTTTATCGACAACAGCTTGTTTTTGCAGAGTGAGGCTAAGTGATGCTAAGTAGTAAAATCTTGACTTTTAGCGATTTTAATGATAGTAAAGTTAAAATGACGGGTGAATAATCATAGTAAAACGAGTTTACTTAGAGCTAAAATTGATGGATCGCGCTTAAATTCAATAATAGCAGTGAGTGTTGACTGAAATGGCTAACTTTACTTTATTCCCGTACAGGTGCCAAAGCAGTAGTAGTTAGCAAGATGCCGTCGCCACAAGTACTCCAACCAGTTCTTAAACTAAAGGTGGACGAGTTGTTTCTGAACTGGCTGAGTGATCCTGGGACCCAGTCGGTCCTCAAAGACTATCTTGATTTAATCAAAAATGGACAACATATTGACTTGAGCAGTGAAGCACAGGACAAAAAGGCGTTGAGTTTCAATGAAAACAACAATGTGGCGTCCCAGAAGAACCTTGCAGAGAAAAAACCTGCTCCCATCGGTACCCCATCCAGTACCCAGCCCAACAGTACACTCCCCTCTCGCAGCAGCAGTAACACCAGAGTGACTGGACCCAATGGCAGGGTGCTACGGAGGTCTGTCAGCACAAAGAAGGTAAGGAAGGTCAAGCACGACTTATGTTTGTAACATGTTTTAGTCATAAATAAATGTTTTAGTTTATTATTACAGCTGTAATTTAGAATAAAGGGTTAGACTGGATTTAAAGATATCCCACCACTGGAATTTCATATAAGTGTAATCATTTTAACATCACGTAAATTGTATGTTCTCACATGTTACTTGTGACCATAGACAGTGTATATAAGCGCTTGTGACATAAAAATCTATGAAAAATCATGGGTTTTTTAGTAGTATGTAAAGTGCAGCGGCAGAGCGCATCATTGTAGTTCAACTACAAATGGATGCTATTTAAAAATGATATCCTGTATCTCAAGGAAATTTGATTTAAATATATATTTTTGACAAGTTAGAGAAACAATTGAGCATTTAACCTGTGATTCCAGCTTGCAGATCACTTTATTAGTTGAAAAGAGTATTTCCCATCTTTTATTTTCAATTATCTCATGTGCATGATGACAGCAATAGCAGATGTCATTACGAAGGCACTGCAGTCTTTACAGGTCATATTTTTTGCAAACATCTTGGGCAAAAGTAGAAAATAACTGCCTAATAGGGCTTTTATAGTTACCAACTCTTTAGAATATTACAGCTCTTTAGAAGTGCCATTACCATGTGAACAGTCTGACACAGTCACAACTCAAAAACTCATCCTGGGTGTAACAGCTGAAGTAAGTACATGAAAATCATCTTAGCTGGAGATTTTTTGGGAGTCGTGTTTTTGTGAACCAATGCATAGTTTTTGTGTGAGTACAGCACACTAGCTGTATCTTTTTGGGGTCTATTTTCTCCCCTGGCTGGCCACAAGAGGCTGCTGAGGACCTTACAGGGATGAAGATATTAAAAGTTTCCCAGAACTGTCATGTTGAAACCTCTGTGTCTGTAGGCCTTCAATAGGTATTAATTAAATACGTTCCTAATGTTCAGACCTCACCCACAAAGTAATGTGGTATGAGAGGTGGGAGTGTCTGTGCCAAGCCTTTATCTGGTACTCGTGATGTTTGTAGATTGTGTAATAAATCTCTCATTTGAAACTAAACAGCCCAGAGGTAAATAGTTTTGGTCATAATAGAAATGTATCTGTTCAAAATTGCAGAAAGCCTCCATGGTTTTGTGTGTCTGCTCAAGGACACACTCTACTATTAGACTGTGGACATTATTGAGTGTGATGACAGTGAGACAGTCAAACACCTGGGAGTACGTGCTCCCCTAGAACACTTCTTACATGTTGTTGACATGCTTAAGATTGGCACGAGGTGGCATTTAAACACTTACTGGTACAACATCTTCTTTCCTTTGACTGGAATCTCAGGGAGGGACAATTAAGCTGGAAACGTGACAAACCTCCATAAGGATTTTGGTACATTTAGATTTTTATGTTAGGATGAATTTTAAATGATGCTAAGTTAAGCAAATGTTAGCTTTAGACTTAAAAGTTCATTGTTTGAATTATGGCAACACAGATACTTAATTCAAAATTACAACCAAGGATTTTTGGGATCCAATGAGATAACTTCAAATTAAGAGATAACAACCATTCAAAGAATACATATAGAGCTGCTTTTATGCCAGAGGGTTCCTTTTTTCATTAAAGGTCTTGCTCTCTGAAAAACTGTAATAATCTGGGTTCCATGTGCTTGCTACACCAGAATATTGTCTTTAACCCCTATCGTCTTCTTTAGCTGCAGAAAGTCTGGAAACAATTTACTTCAGAAAAAAACGGTCTCTTCTACGTCACAAGGAAAATTTGCATTCATGGCCTTGCCTGTCTTGGCCTGCAACTGTGGAAGGCTGGAGAGAGCAGAGCAAATCTTGGCTAGTTGAAGGCAGCTAACCGTTTCCAAATATTTATTGCAATTTCAAGCATTATTACGATCATTGTAATTATTGCACTTTTAAGGAGAAAATGTACGTTTTCTTGCAAATATTACGATTGGGAAGCAATTCTCTATTTCATTCTCCTCCTCGGAGGATCAAATAAATAAGGCTGTGTCTCCGAAGAGATTTTGGTCTAACCATACAGTATTCTGAGTTTTGTTAACGGAGGCAGCAGAAGAGTTACATTGCTGTTAGCCAATCAGAGGGTGATACGTTTTGGTCAAATCTTAAGATCTAATGCAATCTGTGAATGCTTGGGGGATGTGTTGGGAATGAGTCTTAGCAACAGTGCCACAAAATTCGATCTAAATATCTGTAAATCGGTGAAAGCGTTATTTGTGTTTGACGTTCTGTGGGTTCTTAGACTAGGCTGATCCTAAAAGGTAATTACTTGTAGATGTACATCCAGAGATTATAATCCACCCCATGGTTCATGAGATACTTTGCTAACAGCCTTTTGGTGACAGGTGATAACCAATGTTCTTATGAGTTTAAGATTCTGTGTTTCTGAAACTTCATCATGATACGATGATTGAGTATGTGTATGAATCCTTTCTGTTTGAACATTAGTTTCTTCCCTCCCGGTAACCTTTCCCCCCTTAACTTCTCACCACAGATTAATATAAAACAGCTGGTGGAGAGTTTGTGTATTCTGTTGTGATGTGTCATGCCATGAGACCGCACTGTGTCACTCAGTATTAAAGGGTTTGGGGTGTTGTATGAGTGTAATACTTCTATTTTGAGACAACAAAACGAATTCCCGCATACAGAAGTATTCTTCAAAGGATTACTCAAAAATTCAATTTATGTCCCACTGATGCAGCCATGAACAGCTGGTCTGACTTTGACATCAGACACTGATAAAGATAGCCTTGGTTCCCTTGTGTTGGCATTAGATACCCAGAATTCTGGCAGTGAGATGAGGTGTGGCAGCACATTCATATTCTGCTTAATTTAATGTGATGCCACCTCTATTAGATGCTGCTCATTGTCAGGATGTGTGGTAGTAGATTGTTTATTAAAACTACAGTATGTACAGTAAACGTTAGCTCTCTGCTAAGGCCTGTGAAATTGCCTGTGCTGTGAAATGTTTTGCTGTAAAAAGAAGCTTTATTTTCATCTAGTTTACACCATCAGCATTTAAGATTACAGAATTCTTGATGTATTATTTATTTAGCTTGTTTGGTTGGATTAAGCAAAAGGGTCTGTTGGATACAGGGGCTCTGAGGTCAATTTATCAGTATCCCAACCTGTCTGGGAGAGCTAGGTGTTTCCCACGAGTGCTTTTATTTTAGATACTTGGTCATTTGTGTGTCAGTTTGATTCTAGTGTTTTACATGTGTCAAAGTTCCAGGAATAGAAATGCAAACTGGCATAAAATAAGGCAGTTAGTTGAAACCACCATTGGCATTTTCACATCTGGTCTGGCGCGATCCAGTCTTGGAAGGGTCGGCCCGTCCCTACAGGGCCAGGTTTTGTTCACACAGCCTCCTCAGGAACGTAGAGGTCTCTGAGCACGTGGGCGGGGCAAAAGACTCGCAGAGAAGTCTATAGTGTCCTTAAGTTAGTTAACAAAGGCGGTCGTGAGCAGTGTTGCTTTTGGTGACTATGATATGAAGCTTCCTGCTCTCTCACTGAGAGTGCTGTGTACTCCTTACAGCAGTCTGTCCTTGCGCTGGAGTGGCAGGTCCAAGCAGCAGTCAGAGAAGATGCTTACTCCACCGCATCCAGACTGATATTGAATTGCGCATGCAGAAAGCTGCTGCTGGCTGATTCTACCCACCAATCACAGGCTATAAGATAGACGTGAACTTCAGCTGGCCAATCAATTAGCCTTTCGCCGGCCCCGCCCCCAGAACGGCTATTGACCAATCACACATCATAGCAACCATTACTATCCGACAACTCCACACAAAATGATGAAGCTAAGCCTAATTTATATTACTAAGCATTAGCCTCGATAGTAGTCGTGTCTCCTTCGTTTCCCTTCAGAACCTCCTCATCGAGCTCAACCAGCAACAGCCAAGCATGAGTGCTCCCCCCGCCCGCGGCTGGGCAGAGGTCTGCCTCCCAGACTATCCAAGACCCTTTTAGATAAGACACACCGTGCCGGCAAATCAGCGTAATATTACCTCAACCGTGTGTCTTATAAACGCACATTAAGCCTATTGGCGCAACAGCGGGTGGTGTCATGATCACGTGATGAATTAATGCCGAGCTCCGGCCGGGAACTATATTGAAAATGAAAGTAAACACGGGCTTAAGTTTCTTTTTGTTAACAGAACCAGCTGAGATGATAAACTGGAGCAATGCAGAGCACTGGGAGCTTTTAGAGCTGCCTGCAGCTCAGATCATCTGACAGGTGACATCTGACAGCTCACAGGGACACCGCATCGCCGCCACCGCTCACCGATCCACGTGATCCTGGACGCCGCCTTCTCCCGAAACTCTCAACTCCTTGTTCCCAGCTACGCTTCGCTCAGTGGAGCCGACGCTAATATATCCCTCCATTGTATACTGTAACCCTTTTGCCTCGATCTGGATGATATTGAGGAGGAATTGCTCCAAAAAATGTCGCTGACACGCATCTGTCTACTTCTTTCCATCGCAGAAATCTGCAGAGCTGCAGTATTTGATCCACTTATTGTCGAACTTGGCAACTGTAACTAAGGGGGGCGGGGCTCGGCGAAAGGTCAATTGGTAGTGGGTGTGTTGGGTCAGCTTCGCACGAAGTGGACCACCAGAGAGCAGGTCCAAAAAAACGGTCAGCTGAGCAAGGAAAACGCACAAATGACCCTGAACACAATTAACCTACCTGGGCTAGGCTGGGCCGGGCTGACCCAGATGAGAAAGCCTCACATGTTGGTCATCGTAGAGTTCAACATGTTATTAGTCAGGGACGAGGTCCTGCCCCAAGTGGACGAGTTTAAGTATCTCAGGGTCTTGTTCACGAATGAGGGAAAGATGGAGCGGGAGATCGATAGGTGGATTGGTGCTGCGTCTACAGTGATGCAGGCGTTGTACCGGTCTGTTGTGGTGAAAAGAGAGCTGAGCCGGAAGGTCACGAGCTTTGGGTAGTGACTGACAGAATGAGATTGTGGATACGAGCGGCTGAAATGAATTTTCCTCAGGGTGTCTGGGGTCTCCTTTAGAGATAAAGTGAGAGAAGGTCAGTCATCCAGTAGGGGCTTGGAGTAGATCTGCTGTTTCTACATATCAAGAGGAGCCAGTTGAGGTGGGTCGGGCATCTGGTTAGGAAGCCTCCCTGGTGAGGTTTTCCAGGCATGTCCGACTGGGAAGAGGCCTAAGGGAATACCCAGGACAAACTGGAGGGACCGTGTTTCTCAGCGGGTCAGGGAACGCCTTGGGATTTCCCTGGAAGAGCTGGCCCAAGTAGCTGTGGAGAGGAAAGTCTGGGCATCTCTGCTTAGGCTGCTGCCCCCGTGACCCGACTCCGCATAAGCTGAGGGAAATGAATGAATGGATGGATGTTATTACTACATCAGGATCATATTTTCAGATAGTGTTCCAAATCCCTGTCTCTACTAATGATAAAACTTCTCTGTGGCTGAACCCAAATGTTGGAGAGATTTGTGCTGTCTCTGTTTAGATGCATTGTTTATCACCCTGCTTCAATCATGATAGTAATGCTGAAACTGTAGCCTGCAGAGCGCGTTTGTGGGGCACCATTTATGTTATTGACGGTCTGTGAAAGTGCTTTGGGGGCTTAATTAGTTTTCACTCTTGCAATCCATTTCTGTTATGTGCCCACCATATCTTGTTATGTTAGAGTACCACATTAAAATGAGAACTTTGAGAAACATTTAAAGACTTGGAGAAGAAAACTTTTAGATGCCTTAATTCACTTTTTTGTAACATAGCAAACATTGTAGAACTTTAGTTTAAATGTGGAATAATTCAAGAAAACACAACCCTAACAAATGGTCACAGATACAAATTGTTTTAGTTTGTAATCTCACTCGTTATGCAAGGATGCACACATGCTCGGACGTGTGTGAATCAGATTCCCTGTTGTAGTTTGCAGATTGGACACATTGTGGGATCGATGGGACTTCTGACCCCTCAGACTGCTCACATAAGCAGCTTTTCTAACTGACAGCTCCCTGCTGTTTGCAGTCAGTGGCCCTAGAATGATTTGGTTTGAAACTTTCGTAACACAGCTGGGCGTTTATCCCATACATAAACATCACATCATTCTTTCTGTGTTTGAATTATTCTGTTTTTGGAACAATCTTCAAATTTTGTTTGCTCAAATATTACAATAGGCTGAACACTGCATGAGTGTTAACATTTCCATGTGGTTTACCTTTTCTTTTTTTTACCTTTTCCATGTTCCATTAGAATTGCTGACCAAGAACAAACCAAGCATTTGACAAACAGCTTATCATGCATGTGCAGTGTCTGGTGTGGTGGACAACAGGAACTGGGGTTGAACAGAAACTAGTGGAAAACTGAACCCAGAATCTAAATATCATGACTGTGCTTTTGGCTTCTGTTTATGATAACAGTGAGATAAATGGATAAAGGCTTGTTTACATAGCTTTGTGTCTCTGCAGAGGTCATCAGTTGCTTTAAATTGTTAGGGCTTTCCTCTGATTATATCCTTTTCTTCGAAAACATCTTCCGAGCTCTTGGACCAGAGCACTTATGAAGATTCCATATCATTCCAGGTCAGCAACAAGTGAAAACGGATGTTTGTTTGAGAACTAAAGATACACCCATGTTCCTCTAGATCTAGTTTCTTGAGTTGCACAAACAACATTTGCTGGTGCTTTTAATAGGTGCAGACTGGTTCAGTAATCATTCTTTGAATTTGACATGTCCCGTTCCCCCCCTCTGTTGCCCATCAACTATAATAAGACATGGAATGGCTGGAAGCTGTAGCTTGCAAAGGGAAGGCGAAACAAAAACCACCTAAAGATAAGTGGCAAACTATATTAAAATATCTAGAAATTCATTCTTTGTATAATTTGTTCGCTTGACCTCCAGTCACCTACGCATTATTTGTTCTTCATGACAGTGCTTTAAACATTTAGTTTTTTCCTTTTACTGTTTTGTTGGTGCAGCTTTATAAACAGATTTAAGTAAACAATGTGTAACTTTTATTGTATTTAGGGGGGGTTATTTCAATGTTCTCATAAGTTTCAAGATTTCTCATCCATCTTAAAAGCCTAGCGTTTGGGTTTTAAACAGAGATCATATGTTGATGCATTTTAAAATGATTAAATTGAGTTTCAGTCGTCCTTTGTCCTTTGTCAAAATATTGTGATTTCATGTACTGTTGCAAGATATTTTGAGGTCTTTAAACATTCAAAATATGTTGTTAATGACTCCCAGCTACTGCCACGTACAATGTAGCTCTAGATCCACTAAAATGACTAAATTCAAGCTATTTTTGTGTGGATTGTTAGGGATTAGGGCTGGGCAATATGGTCTAAAATCAATATCACGGTATATTGAGGAATTCACCCCGATAACGGTAAATGGACAATAACTACATGTATGCACAAAAACAAAAATCAATTAAATTCAGTTTATTTATATAGCGCCAAATCACGACAAGAGTCGTCTCAAGGCACTTCACAAAGTAAACATTCCAATACAGTTCAGTTCATTAAGCCAATCAGTAAAAAAGTTTCCTATATAAGGAACCCAGCAGATTGCATCAAGACACTGACTGTGTGTTGATACAATCCTCATACTAAGCAAGCATGTAGCGACAGTGGGAAGGAAAACTCCCTTTTAACAGGAAGAAAAAGTTGTCCACTAGATGGGGCTGTCACGTTAAGTCACGTCATGTGACTCGAGGTGGTACAGCTTCTGAAAAAGGGACATGAACGTCGCCAACCACACATCTTTTCATTTTTTATTACCGAATTTATTGACATGAGTAAAATGACATCGGTTAGTCAGAAATTTTGATAACGATACATTTTCGATTTATCAGTAGTAGAGATGCACAATATGTCTGCATCAGCATCTATGTTGGATGATTTTATTCCTTTGTATTTTTTAACATATTGTAGAGGTGCGATAAGTAAAACTGGGCTGGTATTAACAAACAATGTTTTTTTTTTGAGTTTCAGGATTGGAACTTGGCTGGGGGGTTTTGTTTATGACTATGTGAGTGTTTAACTAAAGCAGAGAAGCAATGTAGGTAATGAGGTTGCTTTTGAAAAATGTCAAAGTGTAGTGAAATAAAAAAATATATATAATATTGGTAAATATCGCTATCACCCATAACAGTAGTATTAATATCGATATCGGCCCAAATTTTCATAACGATGCACCCCTATTGATCAGCTATGGTGATGTTGACTCTAAAAGTTTATGAATTGTGGATATTAACTCAACAATCATTTTCTGTGGTTCAAAAGGTGTTTTGTTAACAAATAAACAGAAAATGTTATTGCATCTTTTGCCTTTTGGTTGTAAACAGAGTTTCCCTGAAGTCAGGGAGATTTGTATAAGAATATAACATTCTTGTATCGAAGTGCATCCTTTGATTAAACTTTAATTGGTGCGAGCAGAAACTAGTTTGTATCTTCACATAACCTTCCACGAGCACAGAGGAATGCAAACTGGAAAGGGCAGATCATAGCTCACACCCCTCCCATCTGACACACACAAACAGACTGAGTCCCACACAGTTACACCAAGTCACTCCTTATCTACCCGACAGCTTTGAAGCAAGGGCTCCCTGACCCCTCAGTGTGTGTGTACGTGCCTGTTAGGTAGACAGGCAGAGCAGCAGGCAGAGCTGAGACTTTGCGACCAGATCCGGAATGGGAGGGAATGTCACAGCAGCAGCTGCTGCCTTGCATTAACAGGCTATTACTCTGACAGAGGACAATAACAGTGACACACTCACAGAGGACCTCCACTGCTTCCACTGTTTTTTATTGAATGTGTCGACCGCAAGGGATCTCTAAATTCAAGTGGATAACACTGGATTGAGAGTTGTTTTTGTGTATATGTGTGCCCCGTCCTGTCTGGAGCGAGGATGAGGATGAGGGAGCTGTGTTTGCGGCAGGATCCTGACCTTAGGAAGGAGTTGGCTCTCCTGGCACGTGGATGTGATTTTGTTCTGCCCTCTCGGTTCAAGAAGAGGCTCCGAGCCTTCCAACAAGGACAGGCAGGTGTTTGTAGGAGTATACTTTTTACTGCTCATGCTTTACTGGAACGTTATATTTCAGTCAAGGTGACAAGATATTCTTCATGTTCAGCAATAAATGTTTACTTGTCTAGATTATATTTGGTCTGATGCGTTGTACCCAGCTGCTGTGCTGTCTTCTGTCAGACCCCGTCAGTATGAATGCGTAAAATATCATGTGGCTTAGCAGTTGTGCTCGTGGACTCTGTACGCATGAAGACAGCGAGGGGACAGTGCAGTGCAACAGGAGATGTTTATGTCCTTTTATAGCCATGGCTGATACCAACTCACAGCACTGACGAGATAGATTCACTAACAAACCCCAAGATGCTAGTTTGTGTGTTCTGTTCAGTTTTCAAAGCCACAATGAATGATTCATTTGGCAAGTTTTTGAGTCATTAAGTGGTCTTTGGGTGTGAGGCGATGATTGAGAGATGTTCTCTTCAGGCTGTTTTAATGTAAAATAACATTCGGCTCCAAGACCGATCTGATTTTTTTATTTTATATTTAAAATCATGTATTCATTCATTTCAGGTTGTGTGCTGGATTACATTTAAAAAATCACAGAGACTTTAAAATGATCTCTTCCTATCATTTCCAAGGTCAAGACAGTCCATTGTGTCTAAACACTGGTAAATGTTGTACTTTGCTTTGACATCCATTAGAGTTGTGACGACGAGGATAAATCTAAATATTTTGCATTTTAGCAGCTTCAGTTGCAACATCTCTAAAATGTCGACTCAAAAGGATCTGAAAACAAACCATCATAGATTAACTCAAAGTTGGAATCACAAAAGTCAACATATAAAATGTTCAAAAAGGCATTTTGGTCTGAAATTAGGCTTCTTATTCACAATTAAATTGAACTGATTAACAAATGTTTCTATTAGCCTTGTTAAGTTGAAGAGTCCTGCATATTTCATTTAATGGTAGCTATTTAAATTTGGTAGCCTGGCCTGCCAGACTTTCCCTCTGTCTACACAGACGAAGAGTCTGGAAACTCAGAGGCAGCGAGCACCATGAGGGGCGGGACTAGCCAGCTCAAAAGTAACCAATCCGAAAAAAAGCGGAAATGACAACTTATCGTGCGACGCTGTAGTTTTTTTGCTGTAGTCAAAGATGGCGTCAAAGGTGCGCTGCTAACACTGTTCACTCCGAGCTGCACTGCAGGTAACCCCATCTTTCCAGCATTTTTTTACTTGTTTCTACATTAGCGCAAGTAAAGGTGACGCCACGATATGTGTTTTTAGCTGGGTAAGCACCTTCCTTAGTAGAAATGAATGCACTGGGGGCGAATGGAGACCCCTCTAAGCTGGCGGCTGCGCTATGGCAGCACCAGTCCACGAGGCGTCTACGTATATATGTCTGTGTGTAGCACAGCACAAACATCTTTCTTTGGAAGAAAGGCTTTTAGCGCTAATTCTTGTTGTGGTTTTAAAGACATGTCCAAGTCATTTAGAACAGATGAAAGAGCCGCAGAGAACTCCGCTTCAGACGCCATCTTCATTGTTTATGAGAATCTGAGCGTCGCTGTGTGTGTTCGCTGCTCAGCACTGATTGGCTCGGTGAGAACTCTCAGGGGGTGGGGTTATTTGAATGGGAGCGTTACCAGACTAGTTCTCTTGTAGAATAGACAGAGGGTGAGTCTGGCAGGCCAGGCTATAAATTTGGTAGCCAGTATATGATTTTGAAATCAAGAGGCAGTCTTGTTGGCCAGTCTTGCATGGTATTGAAGGGAAATTCTGGCCTTTGTGAAGTGTGTTTCAATGTAAAAGTGATAATGGTAAATGGCCTGTATTTGTATAGTGCCTTCTTAGAGTTCTACAACCCCCCAAGGCGCTTCACAACACAATCAGTCATTCACCCATTCACACGCTGGTGGGGATGAGCTACGATGTAGCCACAGCTGCCCTGGGGCGCACTGACAGAGGCGAGGCTGCCGAGCACTGGCGCCACCAGTCCCTCCGACCACCACCAGCAGGTAAGGCGGGTTAAGTGTCTTGCCCAAGGACAAACAGCAGCATTCTCTGGCCGGAGCCGGGTTTGAACCTGCAACCTTCCGATTACTGGACAACCCGCTCTACCTCCTGAGCTACTGCTGCCCAAAATTGCCTCTGTTTTGAGAAACTACATCCAACAAGACTGATGAGCTAATAATCACAACCAAAACCAAAGGTTATTGCTCACACTTCAAAATAGCTCTAATGTTCTATATTTTGTAGCGGTTCATTTAATTTTTTATAAATCTTTACACTGCTGTCAGTATTGAATTCCACTGATATTTACATGGAATTGTGTTATTTACAAGCTTAACTATTACCAGCATCCAGTTGTCAGGTTTGGCAGGAATTTCTGAATACTTGCACTTAAATATTACTATGTAGTATTACAGTCATCTAGAGGAAGCTTGATTTATACATCAAAAATAACATGAATAGATCTGAATATCTTAGCATGAACCAGCAGTCAGATTTGTTTCGGCACCAACACAACAGCACTCACTTTAATGGCTTTAGCATTTTTGAGATTTGAGTCATTTTAGGTGGAGGAAATTTGTACTTAGAATGAACTTGACTCAACGCCTGAGCATTTCTTCCTGATTTTCTAAAGTGACTCTGCTCTGACTGCTGTCTGATGCAGGTAAGACACTGAACACTCTAAAAAACAAAGACGATCGGGCAAATCGGAGCTACCTCTTTAACTATAAGTGAAACAGTCTTTTCTTTAGCTTCTTTTAGTTTCTGTCGTTTTATCTCGTGTGAGAATGCTTGTTTAATTTTATAATTGTGAATAACGAAATGATTTTGCATGTTTGGGCAATTCTTGGTTACCCCCATGCCCTTTAATAGTAGGATGTAATGTAGCACAACTGCACTACTCGTCTAACTGAATATTTCAACTTAGATATTGGTACAGTAGAGTGAAGACTTAAACCCATGGCAGAACTCCTACAGCCCTTGGGAGCTCCAGCATTACTGAGTTTTACTCATGTTCATTAATTAGACTCTGGTCGTGAGAACACAACCATTCCAGTTTAACAAGGAAGCTGCTGAAACATTTTAAAGACTTAAGTGATTCTAGTTTGTCAGGTTGTCTCTGATTGAAAGAAATGAAACTAAAATTCCTTTAAAGAAGGAATTTCATTCAGTTTGATTGCCAGTTCATTAGTCTGGATGAGCAGCTTTCTAAGAATTCGTACACCTGAAACTCATTTGAAATGGAAGGTTACAGTGAGTCGTAATAAACGCTTCATCTTGAGAGGTGCTTTATAAAATAGTTTCTTCTTCTTTTTGTGGGTAATGTCTTAATTCAAGTTATTAGCTGTGTTTTCACACCTTTAGTTGTGTTCCTCTGATCCAGTTATTTCCTAGTGTTGTTGATTTAAGGTTTTTCTGTGGTTTGTTTGTTGTTATTTATTCACACAGATAAAACTGCAAAGAAAACAATGGCCATTTCTCCATACCCAAGTACACTAATACATTCTTGTGTACTTGACAGGTATGTTCTTGGCAAGTACAGCAGAAAGTCCATTCTACCGAGTATAGGAAGACAAGGATGGCATTTGGAACAAAACCATACTCCGTTGCGTCATGGAAAACGACCTGACATAAAATTAAAGTCTAGTTTGTCCCTTAATAAACAAAATAACAATTAATACATATTATTTGTATAATATTTGGTCTTTTGATCAACATTGATAAAGTACCAGCATTTCCTGCTGTTAAATGAAGAAAAAAGTTTGTTTTTCATCAAAACAGAGCTATTTAAGGCAACGCTGCTTTTATTTTGATAGTGCGTTAGCTAATCAACATTTGGAGGGATCGTGAAGAGTCTGGAAAAATAGCAAACACACAGAGCAAATTTTACAGGTTACACACAATTATTTACAATAACAGACAACTTTATATTTCTTTATTTGTATTTCTGATATAAAACACTACAGTTATGAGCTTTTACTGCTGACAGTTTGCAACGCAGTGCATTATGGGATACTTTGCTGTCCCAAGTCCGCAGAAGGATGCATTAATGCATTCTCAATAGAGTGGGCACAGCAAGAACACATCCATGAACTTTGAGTGAACTTGCCATGATACATACTTAGGGTTGGAACAGTGCTTGGGCAAGCGTTGATGACATTTCACAAGGCGTGACTACACAAGTTCAGATGAGCACACATATTGGGAAACGGCCAGTGTGTCACTACATGTCAGAAGAATTACTGGCCTGTTGAATGTGTGTTTGTGTGTGGGTGGGGGTGTGCGTGTGCCTGCTTCTCAACCCCCAGTGAGTCGTGGTGGATGGCTGCTCATACTGAGCCAGGATCCTCTGGAGGTTTCTTCCTGTTAAAAGGGAGTTTTCCTCTCCACTGTCACTACATGCTTGCTTAGTATGAGGATTGCCGAAAAGACACTGACACTAGTCAGTGACTCGATGCAATCTGCTGGGTTCCTAATATAGGAAACGTTTTTACTGATTGGCTTAATGAACTATACTGTATTGAAATTTTTACTTTGTGAAGTGCATTGAGACGGCTCTTTTTGTGATTTGGCGCTATATAAGTTAATTGAATTGAATTGTCAAGTTTTCTGGGGATGGGGCTACCAGAATAAATACAGGAAGAAGGTCTGGTCTTTAGTTCTGACCCCCTCACCCTGAACTGTTTATGAACTCTTCATTGTTTTTATGAGTCAGAGCTGATAAATCTGGTCATCAGTGAGATCTTGATTGTCCATGTTAGCCCTCGCTTCGTTTTCAGCTAACTAGAGGCTGCTTCAGTAGCTACTGACTGTTCCCTTCAGCATCCCAGAACACAAACTTGGTTACAGGAGGGTGTTTGGCTCAAACCAGTTGAACTAATTCTGCTCAGAAGAGTGGTCAAATAATATTTGTCCAGGATTGTGCCTGAAGCTACAAAAAGCATGGACACGTGAGATTTGAGTCGATATGGAAGAGGAAATTCAAACTTGTTAAAAGTCATTGAAGTTTTATGCTGTATATTCATTCTACCCTGGAAAAAGAGGAGTTAAGGACATAAACGCCTAAGATGAGGGTTTGTAAACTTCTGACCACAGACGAATGTTCATGTTTTTTATATAAAGCTTTATCTGCACTGTCTATACATGACGTCTTTGCCAATCTGATAATGGTGTGATGTTAATAAACTACAGGCTCTTCAGTAATACTTTCATAACCATAAAAAAGTCCAGCACAATTTTAACCATGTGTCTATAGGTCAAATAATTGTGCAGATATTAATAAAGGTTGTTGCATTATTTTAAAACCTATTACAGAGTTGCTGTAACGTGGGAATGTCGGTCCCAGGAGGATCTGTTACAGTTTATTGGACAATAATTATGAGTGCTGAGTAGTTGCAACTCTTCCACGATGAGCAGTGAGGATGCTTAGAGATACGGTTACAAAAGATCCAATGTAGCATGTGTGTTCCAGCCAGCCAGCCACGGAAATACTCGAGCATTTGAAGCATCGGTGGCTAACCGCTTATGTCTCTGTGTTTGTCTCAGGCCCAGGTGAGGACGGAGGAGCCAGTTACCACTGCACTTAGTGAAAGCATTCCCAAGTTTTACTTCCCACAGGGCCGGCCCCAAGCCAACCTCAACATCGACGGCCTCATTTCCAAAATTGAGAAAATATTTTCACAATTTCCAAATGAAAGGGCCACCATTGAAGACATGGGGCCAGTCGCCAAGGTGAGAACGCGAGCTGCAGCGTCACGGTACAGCTGCCACCCAGAAAATTATTTTCTTTTCGTGCCATTTGGCTCCTGACTTATCGAATGTTTGCTGATTTTAAAACCCCACGGAAAATATTATTTTCACGTCGCTGAGGAATGTGGTCAGTAGCCCGAGGAAAACTAGAGGGCAATGACAGCTTGGTTTACGCAAAGAAATCTTTAAATGATCTATTGCTGCTTTTCTTTCCAATAAAGTTCTGAGTCGAAACTCACATGCCTTTTTTTAAAGTTTACTTTTATTTAACGTGTTCCCCTGTGTATACTCTTCATCTTGACCACACTCTCATTTTTTCTGCCTCCTCAGGCCTGTGAGTGTCCCCTCTACTGGAAAGTGCCATTGTTCTGCTCGGCTGGAGGCGACAGGACGGGTTTCGTGTCCGTTCACAAGTTTGTGGCCATTTGGCGAAAGTAAGACAATAGCTGTACTTATTCTAACCAAACCATTGGTGCATTCAGTCACAGCCGAAAGGGCCGTGCAAATCTCTGAACAATGATGACCACTCGCTCTGGAACATTGACGCTCTCTATCTCTGCTGTTATAACTATTTTCTTTTTAATTCCAAACATTCATTGCTTTTATAAATGTCACAAGGGAAATCAGCTGTATACAGTATAGTATAAAAACGAAAACATCTATTCAGTGTCTTTCTGTAGAAAGTGAAAGAATTGCCATGGGGCTTTTACAATAGTAGCTGTGTGCTGAATGCTGTTGCATGGCCTTGTATTAATGTGTGAGGCTCCAGAGAACTGGACAGACGTGGCCTTTGACCCGAGCCCATGACTGAACCATTCTTAGATGAGAGGCCACGTCAGACGGTTTCACTATTATCCCCACCATAACACTCGCTGCTGCATAATCACCCAGCACCAATTCAGAATCCTAATTTCAGAATGTATTATGCCTGCACTTGAAATTTTTTAGAGGAATTTAAAAGTTGAAGGAATGATTTAAAGAAAGGCTGCCAAAGAGGGAGCAACCTCCCAACCATCTGTTCTCTCTTTTCTTCCCCAGAACTCTGCAGACCTGTCACGATGATGCTTCTAAATTTGTGCACCTCTTGGCCAAGCCTGGCTGTAATTACCTGGAACAAGACGACTTTATTCCGTTCCTGCAGGTACCGACTGCAGCACACCCAGGGAGAGGGCTGGAGTTGGCAGTGCGGGGTGGCAAAATTGCAGTGGCTTGGGTAGAGTTAGTGGGTTTCTCTGCTGAGGCTGGGCTTTTTGGTGTGTCAGAGGACTAATTCTGGGATGTTTTTATAAGTGGACTAAAGGAAGAAGCATTTAAGCTCAGCAGAAAATGTTTTTGTTAAATCCATCATATTACGAGAATAATCTCAGAAAACGTGGAGTCATGGTACATTTTTAAAGACAGATTTAATTTAGTGTTAACTGATGTAGCTGCGGAGGCTTTTTCTATTCTCCTTCCAGGTGGCAGGCGGTTTGTGTGCCACACCTGATTTATTTTCTGGTGTGCAGGGTTTTTCCTGAACACCCCGTTAGCATACAAGCAGAGATTCCTCGTGGCACACGGCGTTTAATTTGTATGGTCCCGCTCAGCGAATCGCCTTTGACTGTTTTGATGAATGAAAGGTGGATTGCAGTGGAGTAGATTTGACTGTCCCCGCCTGTTTTCTGTGGTCTGTGATTTATGTGTTTTCTATGATTTAATTTCTCACAGTGAGAGTCAAAGAGGAGCGACGGCTGCCCTGAAATAAGGCCTTTTAATTTCATTGCCACCTTCGCGTTTATGTCAACGATTCCTTCCTTTACTGGAGGGCAATTGGGTGGATTAAAGAAAAGACATGAGGGATTTTCATAAGAATGTATCAAAGAGTTTATTAACAATGCAATACTTTTTACAAATTGGGTATTTTGTGATGCTGCGTGGTTTCTCTCAATAAGGCCTGGAAGAAGTTCAGCTTATATGACGATGTATAAAACACATGGTGGGACAAAATGATGTGCAGCAGAATGAAACAAACATCTGACTTTTCATTTAGGTCGTATTCAAACCGCTAATCTGATAGCCATGAAAGGAAAGACAGATGTCTGTTGGAAGCAGGCATAAAACCTCGTAGAAACGAGAGTGTTGTTTTTGTGGTTTGAAGACAAAATAATCCGTCAGGTTTTTATATTTTCAGGATGTGGTGAACTCACATGCAGGTTTGGCCTTTCTAAAAGAAGCACCGGACTTTCACTCACGATACATCACCACGGTATAGTCAGAATCTCTAAGCAGTACAGAAACCACTTTTATTTCAATCTGTAAAATGATACCTCTTCTTTTTCTTCAGGTGATTCAAAGGATATTTTACAACGTGAACCGGTCATGGACGGGGAAAATAACATGCTCTGAGCTCAGGAAAAGTAACTTTCTTCAGGTAGATCTTTGCATTTCTACAGAGCCTCTAAGGCAGGGGTGAGCAGTCCTGGTCATCGAGGGGCTGCTATCCAGCATATTTTAGTTGTTTTTCTGCTCCAACACCCCTGATTCAATGGTGGAATCCCCTGTTCAGCATCTCATCAAGCTCTGCAGAAGCCTGTTAAAGCAGTAATCCGGAGTTTTCCCCTTTCAGGAATTATGTATAATTTTTTTTAGATTTTTTGATGCAGGGCTGGCGACATTTCTTATGGACAAGTATATTAGGGATGTTCCATATTATCGGTCCAACATTAATATCTACCAATATCGGCATTAAAATTTAATTTAGGAAAATATAGGTATCGGTTTTCAGTCTTTGACATACCATACACATATTATACATCAAACTTTTCAGCTACTTCTCCTCTCTCTCAAAACGTCAAAATATAACGGATTTGAGGTGAAGTTTTTGAGATATTTTAGTTTTTTTGGCACAACTTATGAAATAAAAATTTGCCCTGTGTAGTGAACGTACGCTGTCCTCACAGCACGTAGCTATGTGTAGCTAGATAGCTAACAAACGACTAAAATTAAAACAAGAATCTTCACCCAAGGCTTGCTTTTCTTATCTGAGGATCTCTATAAATGTTTGATCACCATAACTGCAATATACAAAAAAAAAATACATTACTAACACACATCTTAGCATTACGCTTAGGGAGAATGTCATTCAGGTGCTGTTGGAGACAAAATAAATATGGCACTTTTCATATTACTAACTTAAATCGATGTAGTTGGCATTTTGCTCAGAAATGTAAGCATGCATGATAGGAGCTATGTGATGTTGGTAACCTAAAATGTTTTTGTTTTTATTTTTTTATGAGAGGAGGACACAGCATGTATCGGTATCAGTTTATTTCGGTATCGGAAATTAAGAGTCGACAATGTCGATATATTGGATATCGGTATAAAGCCAATATCGAGCATCCCTAACATGTGAGAATATCATGAGAATAATAATTGTAAAACAATGTGGTTTTGCTCTGTTAGCCAGCTAGAGGTGTGCATTCATGAATGAGAGGCGTTGCTTCTAGCCTTAATCATGGAAGTAGGTGGAGGGGCTTAAGATGAAATATATTTTTCCACCTCTAGATGGTGTCCTCTAAGAAAAAATTCTGGATTTCTGCTTTAATCACCTACTGATTAAAATCAGGTGTGTTGAACCAAGGAAACATCTAAAACATGGTAGATAGTAGCGCTCGAGAACCTGGATTCCTCACGTCTGCCCTAAAGGGATTTGTGTTTAAAAAAAAAAAAGTTGGTTTCACGTGTGCACCAGACTGGTAGTCTGTGAACCTTTCTTGGTTGGTTACTAAAAATAGATGGTGCTAATGAGAAACCAACTTTTTTCACTCACATCCCTTTAGGGGTGGACAACTTCATTCCCCGAGGGCCAGAATCCAGCATGTTTTAGTTGTTTCCCTGCTCCAACACAGTTGATTCACCTCCTTAGAAGCTCATGAAGGTCTGTAGAAGCCTGTTAATCACCTGCTGATTAAAATCAGGTGTGTTGAAGCAGGGAAACCTCTAAAACATGCTGGATACAGGCCGGGTCAGGGAAGGCTCTGTCCATTTCCTCATCTTCCTTTTAACTACTTTTCCTTTGGTGTTTGTTTTTAAATAAGAAAACATAAAAGATAGTTTGCATTTATGCTTTGTTAGTCTCTTTAAATTCTTTACTTCAGTTTCTAAACTTTTTTTGGGCAGAATGTGGCGTTGCTGGAGAAGGAGGAAGACGTGAACCAGCTGACAGAATTCTTCTCTTACGAGCATTTTTATGTGATCTACTGCAAGTTCTGGGAACTGGACACCAATCATGACCTCTACATTGACCAGAAAGACCTGGCACGGCACAGTGACCAAGGTGCACGAGTACACATCATTTTAACTACTTCATTACTTGCTGTAGGACAATTAAACGTTTCTTAAACCAGAGCCACCTCGGAGCATTAATGCATGGCTGAAACAAAGTGGAACAGTAAAAAGCGTTTCGTAAACGTTATCTAGACCAGATTTGCTCCTCACATAGGAGAAAGATTTATCTCTGACACGTCCTACCCTCACTCCACACCACATGTTCCTGGTTGATGGTTTGTGAGTGAGGCAGGGGAAATAAGACACAAGATCAATAGGAGAGCAGCATATATACTCTACTCCAATGACGCCACGTCTGAAACAATTTCTACCACTCTATGGTCAGAACGATGACCAGAGGATTTATGGTGTTGTCAAGATAACTGCACCAGCAAGTCGGAGAATGGATTGCATGTGTTGGCTTGGCTCGTAACTTCATCTTTTTTGTGTATTTTCCAGCTATTTCACAGAAAATGATTGAGAGAATTTTCTCTGGAACAGTAACAAGGTAGGTTTACGTTTTCATGAAGGTTTATTCTCCACTTCTGGATTTAATCGTGGTTCTTGTTGTTCTGTCAGAGACAGGCGGGTATTTAAGGAAGGAAGACTGAGTTATGCTGATTTTGTTTGGTTCCTCATCTCAGAGGAGGACAAGAAGACGGACACCAGGTATCTTAGCTTCATCTGTGCCGACTGTCCTCGTTTAGACTGTCCTTGACGTGTTCTCTTGGCCCAGTATAGAGTACTGGTTCCGCTGTATGGATCTGGACGGGGACGGTGTGCTCAGCATGTACGAGCTGGAGTATTTCTATGAGGATCAGTGTCAAAAACTGGAGGCCATGGCCATCGAGCCCCTTCCCTTTGAGGACTGCCTCTGCCAAATGCTTGACCTCGTCAAACCCGAGGTGGAAGGTCAGCTGTTTCACATTTCTACACACCGCTCAGAGTGGGACTGGTTCCACTTTGTGGCAGACGAACAGGCACGTTTTCAGGCCGGGTCATCGATCACTGGCTGAGGGAATAGTTACAGATGAGAGGGCTAACCGGGCTGCTAGTGTCACCCACACTGTCGGCGAATCCCCTCCCTACACTTCACTTTTCCACTGGGTTATTTAGAAGTTTAGTATTAATGTGAGTGAGAATCTGAGCCTGAAGCAAACTGATGGTGTGCAGCGCGACTGGAGTTGAGTAAACTGATATGTAACTAAAACAGCCCAACGTGTACGAGTGGTTAAAGCTCTGTTCTGGACACACAGGTCAGTTCGTATAAGGTCCAGCTCAGGGAGATTTTACTGGATGTTTTTTATTTGTTCATTAAACAAAAACATGTAGAAAATTTCTCAATCATGCTAAAAGAAAAGTAAGAAAAAAGTTTTAAATCAACTTTTATTTGATTTGCAACCATTTGCAGCCAGTTTGTCAAAAATTCAACAATTATGATTTTAATGGGTCACCTAAATAACAGTTTGGTCCATGGGAGCACAGGCCCCTGACCTCTGAGAAGGTCAGGTTCATTTCAGGTCATTTGAAAGCAGTCAAAACACCAAATCTGTGGATTTTGGTTGATCAATAAATGTTTTATGCAGGTAACAAACAATAAGATTGTTTATTTAAATCAAAATAGCTGATTAACCAGTGGAGAAAGCTGCTAGCTTCCATACAACATAACCATCGACACCTCATTTTAGGGCTGGGCGATAAGTCGAAAATTTATCGTTATTGAAATTTCTGACTCTAACAGATATAATTTTTCCCATGTCATTAAATTCGTTAATAAAAAAATGAAAAGATGTGTGTGTAGGTTGGCAACGTTCATGTCCCTGTAAGAAGCTGTACCACCTTCAACATAATACCTGTGACAGCCCCATCTAGTGGACAACTTTAGCTTTTGCGCATACTTGTAGTTATCGTCCATTTATCGTAATTGAGGTGAACTCCTCAATATACCGTGATATTGATTTTAGGCCATATCGCCCAGCCCTACCTCATTTAAACTCATCTCATTCTAACCCCGTGTAGGTAAGATCACTCTGCGAGACCTGAAGAGGTGTAAGATGGCCCACATCTTCTTTGACACGTTCTTCAACATTGAGAAGTACCTGGACCATGAGCAGAGGGACCCTTTCTCTGTGATCAGGGTGTGTAAGATCTGACCAGACGTTACCGTATGTCGGATTTCAGACGGATCACGTGACTCGTGTTTTTATGTTGCTTAAAGGAGGCCGAGACAGAAGGCCAGGAGGTGTCCGACTGGGAAAAATACGCTGCTGAGGAGTACGACGTTCTGGTGTCTGAAGAGGCGGCTAACGATGTTTGTAATGATGTGTAAGTTTGATTTGAATCTCTGCTTTGTCAGAATCAGCTGCAGCTACGGTTCTGGGCCCAGATTCATCAAAATATTAAAAATATGAACTGAGAAATAACCTTTATTGA
>SSNS01000011.1:20406-94820 GCA_006937985.1 Aphyosemion australe | reverse complement strand
GCATGCACAAGCGGTTCAAGCAGTAAACCAATAGAGGTGTTGAAGTTCAGCCTTTATTGTTCAGCCATAAAGGTTCTGACTCATCAGTTGTTGCTTGTGATCTAAGACTCGGATTTTAATAGTTTTATGCTAATTGTGATCTGTATGGCTACCTTGAATGAAAAGTGTTTGCATTCATATTTTTGAATGTTTTCCATCCTTTTTATATCTCTATACTTTTATTTAGTGTATATTGGGAGCATTGCATCAAGTCAAAATTACATTTTGTCTCATTTTGTGCTTTTGTGTATTGTCCCTGTCTGTGGAGGTTTTTCCACACTGTTTGCCCCCTTGTGATTTTTCCATTTTCATGTGGTCGTGACTGCTGCCTTTGCTTGGTTTAGTGTCTTATTTTGTCCCTCTGGCATCATCTTTCCACTGATTTGTGGTATTGATGCTAAATTTTGTATCACTTGGTTGCTCTGCTATGATAATCCTGCAAGAATGGGAATGCTTAGATTAAAAATGACCATTTGCACAAACTATTGTGGTTTTTTTACAGTAAAGTTGTTCTTTGTGGTGCCCTGAAAAGCCGTTAGCTCATTAATCAGATCAAAACTTAACTCTTACCTTTCCAAAAGAGCCATCTACAGCAGATATTAGTTGGTCTTCTCATAGAGCCCTGCTTCTGCCCCATCATAATAAAACACGACTCCATGTTGCATTGAGTTTTATTATTTCACTTTAGTTTAAAAAAAGTGTTACAGTAGTGCAAGGAGGGGCCGGACATGGTTAGATCCAGCCCCAAACTGATCACAGGTGATAACAAGAGTCACAGTCAGAAACACACAAATAAAACTCTACATAAGATGTGATTAAAGTAAACCTACTCTACCTTCAAACCATTTAGCACCTAATTTGCAGTCAGTCACATGATCAGAAAGGTGACTCAGGACAGGAGCAGAGACATGAAGGTGACGGCCTGATGAAGGTCCTCCATCAGCTCCTCCGGCAGCGACAAAACCACCGATGTTAAGTTTTGAGTTATTTCTAGTATCCTAGACAGGAAACAGAGCATGAATCAGATCATTGCTGCATTAATCACCATCTCCTCCACCTCCACGCTTAGGCTGGAACTAACCAGCTGATATAATGAGCTGCCAGCTGGGGTTCGTGCCGGCAGCCTTCTTCTGCCAGCAGAGACTGCTTCATCTGTTTGAAGTTGGCCTCGATATCCTTCTTTATGTCTGAGAAGACCTGAATTCCCCTGAAAGAGCTGATGACTTGCTGCAAAAAGAAGAAAAAACAGACATTAAAGAGCACACAGCAGAGTTAGGATAATAAGGGAAATGTTCATTAAAAGAAAAAAGGCAAGTCCCTCTCCTTACATATAGAACTGAGAGCTGGTGGGTTATGTACTTGTGACTTCCAAGGTGTCTGATGTCTTCCTCCAGCTGCTGACTCAGAACCAGCAGCTGGTTCAGTTTGGCAACATGGAAGAAGTATTCTGCAGCAGAGAGATCCACTTATGTCAGTGTGTGAGCCCATCAGACTTTATTAAACTCTAGAAACTTTAATAAGAAATAAAACTAATTTAAAAAATATGACCAAATTTTACATATTTCCTGAAACCATTAAGTTCTGCATACCTGCTTGAGTAGATCTGAAATTATTTCCTCTGTCCAGAAAGGCCAAAACTTTCAATTTTGACTGGTTTTCTAACTATTTTTTGGTTTTTCCACATTACTCACACCAGAATGATCAGGATTGGGGCTTTGGCCTTCTTTAACACAAACGTTTTAGCTTGTTTTGGTATCGTTTATTAATTTATTACACTTATTTTCAAAATGTAGCTCATAAAGGCCTTATTGACCTTGTTTACTTCAGTGGTCCAGATTTTATAATTAGATGTAGCGGCTTAATGTTAATGAATTATAGGCGTAATATCAGCATCACACTCGTCTGTTATTGTCTAAGAATCACTTATTTTACTTTATTATTATATAGTGGCGCATTACATTTGCAGCTGCAGTTTTTGTTTGCAACTTTTTTGTTTAAAAATCTAGGAAAATATAGTAAAATGTTTCTGAAGCTTGATCCGTTGGTCTCACCATCCATCAGCGGCCTCTCCAGCATATCGACAGGACTGCCTTGAATCAGAAACACCTCGACCCGAGGAAACATGGCGGACAGACCCACCATGTCCAAGTAGTCCTGAGCAGGTACATCACAAGCAGTCTAACTGACTAGAGTCAAGAATTGAACATGTCTTATTTGCACCATTATGGTGAACGTGGTACCTCCAGCTGTGGCATGGGCTTTGGTAGATGTTCAAGGCACTGAAGCATCTGGTCCAGAATCTCTGATCCTTTAAAAACACAGTAAAACAAACATGGAATCTGCAGAAGTCACCAACTATTCTGCTTTATTTTTACCTTGAGCCTGGAAGCTGTCGGACTCCTCCGGACTACAGCCTTGTCCTAACTGCTCCTGGAACTGGGACAGAATAAATATTCATGAATATATTAACGAGACAATGGATGCACATTTATGCTAATAAGGTCGATATGAGATAAATGTAACAAAAGGCAAAATTACATCCTTCAGGACTGATGAGAGCTTGACTGAATAAACCAGGAGCAAAGTAAATGACTGTCACCAGTGTTGTAGCTAACAGGAAGTGTGAGTGGACTTGTGCATTGCTCAGGTCACCCTCACCTGCTGCATCTGGGCCCTGATAAGCAGGTCCAGTTGTCCACAAAGACACAGCATCTCCAGGCCCACCTGCTCAGGACTCTGCCGGACAGGCATCAGGGGTCTCCTCACCTGCAGCTCCACTGACCACAGCAGATGATTAGGTCATTTGAAATCCAGGTGGAAAAGTTGACATTTAAAATAACTAGCCAAGGACTTAGAAAAGATGGAGGCACAAAGCAGATAATTATTTTGTAGCTTTTTGGTCTTTTTCTTCTGCCTAACAGCTGAACACAGATTAGAAACGTGTTCATATTATGAATTTATTAAAAAAATAGCCTGGTTGCTCATAATTCTAATAGTTTTTCTTCCTCAATTTGCGGTTGTGACGACAGGGCATGCAAATCTCGACAGGCAGGGGCGCAACTACCTATTTTCGAATGGGTATGCAGACACATAACAGCCCCCACCCCCACACACTGCTTCACCTAACCCTGTTCTCT
Source organism: Aphyosemion australe (assembly GCA_006937985.1). Classification (NCBI taxonomy): domain Eukaryota; kingdom Metazoa; phylum Chordata; class Actinopteri; order Cyprinodontiformes; family Nothobranchiidae; genus Aphyosemion; species Aphyosemion australe. The sequence continues at coordinate 91,644 of SSNS01000011.1, read as the reverse complement.
AAGTGTCTTTTTTAAGTGTATTTGAAATATACTTCCAGTTATTATACCCCAACACAAGGCATGCACCAGCACCAAAAAGCACACATGAAAAAAGGTCAGAGGTGAAAAAGATGATAAGTAACTACTCTAGGGGGGTCCAGGGGCATGCCCCCCAGAAGAAAATTTTGGACATTTTATATTTAAAAGCATCAGTCTGGTGCATTTTGAGAAAAAAAAGTAAAGTTACAGGCTGGTAAGAATGTATAATAAAATATCTACATGTGTTCACAGCATTATAATGATATATTTGAGTTAAAGGCATACTATGCAGCTTTTTCAGATTTTTAAATAATTTTCTTGAGCCAGTATGTGCTAAAAATATTTAGCACATAACACTAATTTTAAAACCTGCAGTAATTTTAAGTGGTATGTTTTATTTTGAAGGAATATACAGGAAATGCGATTGAGTTTTGCCTTGTTTAGCATTAGGAACGCTGCCTATAGTAACAGTTTTGGTCCAGCAGAGGGCAGAAAAAAAGCCTTCATCTAAAATGAGAAAGGATTGAGGTATCGTGTTTCCAGTTGACCTAAATAAATCCCTTATAGACAGAGTATGTGGCCATCAATCAAATCAAATGTCAGATTACAAGTAAATAAATTAAAAGTTTATAAATCAAGTCAAGTCAAAGAATAGAAATGCAGTTCTTTTTTACTGTTTGTTGTTTGTCTAAATAACCTTTTATAAGAGTTACTTTGTAGAAACACTTCCTCTATTTTTTTTAAACTATGTTTTGTTGCCTTGAAAGAATGGGGAATTTGGGCCCTCTTGTGGCAAAAAACAGAACAACACTCTGGTTTCCAACAGCATTTAGAAAAGGGAAGATGGGGAGTTACTGCCCTCCAGTGTCTGAAAGCTGGTACTACACTTTTGTGCTTTTTAGCCATTTAGAAGAGAATGTTTCAGCCTCCTTATCTTAATGAAGCCTTAAAAAATCTTTTTTTTGTCCTCTTGGGAATATTAATATTATGGAGGAGAAGGAGGAACTGGTTTTATAAAGTTAAAAGAGTTACTTAGTAGAACAACACTTCCTCTAAATTCTTCCAAACAGTTTTGCTGCCTCTAAATAACGGGGAATTTGTGCCCTCCGGTGGCAAAAAAACAGAACAACACTCTGGTTTCCAACAGCATTTAGAAAGGAAGAAAAAAATGGGGGGTTGCTGCCCTCTAGTGTCTGAAAGCTGGTACTACAAACCAAAGATAAAAAAGATACAAGATAGTTCACTGTTTTCTGTGTTTGGGTTTGTCCTCGCTAACTTCCTAAGCTAGTTGTCCTTATGTCTGCATCTCAACTTTCATTTGACTGTTTTGTTCTTTTTTGTTATGCAAAATTATACTATTCTGAAATTCTTGCTTTGTAAAAGGTCCGCCAGTGTTGACCATAGACATAAAGAAACTGTTTAATGCCTATGGTTCTGACATTCTACATGAAACAACTCTGGTAAACTTTTGACAGTTTGTCGCTCTTTGATGACGACATGCAACGCCAGTACATGAGAAAACCGGGTTGTTGCTTTTTGCCAGTAGATTCATTTTCTTAATTATTATTCCACACGTAATAAGTCAGCCCTTTTTAAAATCGCTCTCTTCTCGTTTTGACCACAAAAGGAAACGGATTGTATTTAAATGTAATTTGTATTTTCAAACAAAAAAAATCGCATATTCACCTTGCTTTTTTATTTATCTGTTTTATGACTTCTTGTCAGAAAATCCAACTACCGAAATATGCACGGACTCTGCACTTTTCCGATGATGCACCCACCAAACAACCTAAATAAGACGCTGAGTTTTACCTTTAAAGCCTTCGTGGTAGATGCTGGGCTGACAGATCGGCTCCGACACGCTCACTGCCATCTCTGATGAACCTCTCCTTACGCCTCACTGCTGCTGAAAGCCATATGAAACGCATGAATGCGCTGACAACGCTCCGGATGAGACGAGAGACACTAGATTATGTATGTTTTAACCACTGACTGGTAAAATACGCGTTTTGTCGGAAGTATTCATCACAGGTGGTGCGTTCGCGTGCAAAGGGTTTGGCTGGAAGAATGAACACCGCCTGTTTGTCTAATCTCTGCGGCCGACAGCGTTCACGCGTAGTGATGAACTAGTACCATATTTAACTTCGTTGGGTCCATTTCGCTCCTAAAAAGCTGCATTAATAACGAAAATAACGAAAGTCTCGAGGTTTTCAGAACAACAGCGCTGTGTTACTGAGCGACCCACGAACCCCTCACACCCAAGCAGACTGGGGAGCATCCGTTCACAGTGATGATGTCATGTTTTAGGGCTGCGCATCGCAGCATCACTGAATCAGGAAGAATCTATTTTCCACAGATCTGAGTCAGAATCAACAATCTGAACACAAAACTGACTTCAAGTAATAGAAATGAAACCGGTCTACCACAATTTTCATTTTGCATTGCACATCATTCACTGTTAAAATACATTTTAGAGTCACACAACTTTATTAATCCCAAATGGGGAATTAAATGTGATCTTGCCCTTCTTGACACCAGTGCATCTTCCAAAAGTCTCCTCACTGTGCTGCACATGAACTCATTATCTATACCTGCTGCCTATTCCTTTAACTTTTTGTTCTTTTTAAAACACAGATAGGAGATCTTATTTACCTTTTTTATGCTGACGTTTCGGCCATCACTGTGGCCTTCTTCAGAGCTAAGCTGCTATGCTATGCAGCAGCCCAAAGACCCCTTATGATGAGTTCAACAGATGGATGCAGTGTTCCCTCGCCCGGATGCGGGTCACCGGGGCCCCCCTCTGGAGCCAGGCCTGGAGTTGGGGCACGCTGGCGAGCGCCTGGTGGCCGGGCTTTCACCCATGGAGCCCGGCCGGGCACAGCCCGAAGAGGAGACGTGGGTCCCCCTTCCCATGGGCCCACCACCCATGGGAGGGGCCAAAGGGGTCGGGTGTGATGTGCAAAGGGTGGTAGCCGAAGGCGGGGACCTTGGCGGTCTGATCCTCAGCTTCAGAAGCTGGCTCTAGGCACGTGGAATGTCACGTCTCTGGTGGGGAAAGAGCCGGAGTTGGTGTGTGAGATTGAGAGGGTCCGACTAGATATAGCTGGACTCACCTCAACGCATGGCTCTGGCTCTGGAACCAGTTTCCTCGAGAGGGGTTGGACTCTCTACCACTCTGGAGTTGCTCCCACTGAGAGGCGCCGAGCAGGGGTGGGCATACTTCTTGCCCCCCATCTTGGTGCCTGTACGTTGGGGTTTACCCCAGTGAGCGAGAGGGCCTCCCTCCGTCTTTGGGTGGGGGGACGGGTCCTGACTGTGGTTTGTGCTTATGCACCAAACTGCAGCTCAGACTACCCACCCTTTTTGGAGTCCCTGGAGGGGGTACTGGAAAGCGCTCCTTTGGGTGACTCCCTCGTTCTGGGTCCCTGTACGACCAGTGTCAGAGCTTGGTCCGCATTGCCGGCAGTAAGTCGGGCTCGTTTCTGGTGAGAGTTGGACTCTGCCAAGGCTGCCCTTTGTCACCGATTCTGTTCATAACTTTTATGGACAAAATTTCTAGCTGCAGCCAAGGTGGTGGGGGAATCCGTTTTGGTGGCCTAAGAATCAGGTCTCTGCTTTTTGCAGATGATGTGGTCCTGTTGGCTTCGTAAGAACGTGATCTCCAGCTTTTGCTGGAGCAGTTCGCAGCCGGGTGTGAAGCAGCTGGGATGAGAATCAGCTCCTCTAAATCCAAGACCATGGTCTTGAGTCGGAAAAGGGTAGAATGCCTTCTCCAGGTCAGGGATGAGGTCCTGCCCCAAGTGGAGGAGTTTAAGTATCTTGGGGTCTTGTTCACGAGTGAGGGAAGGGTGGAGCATGAAATCGATAGGCGGATTGGTGCTGCGTCTGCAGTGATGGGGGCGTTGTACCAGTCTGTCGTGGTGAAGAGAGAGCTTCGCCTTTCGGCTCAGCTCCCAATTTACCGGTCGATCTACGTTCCTACCCTCACCTATGGTCACGAGCTTTGGGTAGTGACCGAAAGAACGAGATCGCGGATACAAGCGACCGAAATGAGTTTTCTTCGCAGGGTGTCTGGGCTCTCCCTTAGAGATAGGGTGAGAAGCTCGGTCATCCGGGAGGGGCTCGGAGTAGACCCGCTGCTCCTCCACATCCAGAGGAGCCAGTTGAGGTGACTCAGGCATCTGATTAGGATGCCTCCTGGACGCCTCCCTGGTGAGGTTTTCCGGGCACGTCCAACCGGGAGGAGACCCAAAGGAAGACCCAGGACACGCTGGAGAGATTATGTCTCTCAGCTGGCCAGGGAACGCCTTGGGATTCCCCCAGAGGAGCTGGCCCAAGTGGCTGGGGAGAGGGAGGTCTGGGCTTCCCTCCTTAAGCTGCTGCCCCCGCGACCCGACTCCGAATAAGCGGAAGAAAATGGATGGATGGAGTTCAAAATCACAGCCAACTTCTGGTATCTACCACAGCTTGTGTACTTTAATAACTATAATTTACATTTGACAAATGCATAGTTTTGATACAAGCTCGACTCACCGAGTCACTTTTCCCATTAAAATGCAGTAATTAATGTATTTAGGGATGAATGCAGAAACGTTTGCAGCTTTACTGTCGAAAAGCATAATAAAACAAAATTAAACCTGCAGTTCAAGTTTAAAGTTCAGAAAAGGTGCTTTTTGGGGCAGCAGTAGCTCAGGAAGTAGAGCGGGTTTTAGGATTGATCCTGTCTCTCGGCAGAGAGTTCTGCTGTTGTGTCCTTGGGCAAGACACTTAACCCGCCTTTCCTACTGGTGGTGGTCAGAGGGACCGGTGGCGCTGGTGCCCAGCAGCCTCACCTGTCAGTGTGCCCCAGGGCAGTTGTGACCACAGTGTAGCTCATCACCACCAGGGTGTGAATGTGTGTGTGCATTGGTGAATGAATGACTGTGTTGTAACGCGCCTTGGGGGGGGGGTTTCTAGGACTTTAGAAGGCGCTATATCAAATACAGGCCATTTACCATTTCCATAGGCGAGTAAACAAGGCGATTTTGATCAAGTGTGTAAGAAAAGTGGAGTTTGAGAAGTTTTACTTGTGTCTTATGTTTAATGCTAATGGAAGATTTACGAAGCACAAACCAACTGACATTGGTTTATTAAATAGCAAAGTCAGACAGCAAGTCTCAAATCCTTCTATCAAGACTCAAAATGGGTCTTAATAAAATACAACTGGCTTATAAAGTTTATCACAGTTTTACAGTATAGAAAATGAAATAAAAACATAGCTACACTGACAAATCAAAGGCAAGAAGATAACTAAATATGTGCTAGGGGTTTATGCCCAGATACTACAATAATATCAGGCATATAACAAAAACAGGCCTCTCGCAATAATCTAACTCACCTGATTCATTTTGGCAAGCAAATTTACAACAATGTACATATTTTCTGTAAACAGCCTTAATTATCAAACACAATCTTGTTTACAAGTGCACTGTAGAGAAAAAATAGAACATTTACATCGCTTTGCATTCAGTGTTGACCTTTGAGAAACAAAGAGCAAAACCTATAACCCATACCTGTGTCTGTGTCTGTGTGTGTGTGTGTGTGTGTGTGTGTGTGTGTGTGTCCGTATCTTAACAGCGACTATGCATCAGGTGAAAGCTTTCAGCAGAAGAGAGGGCGCATGGTGGACCGGGACATCATAGACAGCTTTAATACTTATACAGATGTCCTCCATCGAGGTTGATCTTTTGTTTCTACTGTCGAGTGCCGGGAGGAAGATTCAGGCTGACCATCAGCTCATGAACAGATGCAAATATGGTACACTCACCTGGAAAAAGATACAGAACTCAAGTCAGCCTGGGAACTCTGCTTTAAAAACACACAGAACCTGAATCCTGAGTTGGGAGCGCAGCCTCACCCGTCCTTGCGGGGTGCAGCTCATTGAACCTCTTGAGGATATTAGAGACCAGGAGTGCTGCAGCACCCGAGGAGCTGTGCTGCCGGGGGATGTCGGCCTGCTGAGTGAGGCCTGTAGCCATGTCGTACACAATGGGAACAATAATGCTCACTGGTTCCTGGGGCGCTGGGATACGCTGGGTCAGCTGCAGCTGTGGGGCAAATTAACACCTGTCAGCATGTTCCAAAGATTCAAAAGGTTCAGATTCAGCAGCAAAGAGAAACACAGCAACGACATACAAAGAAAAGCATCTTTGACTTGAGCACAACTGCAATGGTCCCAGGAGGGGCGATGGGGGGAGCACTGGGAGGGATGGTGAGGCAGAACTGGACGTTCCACTTGAGCTGTCCAGCCTGGTCAGGGAACTGCAGGGAGAGACGAAACATTTAAGGCTCACCTCAAAAACAAACAACACGGAAAAAGCAAAAGAAAATAAAAATCTGCTAACCAGCTCGAGCTTCATGATGCGTACGCAGTCCCTCAGAACGTTGGTGGGAGCCCCCAGAAGCTTTGTGAAGGCACTCAGAGTGTTGAATTTAAAAGGTGGACCAGCAACCTAACAACAGAAGAACCACAGGAGTCAGATTACAGAAACATCTGGAACAGAGGTGTAGGTTTCTGTTTGTGGCCTTTCACAAACAGCAGCTTTCACTTACTCTGGTCTCAAAGAACCTCTCCAGCACCTGAAGCTCCTCCTGGGACCAAGGACCGGCATTTTCCGGTGTGACTTTGAGCTGCAGTGTCTGGTAGTTCTTTGGATTCAGAGCCACGCGGCACTTGAGGATGTCCGTTTTGAACATGATCACGCCCGGCTCGTTGGAGTTCACCAAAGACAACTGGAACAGAAGAGGCCGTTTCAACCCTGCAGAAGCTGATACACGGTGAAACGGATCGACTTAAAATATCTGAGCTGCACTCACGTTGGCCTCCTGCTGGATGATCCTCTGTAGGTGTCGCCTCATGATAACTGAACCCAGAAAGCGCTCCAGTGGTGAGCAGAGGTAGCTGCCTGCCAGGCCAGGCACGAGGCAGGGAGTGGGTGAGGGGAGCAGAAGCACGTGTAAGGCATTGTGGGTAAGAACGGTAGGAATGGAGGCCGCCCAGGGGCGCTGAGGTAGCTTTCGGGGAGGAGGCATAGTGGTGGGCACTTGGGAACCTAAAGCAAAAATTTACAGAATACAAATGAACAGATCAGAAGCAAATCAATGGGAAGTTTTTTTTTCTGTAATAGTCTCTGTAAAAGTAGTGCTTACTGGTCCCAGCACGTGGAGAATGGGGGTCAGGGATAGGGGAGTGCAGCGAAGGATTACCAGGAGACATGCCAGGGATTCTTGGCCCGGGAGAAGGTCCTGAAACTTGTGGTGAGCCCGGCCACTGGCCCCTGTGGCTGGGAGACACCATGGTGTATGGAGAGCTGGGGTCCAGGGGACCTTGATGGAAGAAGACACTCATCAGACACTTGGCGAGATCCAATAATGCCACAATCAGTCGGATAAGTCCACCACTGTGTGCCCAGGGTTTCTGAGCTGTTTGTTTGCTAATCTCTGTTTAGTTCAGCCCTTCAAGTCCTTGCCCAGCAGAGGATTTATCACCAGGCCAGCCCTGCTGCTTACCGTGGGGACTGGCAAAGCTGGTTTGGCCCATGGCTATGCCCAGAGAAGATGGAGACGGGGTGGGGCCAAAAGGAGAGGGTGCCCTCAAAGCTCCACTAGGGGAGCCAGAGGCATGGATGTTCCCTGCACACACACACATACACACATCAAATGGCTCATCAGACTCTAGGGATGACAACTGCTCCTTGCACACCACACACACACATACACATTCACTCGTGTTAAAGCAAGCTAAAGCTGGACAGAAGGGCTGGAGCCTCTGGCTGGGCTGAGATGGAGAAGAATGGAAGGAGCATGACTAAACGCATGCTTTGTTCCCCTCTCGGCTGTGAGGTGTTGCATGGGCAACTCAAATGGTCTCATGATTTCATAAAAGGGGGAGGGGCACACATGATTGCACAAGCTCGCGCTCTGAAAAAACAATGTGCTCTGGCCACAAACACATGAGCAGGAAGACAGCAATGCAGTTGGAAGTTGTGATGCTGCACAGCAGCCAGATGAGATTCAAACACTACATTCAAGTGCGCATGTTTAGCCCCAGACTTCCTCCTACCTGGTGACTGGGTGGGCATCACGGATGGTGATGGAGTTACATTGGCGTGGTAATTCGGTGGAGGCGACGTGAGAGGGGGGTAGACGCCTCCCGGGCCCCCCCTCATGGTCTGTGGCTGCTGTGGAGCTTGCAGCTGGTTCATCAGGCTGTCCATCACATCTGCACCTACTGGTGAGGGGGGGTTATCGTCTTCGTTGACTGAACGCCTGCGAGCATCTTGACTGCTGTCCACAAACATGTTCAGGAATGTCTAGAGGGAAGAAAAACACAAAACAAAGATCAGTTCATGAGAATTTGTGCAGAAATATCAGCAGCAGCCACGTTTATTTTTAAATGTGGAAAATACAAGAGATAGATGTTTGTTTGTTGACTTCACCTTGAGTCCTGGAGCAGGGTAAAATCCTTCTACAATCTTAGTGTTGTCAAACAAGCTGTAGGCTCCATCCCTAATGGCTACCACTCCACGGCTGCGGCAGTAAATGTCGATGCAGTACATGTTTCGGAACGCAAGTCGGATGTGAGTGGGAGACTGGGGAAGGATGGAGAAACACTGGTAGGCAGTGTTGGTGCGCTGGGTGAGGCCCAGCATGGGCACTGTTGGTAACTTGTTGATTGCATTGAGAGGGGCCTGTGTGTCAGAAAGAACCTGTACAAAGAAAACAGAAAAAACACAGGTGGTGTCAAAAGAAAACAACAGCAACATTTGTGAGTAAAATGTGTTTTCCTTGCCTCTGTGAGGACTTTAATCTCCTAGCTTGTTACAGTAACTATGACCATGTGTGACTGTGTACCTGCAGCAGCTGCATCACACTGGGACTCTTGTTGAACATCTCCTGTAGCTGGTGGAGGATGATGTTATGGCAGTTGGAGCAGCCCGAGTTGGGCCCCACAGTTCCCAGTGCTAAATGAAAGCGCTGGCTGCTGGAGTTCCACTGAATGGTGACAGAGCTGCCTTTAGTGGAGCCATAACACAGCACCAGCTTACGATAATTATACAGTCGCACCTCTGAGAATGCACTCAGGTTAGACGGCATGTCTGGAAGGAAGAAATCAGTGTTTGATTATAATAAATCAGTCCGAACACACTCCTCTGTAGGTTCACACATGCAGCCAATTACTTAAAACATGTAGCATTTATTAATCTGTGAATATTCTCCATAGCTGCTGCAGAGTCACACAGGGCAGGTGCAGTCACTGGTCCTCAGGTGAACATTCACCTACCTGGCAGCGCACGTGAGAAGTTGAGAACACACTGGTAGAGCTGACTGATGGCTTTCCAGTCATTCAGGAACATCTCAACAACCTTCCTCCCCCCCACCGGCTCTGACAGAGGGTTTTCATAGGTCAGATACACGTGACGCGTGGAGGCTAGAACGATAAATGAACTAGTTTAGAATCAAGACAAAGAGGCATTGTGATTCTGTTGAATAATAAAAACAAAACCATTCCGTTAAGAACACACCTTGCTCCTTGCTGTGTGTGCTGATGAGTGGACAGTTGGCCAGCACCAGTTCAGCCACCCAGGTTCTGTTGTTCCTGCCCTGCAGACGGAAGGTGCAGTCCAGGAGGGAGCGTGCTAAAGCTTTCCTGGTCTCCTCTCCTACATCTTTACAGGCAGGAATTCTGGAAAACACATAAAAGACTCTTTATAGTCACAACAGTTGAGTTTTCGTGCTTTTACAATAACTAAAATGGTACACGTGATGTTTGTGTTCATCACCTCAGCAGCCGTATTGCATGACTGCTGCCGTCTCCTTCCACTTGGACGCCCTCATTTGGGATCTCCATGTTGGAAAGCTGATCAGAAAACAGGAAAAATGTGTTCAGATAACACAAGCCTAGATTTATATTTAACAGAGACCCGAGAATGATTCAGACTAACAACACACCTCTGATCTTAGGCCAATAAAAGGCATGTTGGTGTCACACATGGCTACAAGATGAGCCAGCTCTTTGTTGAACGCACACATTTCTCCAGATCTCTTCGGCTTCTTTGGTTCTGGATCCCCCTGATCTCCATAAACCTAAATGCAAAATGTTGTTTTAAGATATTCCTCTGGGCACTTTTTATTTGACTTCACAAGGAAAACGGCAGAAACCACAAAAACGTTGAACCTACAGAAAGTTATTGCTGGGTGTCACTCACGTGACCCGGAAGTCGCGCAAAACTCAAATACGGGTCAGGAAGTGTTTTGCTTCAGTACAAAACAGCGCGATGGAGGAAAGCGAGTATAGTAAGGCATTAAATGCACTGGCACAGACGTGATATCGCGAAAAAATACGTCTTCAAGTAGGTTACGAGTCGACCCATATAGTTTTAAAAAAAGTCGGCGTTTTCATACTCTCTGGAGGATTTACCGACATAACAAACTACCTTGTGCTGCATACGTCGTATTATACAGCAAACCAAATGAAAGCATTCAAAAGCCTGGAAGCCTACAACTATTTTATTTCAGGTTGGGTAAACCATTAAGTGATCCTGAGAAGCTCTAAATGACTGTCGTCTTGTTGTTGCTTGGGTAAGTAGTGAGTTGTGCTATTTAGCTCATGATAATAATGATATCGCTATTGATAACGAGTATGTTTATGTGCTAGAATCTACTTGTAAATAACTTATTAGGCCTATTTAAATCTAAATTTCTGGTACGTTAGTTTGTTTTTTATAGGGTATAAACGCCACATTACAACACTAAGCTAAATGCTAACAACATTAGCATTCTGAAAGCTATTTGCCGTACGGACACATGAAAACAGTATCAAACTGTTTACCTGCTGTTTTTATGGCTGTGTTCAATAAAATGCTATAAAAACATTTCGTAAACCCTTACCTGTTAGAAAGTGATCGCTGCAAACGGGAGATTATGATACACTTCAGCCGTCTTCTTTCAGTACGTTTTTTTTTAAAATACGTCCTTTGTGGTGCACTACTTTCAGGACCCAAAAAAAACGTTGGTCTTTGTCCCGATTAGAGCTATTGTAACAACCATAAACAACACAGAATTTGAGCATTATAACGCCAAATCAAGAGAGTAAACAGGGATCTGTGCAGAGGCAGCTCCTGCTTGACCCGTATCTGTATTTGTTTACGTGGACTTCAATAGGAGAGGCAGGGAAGAGGCGGGGACGCTACGTCATGTGAAACCCAGCAATTCTTTCTACAAAGTCATAAACCTTTGTAATACAAGGCAGGAATAATTCTAAAATGTTGAACTGTATTCCTTTATAATAACTTCAATCCAGCATCATAAAAATGTTAATTGGTGAATAAAGGAAAGGGTGTTGATGTACCTTTCTCTTTGTTCCAGGCCGAGCATCTTTCCCTGTAGTGTCCTGGGCAAGGTGTTCCAGATTAGGCTTAAAATGCTGCAAAAGCTGAGCACACATGGGTCCATCGTCCCCCTCTAACTGGGACACGGACAGGAAAGAGTACTTGTACTGCAACGCCGTAGGACTGCTAAGGACTTCATGCATTTCCACCACCTACAAACACCAGAAAATAAATGAAAATGCAATTCTTTGTTAGTTTAGCCTCTATTTTTAAGGAACATGCTGACTTCAGAACTCACAATGTAGTACTGAGGAAGCCGAGTGAGCTTGATGAAGAGTTTGTGTTTGGACAAGCTGCCGACAGGGTGAGAGGCTGAATTGGAGAGGTGGACGATATCGGTGCAAACGGTGGGAAGGTGTTTCACAGATTGTCGACATCGCTGCTCCCCCAACCAGAACCTGCGAGGAGAACCAGTTTGTCTCATTTTAGAAGATTTGGGAGAGAAATTTACATAAAAACAATAATTTATCAGCCGCATTAACCCTGGATTCACTCTAGCTTTGTTTTTCTGTGAAGTTTTAGAGATTAATGTAAAAACGATTGCCTATAGGCTAATTTAAAAGAATAAATTATTTTGTTATTTTGTCTTCCGTCATTAACATCTGAGAGAAAATAAACAAACGACAATAACAACTTACATTTTTCTGACTGGATCTAAATCATCAGATATGATAGTTAAAATAAACATTTGTAACATTTAATTTTTAAATAGAACAAATTTTCTGATCATTATTTAGTCATGGTAAAGCAACAAGCAAGTTAAAATTAAAACTTAAAACTTAGACGGTTAGTGTGACCAAAGAAACGAGATCACAGATACAAGCGGCCAAAATTAATTTTCTCTGCAGGCTCTCCCTTAGAGATAGGGTGAGAAGCTCAGTCATCCGGGAGGGGCTCGGAGTAGAGCCGCTGCTCCTCCACATCGAGAGGAGCCAGTTGAGGTGGCTCGGGCATCTGGTTAGGATGCCTCCTGTACACCTCCCTGGTGAGGTTTTCTGGGCACGTCCAACCGGGAGGAGAGCTAAAGGAAGACCCAGGACACGCTAGAGGGACTATGTCTCTCAGCTGGCCAGGGAACGCCTTGGGATTCCTCCAGAGGAGCTGGCCCAAGTGGCTGGGGAGAGGGAAGTCTGGGCCTCTCTGTTTAGGCTGCTGCCCCCGTGACCCAACTCCGGATAAGCGGAGGAGAATGGATGGATGGACTTCGACTGTTGTGAAGGGGTAGTCTGACGTTGAAGTGGGGGTTGAACTCGCTTTTATTTGGTAGCCTTATCCTCATCTCTCACAGTTTTTTTATGATTGTTTTTTTCACTGTTTTATGATTTTATATTTGTTTTGTTTTTATCACGTTTTTTATGATGGTGTTCAGAATCTTGGGCTTCCGATAAGGAAGGTGCTTCAGAAGTAAAATTGAATTGAAGTTACTCAAAATACGACGAAGTCAACAAAAGTAGTCCCACAGCAGAGAGGTGAGGTTTGTAGAAAGATGCAACTATAATCACTTTACATCCCAACCCTCTGAACTATAATCAAATAAAATCATCAAGAGCCTTAAGATTTCCTCCTCAAGTCCATCTTCTGAACTATTTAGTTGTTGCTACTGACTGTAAAGAGTCGGAAACTCTGAGACTGACTCCATTCATCACTTTATTTACTAGTATGTGTCTGCTCCTCTGTCAGCTGTGGTTATACATTTTTAATCACATTTATTTCACCTACTTGAGTTGCTGAAGCCAAGTGAGTATGCGCTTCATATCATCATTGACGTTCTTTTCAATGTCATCCAGTACGGACTGATCTACAGAGAAGGGAAAAACAGAATTTGGTGCATTAAGATCAGAAGAATGGAAGAAAAAGAAGAAAGGTGTTTTTTGTATAATGTCATTCCAGATAAAAATCACAAGGGGCTTCACAAGCACAATAAAAATTTCAAAAATTTGGATAAAAAATACAAAAAAACAACAAAGGAGTCCAAAAATATATAGAAATGATGGACATATTGCCTAAAAAGCAACTCTAAAACCGTCATAAATATACATAAACACAAGTAAAGATGTTTACATACCTAATCCATACAGCATGGGTTGAAACATGCCCGAGTGAAGGTCAACAAAGATGTGTAGGCACTCTGAACGGCCACAGGGCTCCAGTATTGGAATAACCAGAGTGGGCAGAGCCGTCTCTATGAATGCTGGAGGGAAAACAAACATATTTAAACACTTAGGTTTTTTATTGTATATGATAGTGATGTGTTATGGGAGAAATGTAAGATTAACAGGATAAAACAGACTCCAAGTAAAGAGACGACAAAAAATGTTCCTCCTGTTAATTTATAATATATAAATTGCAGCGGAGGGAACAGATTAACTGTTTTAATAGATTTGCAAAACACGACTTGTTTTCTGCAATGAAAGAGAAGATAAAGTGCATACAGTTGTCACTGGGGTTGCTGGTTTTTAAAATGGTCTTGAGTTCCTGTAGCTTCTGATGAGCCCGGGCATGAACGCTGTCGATCAGAAGCTTTTCCACTGACAGGTGGTCGATCTAAACAACAGGAGAACCGTGCAGTTGTTTAATCTGTAATTTAATTTGATATTACATTATAGGTTAGCATTGCACACTTCACCTTCATAGCTCTCTCCATTAATTTGGAGTCGCAGGCAGGCAGAGGAGGCTCGTGAGATATTTGTAATGGCTTGGATCCATCGGTTTCATCAATCCTGATTGTTACTTTATGAACTGAGGCCGTGCCCGTCTTTCTACCCAAAACCTGTTGGCTAATGAATAAAAGAAAGCAGTTTTATACATTTCTGTTGTCTTTTATTTTGCTTTGTAGCTTTTTTTTGTTGCATAAACAAAAAAGTTGTTTTTTCTCCTAATACGTGAGGACATTCAGCAAATCCTTACTTCCAGACAGAGAGTGTGAGGTATTTAGCAGGCATGTATCTCTCCTCCTGCACCAGGTCTCCCCAGCGCTCTCTGATCAGCATCAGTGTCTGGGAGTGGAGCACCTCTAGCTGCAGTGACAAACAGAAGGAGTCTGGAAAAACAATGCTGTTAAAGAAAACGCAGTGTGGGAAAATACAGATCAAGGTGGACAGAGGTCGAGTATTTCACTCATCCTCCCATTAACATTCAAAACGCACGCACACGCTCATCCTCCAGCCAGGTTTATCAGTTGAAGGCCCGTTTGTGCTCCACACAGACTGCTCTTTGACAGGGTGGGTGAAAGGCAGCGCGGAGATGTACTGATTAGCATTGTGATTAGCACAGTTGTGCTCAGCTCGCATGCTTGATTAAGCTTCTGATGATGGCATGAACACCAACAGTTGATCCTCCCAGCATGAAAACCAAAGACGTGGATCAGAATTGCCTGATGCAACAAATATTTATTAATTTAGTCAGTATCAACAGGAAGATATTTTTGCATCTGGCTGAAAATTAACCTTAGATGCATTTCCATGGAAGGAAAACACATACAGGTGTTGCAGCTTGTCTCTGTAAAGAGTTAGAAAACACCTCCCATGACATGGGTTTAAAGTAAGAACAGTACTGCCCTGTCTGTTTTGTCAAAGGGTGTTTTGTTATTTAAGAGAGATGCATTACTGCAGCTGTGTTTCTCATTGGAATTCTGTACTTGTCTGCTTGATCAGTCAATACTCTATATGCTTTAACAAACACACACACGCACGCACACACACACCTGCCCAACTGCAGAGGCTCAGAGAAGCCCGGGATGAAAGCCAAATCATTACAAGCGAGTCATAAACAAGACGCCCATGCGAGGGTTAATATACAAACACCAAGAAAGGATACGCAAGCAGTTGTACATGTCCTGTAGTGGTTTCTCATCTGCACAAAGGCATGCCTGGACCAACTCGTGGATGAAGTTTACCTGCAGACTGTGCACCAGGGTTCGGCCATCTGTTAGCAGGATGGGGGGGGGGCAATTAAAATGGAGTGACAGATACAGAAAATAATTTTTTATGCGTCGAAAACACAATTCTCATTCTGCTGTGAAGAGCGGCTGCCTTTACCTCCAGTTTCTTTGTCCTCAACTAGAATCTCCAACTTCAACAGCCTCCAAGGAATATCGGGGTCATCTCCCATGACAGTTAAGGTGGCCTCAAACTCTCCCTCTACACGAAACTTCACACGTCCGTTAGCTACAGAATCACACACACACAAATCACATAGGATATTCTTGAAACAAATAAAAACAAATTGGTAAATTAAGGACAAAAAGAACAGACTCATATTTTTCTCCATCTTTGAGTGTTTCTTGGTGAAAATTAAAAATAATAACTATTCTACCAGTAGATTGCTTCTTGAGTGGCCTCAGTTCAGAGAAACGGTGCTCATGTCTGACATGACCAATGAGCTAAGGGCTAGTCAACCAAGTGTCTTGATTAGCACCAATCTCCAATGTTTTATCCAAATGTGATTTTATAAACCTATTTCCTGCTTTCCTATTCATATTACATGATCGTTTATCTGGAAAACTGTGTTTATTTACAAACAAATACAAGCAGCAGCAGTAAAATGACTTCTGATGGAGTCAAAGCTAGTGGGAATTTATTCACGCTTCTACCGAATTCATTATGTAATGCAAAATACAACTGTGACTGAAAGTTGGGATGGGTAATATCCAGCTATAGAATAGAATAGACTTTATTGATCCCACAGTGGGGAAATTCACTTGTCACAGCAGCACCATCACTCAAACAATAATTAGAAGCAAAGATAAAAACAAGGGTTCGTGTATATACACATATGCAGTAATCTAGTATTGTAATCTTCGATCACTAAAAAAAATATTCAACCTAGAAAGGAATTATTTATCACTCCTAAACAGAAACACATTTAAAAATCACTGAAATATCAATTTAAACTTAAATGTACCAAAAAACACTTACCAACTGTCAGATTTGCCAGCTGGGGTGGTAAATCTGTAGTGACCAGGCGGTGACGTAGAATCTGGTTAAGCTGGCTCAAAGTAGTCTGCTTTTCAGCTTTTGTAATGGGATCTGGGGGAATGATCTTATCCTACATACAGACATAGAAACCATCATGTTATAATGGGAAAAAATGAAGGGAACAGCAACTATATGCCTGGCAGCAAAGATGGTTAAAAACTTACTCGTATGCACGTAGGTAAACGTGGGTATGACCCAGTGGTCAGCACATCAATGGCAAAGGGGATGGCAAAACTGGGTAAACGAGCATGTACAAGAGCATCCCTAGCCAGTAACGCCAGCCTGTCAGCTGTGTCCACAAACAAGATGGTTTGTTGATCCAGAAAACTGGAGATCATCTGTTACCAAAAATTCACAAGGAAAAAATACTGGTTTTGCTCTGATGGCACAGCATAACATGCAATTTATAATGTAAACAAAACAAAAAGCACACAACATACCGCACACTTCTCAACTTTCCCTGCATTGCTCGCCCACTTTACCAGAGCTAGAAGACGTACAAAAAGTTGCCTGGTGCGACTTGCAAACTGGACAATCTCGATTTTCCTTAAAAAGAACAAAAGTTAGATTAATAGATTTAAAAAGATATGATGGTTGGACAGAACTGTCATCTAATAAAAAACAAACAGAAGCATACCTCTCCATGTCTGTTTTTCTGGGGAGCCTGAAAAATAAACATTGATTCTGAATTAATCAAACTGAAAAGAAAACAAACATGTTTCCTAACAAGTTAAACAGATTACTTTTATATGACATCACTAATGTTTTATTATGTATAACTGAGAACAGCCAACCACTAAAGCACATGATTTTATTCAATCAGTGTGAGCACTGATTAGCTTTTTTAGCAAATTCAGGAATTTACCTTGTAAAAATACATCAAAGAAACATTGCATGTTTTTTATGCTTATCCAGACATTACGGTAAATTTAATGGTTTTTAGGAACCCTCTTTACCAATGAACTTTCCAACAACTCAGGGATTTTGATCTTGTGAACTATTTAAATGTGCCTTACTGCCCTCACAGAGATCAACCTGATCATCAGTGCCAGTAAGATTAGTTTAGTCCCTTAAGGTAAAAACATCGTCAGAGTTTACAAATGTTAGCTTAGCTGTTAGCATGGGCCTACGCTGCTAGCCGTTACTTACAGTTCTGCCAGCAGGGTAATTTCATGGTAAGTCCTCTGGAGAAGAAATTCAATAAGCAGACTCAGTCGCACACCCTGTGTAGCCGGGGCACCAGGTGGTGGCGGCTGTGGACCCGAAACAACCGGACCCCCGAGAGGGACGAGCTGCCCATCTGACCCGATCTGCACTGGAGCCATTTTAGCTGCTCCGCTACACACTCAGCAACACAACGGCAAAACCGGTGAGTTATCAAGGTTAACTCCTTATAAAAATATCTTCCTCGTGTTCTCACAACATTTCTTCAATGAGTAAGTAATCTTGGCGCGGACTTGGTTGCATCTCCGGGGAGAAAACTCAGCCAGTGAATCAATTTTGGTAACTCGTTATGGAGATGAGTCAGTGGCGCTCCGCCGCCATCTTTGCTGTCGGGAGTGATTATGGTCGTGAGAAAGAAAACCTGGACAGGATTTCTGAAGAGATCCAGGATTCTCCTGAATTTTCTAGTTTTTCATCAGACTGGTTGTGAGATGAAAAAAAACTGCTGTCAACTTTAAAGCGTAGACTCGTGTGTAAAAAGCATATGTAAAAAGACTTGAATGCTCGCAGGCTATGCTGACAGCTTGTCACTAAATGTTATTTCCAATTTGTTGCCCTGGTAACAAGTGTCAGAGTCAGGTCAGAGTAGATTAATTGCTGACCGTCTAGGGAATTGTTTTTCTATAATTAATTGAGCTATCATGTAGTCCTATATATTTATGTCTAAAATAATATGTAGGTTATACAAATATTTAATTATTGTAAACGTTTTCAATAAAGGAAACTGATTAAAAAGCTGGTCAGTTCTGATGTGAAGGTGTGGTGGGAACTTCAGGGTCCCATCTTTGCTTTTTACAGCTGATGTTGACCCAGATGTGACCCAGATGACAGCTCCTCCATATTTAAGGTCATGGTTCCCAACCAAAGCAAAAGTTGAATGCCCCCTCTTGGATGGTGATTTGTCTCTTCCTGAAGTAGAAGAGTTTAAATGTTTTGTTCACACGTGATGGATGGTGTGAGAGATAGATTAATCAGGACTTCATCTGAATTATTAAGAGAGCTGCTGCTGTCTGTGGAGATAAAAGAGCAGAGCAGAAATAGGACGTTCTTGGTTTACTGGTTCATCATTACAACTCTCACATGTGATCATGCAAATGGGATCATGAGTGAAAAATTTAGATAGAAGTAGTTGAAATCAACTTCATATATCTGGGCTCAGCCTAAGCTTAGAATGAGTGGCTTTATCATCTGATAAGAGTCGCTGCTCCTCTGCATCAAAACACAGTCAAACCAGGTGGGATGAGCATCTAAAAGGATTTCTGCTTCTCTATAGTGTTTTGGGCCTGTTGTTTGCAGAATGACTCCAGGGAAGGCAAAGAACCTACTGAGGGGACAATGAATACTCTCTGGTCTGGGTGTTGCTGTAGCAAGACATAGTGTATAAGCACTGCTATGAATTGAGATTTAAAAACAGTCTAGTTATTAGGGCAGCAGGAGTTCAGGAGGTAGAGCGGGTTGTCCAGTAATCGGAGGGTTGTAGGATTGATCCTGGCAGCCGGCAGAGAATGATGTTGTTGTGTCTTTGGGCAAGACACTCAACCAACCTGCTAGTGGTGGTTGGAGGGACCGGTGGCGCCTGTGCTCAGCAGCTTCACCTCTGTCATTGTGCACAAGGGCAGCTGTGACTACATTGGAGCCCATCACCATCAGCGTGTGAATGTGTGTATGAATGGATGAATGATACACTGTAGTGTAAAGCGCTTTGGAGTTCTCTGACTCTGACAGGCGCTATACAAGCGTGGGTCATTTATCATTATTTAATTTAAATGATGTACTGGTTGCTAAGCCTGTTTAGGTCTGGTGAAACATTTTCAGCCCTTGATACACAATAGTAACCCGTTTCCTTAGTGCGGCTCGACTCGTCTCAGCCCAGTTCCAAGGTCTTTCCACAAGTAATGGGTGTGTTTTTGCTGCCTCCTATTTAGTACTTGCTTCGCTTTGGTTCGTAGCGTATGGAACCAGGCCGAAAATGCAAAGTCAGACACTGTTGGTCACTGATTGGCTATGGGGTGGGGTGTCTCTGGTTGTTCCAGAGACACCCCATGCCATACTGCCTTTTCTAGGTCTCTTCTTTTCAGAGTCTGGCAAAAGAACAACCTGTATTTCATCGCTGTCAATTGTGTTTTAAATTAGATTAAATCCTGTTGAGTGTATTGATTTTATTAAGTTTTTTTTATCCTGAAATCTTATGAAAATCAGCCCCTCCAAATCTGAAACCATGGTCTTGAGATAGAAAAGGGTAGAATGCCTTCTCCAAGTCAGGGTCCTGCCCCAAGTGGAGGAGTTTATGTACCTCTGGGTTTTGTACACAAATTAAGGATAAACGGAGCATGATATTGATTATGGGATTGGTGCCACGTCTACGGTGATGTGGGTGCTGTACCGGTCTGTCGTGGTGAACAGAGAGCTGAGCTGAGAGGCAGACCGCTCGATTTACGGGTCAATCTACGTTCCTATGGTCACAAGCTTTGGGTAGTGACTTAGTTCAGTTGATGCTGAACTTGCGGTCTTGGAGCGATACAGCGATGGCATGAACTCCTACCTTTTTAAAGCAGGAAAAAACATCACCATTCAGACCACTTAACAAAAACCCCAAGAAGTTGAGAATCTTGCAACTGAGACCAAAGTGCTACAATTAAAGACCTCAACTAAGATAGTCCAATCAACAGAGGAAGAGATTTAGAACCCACATTTAACTGCACAATCACCAGAGCAGAACAACAGGTTTCTGATTCAGTTCCTCCAAAAGCAAAATTATATTACAGATTTGCTAATACAACAACAAAACTCTGCACAACAGCCAGAGAAATCCCAATATTCGATGGAGATTTGCTCAAGTACACAGTGTTCATTCAAGCATTTAAACATAGGAGATAAATGTGCTGATAAAGGTGCCTGTTTGGCCATCATGGGTACAAGTGGATCAAATCTGTTTTCTCCTCAAGGTGTTTGGGCTTAGAGATAGGGGGAGAAACTCAGACATCTGGGAGGGGCTCAAAGTAGAACTGCTGCTCTTCCACATGGACAGGAGCCAGTTGAGGTGGCTTGGGCATCTGGTTAGGATGCCTCCTAGACACCTCCCATGGTGAAATGTTCCAGGAATGTCCAACTGGGAGGACACCTTAGGCAAGACCAAGGACACACTGGAGGGACTCTTGGCCGTTCTGGGAATGGCTTTGAATTCCTCCAGATGATCTGGCTCAAGTGGCTGAGATGAAAGTCTCTGCCTCTCTGTTTAGACTGCTGCCCCTGCGAGCTGACCCTGGATAGGTGGAATAAAACAGATGGACAGATTGATGTTTTATTCTCTATTATCTCTTGCTTTTTAGTGTACAGCACTTTGAGATTCCTTGATTGGTAGCATGAAGGTGCTTTATGAATTAATAAATTAAATTAAATGAAAAAGCAACAAACTGAGCAGAATGTTCAACCTCACCCACTGTTGACTTGTTTTTTTTGTGTCGTGTACAGATCACCTACTTTTCTCTCTCGTATACATCACTATGCGCTACTTTTTGCTACCCAAACTGCAAGGCACGCTGTAGCGTATAAATGCCATATTCTTTCCTACATCCCTATTGAGAAGAAGAGAGAAAGGGACAAAGAACACATCCCTGAGGGATTACTGAGATCATTTTGATGGAGCATGACATCGCCCTGCAGGTGCATTTTCTGCAGGTAAAGACACCAACAAAAACAGTGACTTTTGACCGCTGAGGGCTAGAGGTAAACGTCAGATATAAGATTTGGTCTAGTTGGCATAAAAGACTGGACACATTGATTGCTGTCACTTACAATCAGGGTGAAAGATCTTTTAAAAATCTGTTTCTGAAACATAATATTGTGCAATTTTTATGAAAATATTGCACACAATCACCCAGTGCGATAGGAGGCGATATAATGAAGTCGACGAGGCTGCTCCTCTGTTTTTGTCTAGTTTAGGTAAAAGCCGGGATCGGATTTTTTCAGGAACCGGAGTCACTTTTCGGAATTGAGAGGGGGTTTTATGCCCTTTCCATTCAGCGGGTGCTGTGCTAGCAGAGCTGGTTTGGGTTGTGTGATGCAAACCCGCTCATAGACATCGCTGAGTGTTGAAGTTCACACGGTCGCCTGTCTTGTTTTACTGAAGAAACATTTGTCTCCGACTGCGCTTCCGCCATGTTGAGCTGATTCAAGTTGTGAGTGACTGCTGGGACCGAGGTGACAACAAGCCCCAGAAACCGGATAGATAGATAGAGTTAGGGGGCTGTAACCGCGCCGGTGACGCAGGAAAAACACTCAGAAGCAGAGGAAAAAACGTAGGAATTGGATCTTTCTAGTAACAGGATTGTGTCCTGCAAGACTGTCACTGATAAGAGGCCACGTTTATGTAATATATACGACGACACCACCGTCGAAAGCTGGACGTAGTTCGTGAATAGAGGGGAAGTCATATCAAATTCCTGGTGAGTTGTTAGCCGACTAGTGAAGGTAACATTGCTGTATTTGGTGATACTTGTGTTTCTCAGTTACTGTTTTGTTTTTCTCTATTAGTTGCATTGTCAACTTAATTAAATTTCCATTTACGGTCGGAATAGTACATGAGTTCTGTTAGCTTGCCCTGCTAGAATTACTGAAGCTAACGGGTTAGCTACCTGCAAAAGGACCTGTCTACACACTGGGAAATACAATTTCCTTATAACATTCCGTGTTTACAAGTTAACGTCATGAACGTTACCATTCAATATAATTTAAAATACACGATTATAAGTTTAATTAGTATACATCACGGGTTGAAGATTTATTATTTCCCGGACCTTTATGGTTTTATTATTTTAGTTTCTTTTAGCTTAGGTATAACTTCAGCTATCAGAACACCCAGTTAAATTTCAGGAAATAGACGACACCTCTGTCACTAATAGTAACTTATTTTCGGATAGGGAAATGACTGCACAGCAAGTTCAAGTAGGAATGTAATTCTGTATTTTAAAGACTTATTTTTGTGTCATAACATGGTGTGGGTTATATAATTGAATATTTTATATTTGCTCTCAAGCTAACAGTTGGCTAGCATTACCAGTTTAGATTTGCTCGTTAGCACGAGCGTCCATTGCTCGTTGCAAATGGCGTTCATGGCACATAATCAGCAACAACTTTGTGTAAAGTGATGTTTAATCGATAATAATCTCAGTCATGTTTCAACTTCGCTGTGTAATTAAGATCGTCAAAATATTTGCAGGGCCAATATAACTGCAGGCCCGAAGGAGCACTGAGGCCTGCGTTTATCAGCGCAGTGGGCTTTGGACGGCAAGGCCTACTCCGCCTCACTGCTCGGCTTTCTGGGTGGATCGACCTGCAGCCGAACCTAACCAGGCAGGCAGCAGGCGTTCACAACTAGAACCACCAGCTGTTAATGCTTGTTTACATGCTGCTTCCTTGTAAATGTATCTCGATTGTGTGGCGTTAAAGAAAGTTATAGATTGACAATTTATTGTTATCCGACCGATTTAACCGTCAACGAGATGTCTGTAAATAACTTGGAGGCTAGTATTTCAAAGCCGGTGTTGCACCTCACTCTATGACCCAAATCTTGTGAGAATTTCATGTGTGTTGGGTTGCATAAATGATTTATTACACGGTGCGAGATCATTTTTATGGTGATGCAGTGAAAAAAATGGTTAGAAATTATACTAGTATTCTTATGAGTAAATAGAATTGTTAGAACTTGTTTGTAGTAATACAACCAACAAGATGGATTGATACATCTGGTCAAATTTGTAAATCTAATCAACAAAACAAAGTTTTTGTTGTTTTCTCTGATTGAGGCATCTCTTTGTTGATATAATTTCCCTAGCAAATGTACTTTTTCAATACAACCATTACTGTAGCTTGGCTTTTATGGAGTCGTATGATCATTTTCTGAGAAAAAACTATTTTCAACATTGAAAAGGAGTTTGTTCAGCTATTGTCACACTGCTTGGTGTGGTTGACTGATGGCACTCGTGGTAGCCTCAGATCCGTTGGAATTATCCATTTGGTGTAGTGAACAATATTTCTGGGAAAACATTAAATGTATAATTTCAATCAATTATAGAAAAAATAATAAAGCTGACATGTACATTTGTTGATTTATTGATCTACATTTCCAATATAACCGTAAGAAGAGAAGGCATTCCTTAAAGGAGTCATCACCTGAAATCTTCACTTTTCCACTTGAAAAAATGTCTATAATGGCTTCCTAATGATTTTTCACTGGCTGAGAAGCCGATATTTAACATTGAAGCGTTTGTTTCATCTTGCCTTCTTCAAACAGCTCACATGTACCCCATGAGCACGCGCATTCCGTAATGAGAACTTGAGCTCTGGCCCTATATGCCGACACAAAGGTCGAATATAAACAAATATGAACCTGCAGCGAACAAACCAGCACAACAAAGCTCATTTCATAACGTGAAACGCATAAATTATGTCTTACCGTTGACGACACGTTATAATCCGTATTATGGGAAACAAAACTACACTCGGTTTGTGTATTCCATCTTCACAAGAGCCGATGTCTGGCTGTTAGCTTGCTTTGTCCCAACTCAACAAGCGAGGGCGCCATTACGCACGAGACGAGGCACGGGCTCTTACATACACGGTTAGATCCCGTAGGTCACTGCCAGGTTGGGTTCAGTTATAACTTTTGTTATTGTGGAGCAAGGTGCTGAAGCTGCGTCCTGCTTCCTTCCACCAAGCAACGCGCCCGACACAGCCAAAATATCGCATGTGATCTCGCAAGAAAATATGCCCTTTACAAAAAAGGATCAGAAAAGCACATTTTTATTTTATTTTTCCAATACAATTTATTTTAATGGTCTAAAAGACTATAATACGTAGATATCCACAGTATTATAGGCAGTGTTGGGGAGAATACTTTGTAAATGTATTTAGTTACAGAATACTGAATATCTGCTTTAAAATGTATTTTGTAACGTAATGTTACTTTGCCTAATCGTGGTACTGTATTCTAAATACTTGGAATACTTCCCCTTAAAAACAGCATTTAAGTCTATTAAATGTATTGGTAGCTACTCCTACAGGAAAACAACGGGTATATTAAATGGGAAAAAATAAATTAAACAATTTATTTATTTTTGTTACTTTATCAAAGTGTCAATAGATTATATTTCTTTTTCTGAAATAAAGTGAAAAAATGCTTGACCATAGCACAGCATTACTGTCTGTAATATTGGAACCAAAGCAGCCCCAGACGTCTGGTGCCAGTCCAATCACAGCGCTCTGTTTGGTGGGCAGGATGTTGCATCTTCTTTGACAGTGTATGACCATAGACATGAATACGTAGACGCCCCATTGAGCGCTGGAGAGAGTAACAGCGTTGCCGCCATATTGGATGGGTCTCCTCATCCTCCAAAGTTAATGCAGAGTGAGCAACTATGCACGTTTTTGTGCAGCCTACAGTTGCAACAACCAGCGTACTATTGAAAACAGATCACATGGGATTACTATTGACTTTTCTAGCCTACCTGATGGGATTTTATATTTTTTATTTAATTTATTTTGTTTAATTATGTTTATATTTTAATTATCATGCCTTACCGTGTCTGCTTTTGTGAAAAAGTTTGATAAAATGTGTTTTTAGCTGGGTAAGCACCTTCCTCAGTAGAAATGAATGCACTGGGGGCGAATGGAGACCCAACTAAGATTGCAGCCGGCCACTACTGCAGCTCCAGTCCACCAAGCGTATAGCTAGATTTATACTTCTCCGTCAGATCCTCGGGCTAGAGACGCATACGCGTTGACGGAGGCGTTTTATGTTTCTACTTCTCTGTTGGCTGGGGGACGTTGCAAAGCAACCCCCCGCCTGGACAGCAGAGGGCGTAGCACATTTCCGGGGTATCCTGCCACCATTACAGCCACGTATCCGGTCTACGATAGTGTATTTACTACTGTGTTTACATTGTTTTAATGTATTTTAGAGAGTTTTTAACACGGACGAATTTGTCCCTCATTCTCCTCCACCTCTTCATGCGGTCGGCACCTCTAAACCCACGTTTCTCGTCATTTCCGTCCACGAATAAAATGCTCGCTGTGTATCTTTGTGCTCCTTCAGTCACGAGTGAATAAACTTTCATATCTTCGAACTTTTTCAGCGAGGCGTTCTTTAATCTGCTCCGTGTCTGCCGCTAAATATCTTCAGCTCTCTTTATTTTTTGAGTCGGCAGTGGCGGTGCTGCTGGTGACGTATTTCAGAGAAGCGGCGTCCTGACCAATCACAAGCTTGCACTCTCCGTGGCTCTTGACGGACAGTTATTTTTGGGGGCATGTCTCCGTCACCCTCCGCGAGCCCGTCCGAGAGCCCTTGCGTCGACGCAAAATGGCGCTGCGTGTCTCCGTACTGACGCAGACGGACAAGTATAAATTAGGCTTATGTCTGTGTGTATGACAGACTGCCGTGGGCCGTGACTGACATCTTTAGCGGTCCAATCACAGCGCCCTATTGGTTTGGTGGGCCAATCACAGCACTCTTGGTGGGCGGGATATTACTGAATAAACAAATATGACAGCGGCTCGTTTGAAATGGCTATTGCATCAACTTTGGATTATTTCTTGGGTTTTTCTTTGAGTCAAGAGCAGATAGAGGTACCGTACTTAAGTTTATTTAAAGGAACTAGAGGCAGGAAAAAAGAAACGATGCTCACGAGCGACGCGCCCGGCTCTGCGAGTAACTGCAGCCCAGCACGGGAGCGTGCACAGACGGCTATGTTACACAAACACAAAAATACCATTACCTGACCCTCTTCACACGCTCTCACGCCACACCTCCAATATCTCACGCTGAAAAGGCAACTCCCTGCCGCTCTCACGGACAATATTGCGGCGAAGCAATCCACGCTGCAGCCCTGATCACAGCTAATGCTACTATCACAGCTAATGCTACTATCACAGCTAATGCTACTGCACGCTAGCTCTCTCTGAGTCATCGGTGAGGTCAGATCATTGTCATCATCTCTAAACACAACCTATAATGTTTCTTACCTGCTCACTAGGAAATGAGCCATGGCAGCATCCTTTTTGAGTCCCAGATATAGTTGAAGCAGCCTCCATTCGTCAATCACGTATCCGATATAGATTCAGGTCCCTGCCTGTCTTTTACCATATTTGGTTTTTGACTCACGAGATGCCGCTGAATAAACTTCCTTTGTGCCACGCTTGGTCGTTTGCTGGTTGCAGTAGAATCCATTCCCACAGTTCTTCTTTAGGAGTTTGGCGGTTGGCAATCAACTTAAGGTGCAATAGTGCCACCTACCGATCTGCAGTGTCGAACACATTTTCTTTCTGTTTTGAAGCTGTCGTGAACGCGCAAGCAGTGTCAATTGACGCCACATCCGTAGGGCAGCGCGGGAAATTCGTGACCGAACTACAGCGCATTTTGCAGCAAACAGCCTGTTTAAGAAAATGGAACGATGCATGGGTGGCCTCATTCTTTTAGGTTTATAACGCTTCATCACCCATTAGCTTTGAAAAAATGAACATACATGTTTAATTTTTTACAAATTTTTTAAAGATCCTGCCTCTAGTTCCTAGAAGAATGTATTTATATCTTCTTTGACGGAGTATGGCGGACTGCCTTGTTGACTGACATTTGTAGTGGTGAGTACGTCATGTTGTTTGTTATCTGATAGCATGCGGAGACAGTTTAAAAGACCACCATGGATCCCGCCCCACGACAGATGTCAATGAACCATGGCCAGACTATATATAATCATATATAAGATGGCTTGCCAAGCTAGGAAAACACAAAAGTATTCCAATGGTATTACGAAAGTAACTGTATTCTAAATACCATGTTTAAAAATAGTATTTGTAACGGAATACAGTTACTCATAATTAGTATTCTAAATACGTAACGGCGGTACATGTATTCCGTTACTCCCCAACACTGATTATAGGTGATGACTCCTTTAAGGTAAAGGAAAGGGCACATATCAACAATTGGTTGTGGTTCATAAAAACTTTCAGGGATAAAGATTATTTCTACTTATAGTTAGTGCTGTGTTAAATTTAGTTTGTATGTAGTGCACACTAGTGGTGTGGAGGATTGTTGTATTTCTGTTAAATAAGTCAAGAAGCTGAAGCAAGAATCCTAAAAATTATTAGTCGACTTAAAATAATGTCAACTTCACTGACTGTTAGCAGGAACCCTAAAGCCGACACATTTTTATAAAGGTGTGGAACACTCGTTTAATCAATGCATTTGCAGTGGTCTCTACTAGGAATGAATGCCTTGTGAGTCATATTCTGGGGAACAAAAGTCCGGTGCACCAGTTTCAGAAACTAAAAAGTTGCCACATCAAAGGAGAGCTTCAGATGGCAGGATTTGTCAGGAGTCTTATTTCCTGATATTTGGACAGCAACGTGACTCTACCACTTACTCGGTTTGCTCTGCAACACTGATGTTTTATCTCCACAAATAACATAAGCCTGAAGGAGTTTTGCCGTGTGGTGGAGTTGCTAATGCTAACGTTAGCTTCTACTAGCCTAGATGTTCTCTGCTGTTTGCTGGATGGTAAACCAACAACAGCCTTCCCTGTCAACAAGATGGGTGAGTCCATAGCCCTTTTCAGATTGACATTCTGGAATATGTGTGGACAATTCAGTCCGGTCTTTAACCAGAACTGTGTTTTCAGACACACTACGTTTGCACCGGAACTTGTCCTTTCGGCTGCCTTCACACAGCAGGGAAAAGTTCCAGATGTCTGCGGGGGAGGGGGTGGGGGGTATCCAGATATTGCATAATGCAGCGGGCGTACATGCGTCATCTCCCCAAACAAAGCTAGTATGTGATAGAATTTCTCTCACTGATCGGATTTATGTTGAGCACAATTCTGCGCACACGAAGACGCATAAGAGACCTGGTCACCTGGATGATGAAGCTCAATGGTTAATAAAGGAATCACGGAAGCGCTGTGATGCGCTCCGTCGCGCTTCCAGGAGACAGTACCGTAGGAGGCGAGCTGCCATGGTTCGCCGCATGCTACAGGAGCGAGCTACCCGGCGTATAGGGCTGGGCGATATGGCAAAAATTTCATATCCCGATATAGCTCATTTTATATCCTGATAACGATATACATAACGATATAGCATTGTTTCTTTTAATTAAATTCATAGTTAATATAAAATTTCAAGTGTTTGCACCAACTCACCAAACCCACGTTTCTTGACCGTGTAGATTGGAACCATATCTTTGCAGATGTGCTTGGCAACTGCAGTAGTGATCTCCTTCCATCTGCGGGAGCTGTGGTTATATGGTGCGCCACGGCTAAACGCCTGTTGCAGCGTCTGTGTCTGGAGTTTGTTATGAGCGCTTACGCTACCACTCGACGCTGCTTTTACGGCTTTTGCTTGTTGACTCTCTCTGTATTCTTTATTGTGGTTCTTGCGCAGCTGATAAAATACATTTGTAGTGTTGGAGTCTGTTGTTGGCACCGGGAACCGGCAAACTTTACAAACAACTGCTTTCTGGTTCGCGTCGGCCTTCCTACACGTAAACCACATCCATACAACAGAAGTTTCCCCTCTTTTAGGTACAAACTCCTCCGTTTGGGTTGGCAGGTCATCCTGTTGAAAATTACCCTGGTCTGAACCGCGTCCGCTACCGTCCTCCTCCATGTTTGTTTATGCATGGCTAGTGTGGCGCGCTGCGCGTGCATGGACATGCCGTAAGGCATCATGACGTAAAATACTGCCGTAAAACGCCGTATCGTGGTGTAAACGATAGAGCTACATATTAAACGATAGACATTTTCTATCGTACAGACGAAACATTTCGTCATATCGCACAGCCCTACCGGCGTATATGGAAACATTCACGACCAAGTGGCGAAGTTTTCTGGACAGACGTGTTGAAAAACTTTGCTCTCCCAGTCCCGTGATATATGTAATCTAGGTGCGCACCCACCAGCGTCCCCCGCTCCCCTCCTCCTCCCTGTCCGGAACTCGACCTCACCAGTCTGAAGCAGCCACCCTGTCCGTGACGAGTCCGGTCCTGTTACTAGGGGCTTCGTCCGGTCTAATTCAGGAAAATGTTTACCGGATATTTGTATTCAGACACAAACGTGTTACGGACAGAGTCCCGGACATTTCCGTTTTTCATGGCCTGTCTGAAGGGGGCTCATGAATGTTAAGTGACAGTGTGATGTAGAGCTGTCAGACTTTTCTAATCCTAGAGTTTCACTGTCTATTTTCTATCAGAAGCTAATGGAGGAGATAAGTCAGTGTGTTTACATGCGCATCAGAAAATCAAACTTTTGCCCTAAAAAGACTAACATCGGCTTTTTTAAATGCATGTGAACGCATTAGTCTGGCTGAAAGTGAACTTCTAATTGGGCTGAAGCACCCAGATAATGCGGTAGTTATCTGACTTCATTCTTTCGTGTAAAAGGGTTAGCCGAGCTGACCCAAGTGGACGCTCGCGTTCCGGAAATGACGCAGCCGCAGTAGCGCTCGTCTGATAATACGGTATCACCACCACAACATAACACACGTAACAACATCTAACAGCGCAGTACGTACCAATAAGCTGTGCTGCAGCGTTGTTTTTGTCCATTCTTTTGTCCACGGTGCATATCCTGTTTCAATTCTGTCTCATTTGCTCCCACCAGCGTTTGTTTACTATTTGAGTGCTACAAGCTAACTGGAACAATGCCTGACATGAAAGGGCGCATGTCGCCACCTACTGTACCGGAGTGGAACGAACTTCATTTGAGAGGTCGGTTTTCTAATGCGCATGTAAACGAGGATAAAGACTCGCAGCTTATTATAAGATCGACCTGGATCGACTTAGATGTTGATACTGCACATGTGACAGCACTGAGTGTAGAAGACTATTTTCATGTTCAGCAACTGATTATAATCAGAAATAATAATTAAAAAATGTTTTTTCAGTGTTCCACACCTTTAAAATATTTCTGTCACATTTCGATTTTACAGGGCAGTACAATCATTTTTCATTTCACACCAAAGC
The DNA here is from genome assembly GCA_006937985.1 of Aphyosemion australe. Lineage (NCBI taxonomy): Eukaryota > Metazoa > Chordata > Actinopteri > Cyprinodontiformes > Nothobranchiidae > Aphyosemion > Aphyosemion australe. The sequence goes on along the minus strand of SSNS01000011.1, from coordinate 60,991 downwards.
TTGTGATGAAGCGTTTCCATACAAATTTCAGATATATTAAATCATATTTGAACTATTGCTCCTCCCTTATTGAGTCAACTCGTAAAAATTAGCACAACAGGTATGAAAGTTTTGGCTGTGGCATAAAGAAAATGTAACCTGGTTGCATAATCATATGGATGTTCATCTCAAATGTTGGGCTTTGATTTGATGTGGGTCATGTCCACCTTAAACATTCTAGAAGATAACAATGCATGTGTGCACACCATGAAAGTAACCCATGTTTGTTTTATTAAGTGGTCAGCCATTGTACGGTTTTACTGATACTAGATAGTTGGAGGATTTTCTCTAGATTTTGCAAGCATTAGGTGTATGTTTGTATAAAGAGTCATCGGTGTAGCTGGTCTGACAAACTGATGCTGAAACAGAGGACTCTCATCAATGTAGATTAGCAAATTTTCAACCAATAATATAAAATTCTTAGCCAAATGTAACAATATATTAGCTACCTTACAACAGATTTACAGATTAATATTACGCTTATATTCAGACACCTAAAGATTTGTTGGACTTTTGATGTTTCTGGATGGCAAATTCCACAACTTGTTAAAAAATAATAGATGTTCTTTTTAAATAAATTATTCTAAGGTTCTTATGAGTATAAAGTCAGTGTTAACAGGCAGCAACGTCATACTTAAATGGCACAAAACACTTTATTCTAACTAATCAACTGTGATTTGAACAATGTATATGCAAAGCGTATCACACAAGCTTTTTTTGTGTTAAACATCTTCTCTAATTTACACAGTGCCTTTATAGCTTCTCGTTGACCTGGTATAACTCACGGTTATGGATGTGCACAGTCATCCTGCTATGAGTGCATATTGATGACTTTACAGTTTCCGTCCTACTGGACTGTGATCATGTTCAGCTTGAGGTTTTGTTGCAGTTTCAGTCTCCAGCATGTTTCAGAACTTTAATTGTGTTCTGAAATTACAGCAGTAACTCTGGTCAACACATTTGATCATAAGTGATGGAAACTGTTGTAAACTACTAAATCTAAGCAAATCATCACCTTTCTGAATTCATGAGGACTATTTGGTCTGAGGTCTTGGTCAGCACATATGTTTAACTTTGAATTTCAGCTATTTTGAGGGGTTTTTAGATCCCACCTTAGCTATTCTTAAGTGCTAATAAACTCACCATCTTCACCTTAATGATATCAATGTAACCTTAAATCACAATGTTCCACATTAGCAGAATGGAGATATGGGCAAGCAGCTGTTAGCAAATAGCTTAAGGTGAAATTTACCAATATAAAATGGTCACTTGCTGAAGAACAGGTATCAACACATTTACTGTGTCTCCACAACTGTTTTCTCAACACTTGTTGCCATTCTGGACTCGTATTTTATTTCTATTACATATTTCTAATGTTACAGCAAATGTTTTGCATAGTCGATATTAAAAATTCTTAGTTGTTTTTTGCTTGAAGATTAAATTCAATGCAATTCATTGCTTGGTGATTCTTCTCATTGGTGCAATAATGATACGTGGGGTGCGATATGTTGATAAATCGGTGTGATTAGAAATTAATATTTAAATTTTGTCCTGTGCGATTCAATCAAACCTTAAAAACAGAATGAAACAGTAATTTTGAGAAGGTGTGGGTGTTCAAATCCATATTTATTCTTCCATGCTAGTTTGTCACAGAACATTTATGTTGCTAGTTGATGATAATCAACCCAGCCCATTTCAGCTGATTATATATGGTGATGAGAACAAACTCATAATACATAATGGAACAACTTTTTCATTATTCTTTTCTTTCTTTTGCTTCACCAGGTTATGCAATGGTCTCAGCAGCACATCCAGACCTCCAGGTGCTTGTGTCCCTCTCTCGTGTGTTCGGGCTCTTCTCCCTCTGCTATACAGCTGAGGTGGCTGTGATTTCCCTCCTGGTCAGCGCTCCCTAAGAGGCCAAGATTGCCAAGATCTGCCCTGTGGCGAGCATGACAGCCACCACGCGTGGCTCTCCGGTGGGGGGCAATGATAGTCAGGGCCAAGGCCAGGCACCTGATGCTCAGAGCCAACCCCCGCTGCCACAGAACCACGTTAGTATAATTTTTCTATCCCGTTTTGGGGTGTAGTTGTTTTTTTTGTTAGTCGATATACTACAACAAAGCAATGATATGGTTCATTTTTGTTCATTTTAAATAAGTGTTGCTTCTACGCATTTACACAAAGATGCCAATAAGAACTGAAAAGATGGGAAGGAGGGAGCGAAAAAGAGTGAGGCAGTGAATGAATGAACAGGCACTCGAGAGTGATTGTTAGTGTGTGTGTGTGTGTGTGTGTGTCATTGCGTGTGTGCACGTGTAGGCCTGTGGTGGTTAAAGATGAGCTGTAGTGAGATGTGAGAGGCAAGCTGCCTATGTAGGTCAGGCAAGCAGAAGGAGCCTTCACTACACTCCCCCACATTTTATATTTCTGTTACGTATTCCTCTTTTACTCTACCACCTCTCATACAGATACAGTCATTTGATGTTGGACAAAATAAAATACGCCCAGGTGTCTGAATGCATATTTATGGATTTATATTGCCTTAATGTCTTTTGAATGTTTCATTTCAGTAGTTCTTTTGACATTGCATAATATCATTGCATGTTGCATAATAATAATTCAGATTTTAGACACTTGGTCCTCAGTTTTCATACTATAGGAACTAGAGTTGTTGCTAGCAACATTTCACTCTTGATTTGCTTGGCAGTAATTGAGCTCCACATAAGCTAGCATTTGTTTAAAGTTTATAGAAAAATAACTATATTTATAGCAGATAGAATGCGCCAGAACCTGCTCACTAGTGAGGTTTTCAAGTCACTACTAATGCTCTAAGTTGTTGCCACTGCTAGCTACTCTCAGGCTGGTGTTAGCCAGAGCCGTGTCGGAACAATGTGTGTTTTAGTCTGGGGGCTTGAAGCTTTAAGCCAAAAACCTCTTGGCATTTCAGTTGCTGAGATAAAGATCCTGGACTATTACCCTAAAACTTACCTACAATTTATGGATCTTTTTAAACAATTCACGAGATGCTATGAAAAAGTCCTTGTCTGTTCAGGGGATGTGCCAGAAAGTGTAAATGACTGGTAAGAATATGTTGTGTGACTGAGACATTTTAAAAGAAAAACAACAGTATTGCTTTAAGCACTGACTTGAAAAGTTCTGCAAATTTCATGTGTCTGTGTTTCATACACGTAGCTGTTTGTGTGTGAAAGACTGCCTCCACAGCTTGTTGTAGTGCCATTATTGTTGTGTTGCAGTATTGCTTTCTGGAGTGCTGGTAAAAATGCAGCCGCTCTACTATATTGCATCACAAATTGCTCATGCCAAAACAACCAAAGTTCATTCTGGCGTTAACCTGATCATTTAGCAGCGTATTAAAATGACAGAAGTTGAACGCTCAAATGTGGAGAATAGAAAGATTTTCTGTAATCTGTTCAGCCCTGTTGTTGTCTGCTGAAGACCTCCTTGCTCCTAAAGGAAACTGGATTCCTACCAGTTTAATTGGCAACTGGAACTCAGATGTAGCCCCTCAGCCTATAAGTCTTTAGTTGTTCGTCAGATTTGATTTTTAAACATCTTACAGTGCAAACAGGTAGATTCAGGTTTTCTTCACTTGCCGCAAGTCAACAAAGATGTGTTGTTGCAAATTAGCCTCTTAGCTGTAGTGCATTTACTTCCTGGGATAACAACAAAAACAGTTTTAAGTGTTTGATAGACCAGTTGGAAAGTTTTCAGTCCTGCATGATCCCCTGCTTAGAACCTGTAAGACTAAATGTGTATGAATATTATTTACCACAACAAATCAAACCATTACTGTGCCCCAACGATTCAGCAAGAATCTGTGGTTCTGTGTTGCTTAATCACTTTCTTTAATAAGTCCACACAAACATAGTTTGTTTGACTAATTGTCTTATTTTACCCCCCCCCCCCCCCCCCTCTCAGGCATCATCTCCTAACTCATCTAATGAGAACTCTCCAGTGAGCCCACCTGAAGAGCAGAGCCAGGGGGATGCCCCCCCTCAGCTGGAAGAGGAAGAGCCTGCTTTTCCTCACACTGACCTTGCCAAGCTTGATGACATGATCAACAGGTATTTACTTGCCTTCTGACTTACAAGCTGCTTTTAGAGTCATACCTGAGCCACTGTACTTTCTTACGGTAATGGTTAAATATTAAAACCTCCCAGACACTCTGGTTACCCTCTCTTATTTTCTTCTGAGCACTTCTTTTTGCCTTTTATATTGTCATGAATTTACAGGGTTCACTCTAACCACACATTTTAGTTGTTCCAGGCTAAAATTTATAATTCCTTTAATCTACCTGTTGTCTTTTATTTCAAGAACTGTATGTAGTTTAAAAATGTCTACACGTATAAACAGAGTGTTTCACATTGCTCAGAGTTAAAATGATTATCAGTGATGCATCTTGAAGAAATGTGGCTAAACAACATTAAATAGGTATTTATTTATGCTTCTGCATTTGTATGCTGGTGTTTTTGCTGATTCACTCTTTTTGATGCTCTAGGCCTCGGTGGGTTGTTCCAGTTTTGCCAAAAGGAGAGTTAGAAGTCCTCTTGGAAGCTGCTATAGACCTGAGTAAAAAAGGCAAGAAAGCTTTGTTTTATGAGTTGGTATTTGTTGGCGTTTACTTTTAACGGTCTCTAGATTTTTTTGAGAAACTGTGATATTTAAATTGATAACTCCTTTAGTATTTGGAATTAACTTTAGGGGATGACCATATGGGGGTCACAAAATGTGATTTCTTTTTTTTTAACTTTTAACTTTATTTTGTGAGGCTTTTTCAAAAACCTGCTCAAAAATGATAACCAACAACATTTAAGCCAGTGCCTCTTTGTCACTCAGTGGATCCCTTTTCTTGCAGGACTGGATGTAAAATGTGAAGCATGCCAGAGGTTTTTCCGGGATGGTCTAACAATTTCCTTCACAAAAATCCTGACAGATGAGGCAGTCAGTGGCTGGAAGTTTGAAATACATGTGAGTTTTTATTCCAACCTTGTTTTTAGGATGTTTGTTAAAATGAAGGAATCAATAATAACGAGTCTATATTATGTTCCAATAAAATTCCAGTTTTAAGACAATCAGCTACACAGCAGATATTAATAAATTGACATTTGAACATGTATGATTGCCATAATAATATAAATGATGATGATAATAAGCATAATGGTATATTAAATAAAAGAAAGTTATTGCTTCAGGGCAGCCAAAAATGTTATAAAAGCTCAACAAAGATCTTTATTGTGCTCTGTGCTGTAATTAGGCATGACTAATAATATTCAGTTTATGGAAATTTGCCTTGAAATTTAGTTTCTTGGGTGGTAGTTCAAGAGCAGAACTAATCTGGGAAAGTTGGCAGTAATCAGTTTTCTTTTGTTAGAAAAGGCGAGTCTGGCTTGTGTTCTATTGGTTTTTGGGACATTTTCACTATAAACAATGGTCTGACTGGTTTGGTGGAAAGGGCTCGTTAGAGAAAACTATTGGTCATTGCTCCAAACTATGTTGACATACTATTTTAAAGCATATATATCAATCACTGCTGTTATTTACACACATCTTGTAGCTTTATAAGCACTTTAGTGACTGAACTCTGCAAAAGCGTTCTGGGTCTGTGATGAGTCAGTCCCATATTGATTGCATATATCTGGTTGCTTTACATGTGAAGTAATCACCAGCCACACAAAAGACTCAGGTGACTGGAATTTATCCCATAGCATAAATAACACTGGCAGCTTTTTGTTTTTATGGAAATGGGATGTTTACATTTGATATTTTGATCAAGTGAGGTGCACAGTCAAATCAACAAAATATACGATGAGGATAATCTGAGGCTTGTTTATTTTAGGAGTCCCTCAGTCCACTGGAATAAAAAGCTGCAACTGTTAAAGGACCTTTTGAAAAAGACTATCATTTTTGAGAAGTTTCTGTGGAAGATGATAATAGCCATAAAAGTCAAAACTCTGACTTTTTCTGAGATTAAAATAGGAAATCTTTTTTCCCCTCTTCGATTGTAAGAGATATGATGTCTTGAAATGTTTTATTTCTATTCTGTTTTCAAATTTAGAAAATAGAACATTTTAAAATAGTATTGTTTTTTCTATGGGGCGTTGATATTTACAGAAATTGGTTACTGGTTCTTTTAATGTCATTCTGCTGTGGAAATACAATGCAATTATTCTATGAAAAAAAACTGAAAAGCTGCTTTAACCTGCGTTTTATCATATTTATACTTAAAAACATGAGCTTTTAAAAAAAAAAATCAAGTCATTAAGAGCCATTGTGTTGGGTCTTGAGAGCCGCAGATTGCAAACCTTTGGTCTAGTGTGTATCAACAGCCCACTAAGAACATGTTTCAGAGCATAAAAACATACCAACAGTATTATTGTGAAAACTTTGAATTTGAACTTGACAAAAAGCTGAAAAATGCACAGTTGCATCAGCCTAATGGCTTGTTTTTTATGTTTGTGGTCATTTGCATATTTTGGATTATAACAAGTTTGCAACCTACATTATATCGCCTTAGGCTGTTAAGCATATTTTTGGAAGAAGGTGACGAATAGACTCAAAAGAATACCTAAATACCGTAAATCCTCTAATACAGGCCCGGGCCTTTAGTTACTCAAGCACATCCTGGTTCAGGCCTTTATTGGAAGGAGGCCAGAATTAGAGGCAGGCCTCTATTTCAATTTGAGCAAAATAAACTACCAGTAGAATGAATAAAAACAAGATTTTGTGTCTATTTGAGCGGTGACTGAAGTCTCGCGTGCAAATCAAAAATGATGATTGCTGGGTTTCACTCACGTGACCCTGCTGCCGCGCTGAACTCAAACAGTGGACAGGAAGTGTTTTGCTCTACTATAAAACACAGCGTGACGGATGAAAGTGAGTGTTCTATGAGCTGGCACAGACGCCATATCACAAAAAAAATTGCATCTTCCTTGGTTATGACTCATTTAATTTTAAAAGTTGGACTTTTCATACATGCTGGAGGATTTACCCAACGCTGAAGCGATCGACACAACAAACTATCTCGTGTGGCAATCTCATATTACACTGCAAACCAAAAGCCTTTTATGAGTCTGAAAGCCTATTTTATTTCAGGTTGGTTAACAGTTTAGAGATCCGGAGAAGCTTTAAATGACCGTTGTCTTGTTTATGCTCGTGAGATGTGCTATTTTAGTTACGTAATTAACTCGTAATGATAGCTAATGCTAACGGTGAGTATGTGCTACGATCTACTTATAACTAATGTTTTAAGCCTTTTTAAATCCAAATTTCTGGTACATTTGTTTGATTTTATTAAGGTATTAATGCCACGTTACAACACTGAGCTAACTGCTAACGTGAGGACACGTGAAAACTAGGGATGCACCGATACCGGTATCGGTGCATCCCTAGTGAAAACAGTATCAAACTGTTGACCTGCTGTTTTTGTAGCTGCGTTTCTAAATAACTGTTCAATAAAACGCCATAAAAAACCTTTAGTAAGCCCTTACCTGTGATGAAGCGATCACTGCAAACTGTAGAATTTTCCATTCCGTTTCTGCTCATCTTGCAGCTGGAGGTTATGATCCACTATTCCACTGTTACCGTAAAACTTTGTATGGGAGCGCCTCGAAAAATCGAGTGAGGGCTCACTTTACCGTCAATCTCCGAAAAAAAAAAATACACACACACACATGCTGTTTTTAATAGTATCCCCGGCCACTATTAGAGACCGGCCTTTATTTACCCCTGCTGACAGCGAGACCGGCTAATATAGGAGACCGGCCGATAATAGAATACAGGCCAATGTTAGAGGATTTACAGTATAAGTTATTGGCTTGACTTATCCACTTCAGGTGAGTTTCTGCAGGGCAGCAGACCTGTTCACACTGGAGTCTGATGCTGGTTGCATTTAACTTATAATGTGGACGACCACTCGTAAAGAAATTTGAAATTGGGCATAAAGACCTGCAGTGTGAACATAGCCTAATTAACTATTTTCATGTGTTTTAATTTTATCCTGCATTATTAATTTCCCTTCACCTGTAGTTATTGAGATGTGCCAATGATCACAAATCAACATCTTAACAAAAACTGGATGAACCTAGAAATTTTACAAATTCATCACTGCAGAAATACTAGTTCCCCGGTCTTCTGTGGGTGCATTGCACCAGCTGTTTGTATCATTGCAGCTGTTTAAAACTTAATGCAAAAGGAAATCCCAGGAACTATGAGAATTATGTGATTATTAAGGCTGACCGTCTCTTTGTGTAGTTTTAATATATTATTTACCCTGGTTTTGTTTCACAGAGGTGCATCATTAATAACACACACCGGTTGATTGAGCTGTGTGTGGCGAAGCTCTCTCAGGACTGGTTCCCATTACTGGAGCTGCTGGCGATGGCCACCAACCCCCACTGCAAGTTCCACATCTACAACGGCACACGGCCCTCTGAGACCGTCCCTGCAGGAGCACAGCTAGCCGACGACGAGCTCTGTGCTCGGCCACCAGATCCAAGATCTCCTAAGGTGAGTTACTGTCACATCTGACAATTGGAAATGACAGCTATCATCATCCAATAAGTATTTTCCCATTTCTCCAAGAGCTCACTTGTGTTTCAAAACATTGTGCAAAATGGGGGTAGATCAATATATCAGTCGGACGATATTTACCTTTTTTTTTTTTTACATCGGATCGGCTGCACCTCCTTAGTAAAGCCAATTTAAAGTCAGGCATATCCCTGGGAAGCCCGGTGCTGCTGCAGAATTTAATTTAAGTGTATTTTTATGTTTCTGAATAATATCTGCGTAATAAATACTCTAAAAAAATTTGTTTTCATCTAAAAGTTCTTTTAATAGCTCAGTTTTTAATATATAATTCTTGGTCAGTTAATTGAGTTGTTTGATTAACTTTAATTGGATGTCTGATTATGAGCAGTGCACAAAATTAAGATCTAACAGTTGGTTTATTTCATAGTCAAAAACTGATTCAGCTGATATTAGTGACATTTTATAATGCAAATAAGGTGGAAAACTAGATATCGGCCTTGAAAATCGGTGGCTGATTTCAAATTCTGTGTGGTGCAAAGTTTTAAGCTGAAGAGAGCGCAATAATGATGGGGGTGGGGATGTTTCAGTCACTGCTGCAGCCCCGCCTTCTTAATCCATCAGGTGACGCCTCTTTTTGTTGCATTTTTCAAACAGTGTGGTAGGGGTGTGACTTGCTCTTTAATAACATTAATTAACTCAGTGGTGGCTGATAAAATGAACATGTGCAACCTAATTTAAGGTTGAAAGAAAACTTAAAACAATGATCTGTTTCATGTCTTCACAGGGCTGGTTGGTTGACCTAATAAACAAATTTGGCACGCTAAACGGGTTTCAAATTTTGCACGATCGCTTCATGAGCGGCCAAGCACTGAACGTCCAGATCATCGCTGCACTTATCAAGTAAGATGAATGGAAATGACTCTACAATCCGCAGCATGTCTTAAACTGGTATACATGTCCAACATAATGGCCCTTTTTAGGTGTTTTTAACTCATTTGTTGTACTCTGTGTTACAGGCCTTTCGGCCAGTGTTATGAGTTCCTCACATTGCACACAGTTAAGAAGTACTTCCTTCCAGTCATCGAGATGGTCCCCCAGTTCCTAGAGAATCTCACAGATGATGAGCTAAAGAAAGAGGCCAAGAATGAAGCCAAAAACGACGCACTGTCCATGATAATCAAGTCTTTGAAGAACCTGGCTTCCCGTGTACCAGGGCAGGAGGAGACCGTGAAGAATTTAGAGATTTTTAGGTTAAAAATGATTCTTAGGTGAGAGTCGATGCTTTTAAGTTTGTTTCATAAAGATTTGCAAAACCTTACTTCTATTGTACATCGACAAACTAACCAAATGTTTTCTATTACCAGGTTATTACAAATTTCTTCTTTTAACGGCAAGATGAATGCACTAAATGAAGTTAACAAAGTAATCTCCAGTGTGTCCTACTACACCCACCGGCATAACCCGGAGGAAGAAGAATGGCTTACTGCTGAGCGCATGGCGGTAACCACACTTCTTTATGTTTGTGCTTTAAGTTAAAGAGTTCTCTGTAAAACAATTTATCTTTGCCTTTGTCCTGTTGTAGGAGTGGATACAGCAGAACCACATCCTGTCCATTGTGCTGAGGGACAGTTTGCATCAGCCGCAGTATGTTGAGAAACTGGAAAAGATCCTTCGATTTGTTATAAAAGAGAAGGCCCTCACCATGCAAGATTTGGACAACATCTGGGCTGCACAGGTGCTCTGCTATTAACCACATTCCAAAAAATCTAGTGGATAATGTGAAGCAGTATGGCCAATGTTCTTTTTAAATCTTGGCAAGTTAGAAAAGTGATGATGAAGTCAGCTAGGAAGTTTTGGGTGTTTTGAGAAGTATCTGGCTTATTTCTAGGTCTTGTAAAATAAAAAAATTGAAGTTGCAACCGAACACGTACCCCCATAAAAACATTAATTTATTTTTATTTAGTCTCCTCAGCACCGCCACGTTCAGTATATTTAGAGTAAAGAAATGACCTGAAATCATCACAATCCCACACTATTGGAATTTATTGAGATACAAACATTTAGCTAGTTGTTTGTATTTGTAGCTGAATGAAGCTCCTTTATCAGCTGAGTTCTGCTGATAACCCAGTCTTTGTACATATGCAGGCTGGCAAGCATGAAGCCATTGTGAAGAACGTTCACGACCTCTTGGCCAAGCTGGCGTGGGACTTCTCACCTGAGCAGCTTGATCATCTTTTTGACTGCTTTAAGGTAAGCTGTTTTCAGCAGTCAGACTAGGAAGTGTTGTAGTGTGTATAAATATATTCTATACTTACTAGTTCCTCTTTTTCTCCACAGGCAAGCTGGACTAATGCCAGCAAAAAGCAACGTGAGAAACTGCTTGAACTTATCCGGCGCTTAGCTGAGGATGACAAGGATGGTGTGATGGCCCACAAAGTCCTCAACCTGCTGTGGAACCTGGCGCACAGCGATGATGTGCCTGTAGACATCATGGACCAGGCTCTCAGCGCTCACATCAAGATCTTGGACTACAGTTGCTCACAGGTACATGCTAGGGAGTTTCTGGTTAACTTGTGCTGTCGGCTTATTCGACTTCTAATACAATCTTTTTTCTCGCTCACAGGACAGAGACACGCAGAAGATTCAGTGGATAGATCGCTTCATAGAAGAACTACGAACTAACGACAAATGGGTGATCCCTGCCTTGAAGCAAATCAGGGAAATCTGTAGCCTCTTTGGGGAAGCTCCTCAAAACCTTAGGTAAGAATTCAGCTGAAATCTTACTTTATGTGAACGAATCAAAGACTAAACAAATTCATGCAAGTATGACTTGTCTTTTTAGTGCACAATAGTTTTTTATTAACACACTTTTTATGAACTAATATTACGTTTTGTACAAAATACTCTTACACATACGAGTAAAAAGCAACATTTATAATATTTTTTCATCTCTTTAAAGATTTGGGGGCTTATCAGTCTTTCATTTATTTCTGCAGAGTAAATAGCTTCTCGGTTTAATGCTAACACTTGAATGTTTGACTGCTACTAATTTTATTGCTAACAAATATTGCTGTGCAAATACAATCTGTATTTCAGTCAAATCAAGTTTTATCACACATGCGTGTTATCAACTGTTGATTTGAAAACAGCCCACTAAGTTATAACTTTCCTTAAATGAAACATTTTGTTGTTGGTATTCCTGACCAATCACAAGCTTGCGCTCTACGTCGCTCAGTTAAAAAAGAGGGCGCGTCTCCGTCACCCTCTGCAAGCCTGTTGGAGAGCCCTTGCGCCATCGCAAAATGGCGCTGCATGTCTCCGTACTGACACAGACGCAGAAGTATAAATTAGGCTTAAGTCAATCTCCGTGGGGAAAAAGCTCTGGCACTCCTGTTTCAGGAAGTAAAAGTTAGCCGGAGGAGTGGGGGGCATTTCCTCATATTCTGACATCTCGCCTCTGATTGGCTAACAACAGCACGACTCTACCACTGACTCTGTTTGCTTTGCAACATCAATGTTTTATCTCCACAAATAACACAAGCCTGAAGGAGTTCTGCTGTGTGGTGGAGTTGCTAATGCTAACGGTTAGCTTCTACCAGCCGAGGCGTGCTGTTCTCTCCCCTGAACGCTAAACCAACAACGAACTTCCCAAGATGGGTGAGTCCATGATTGCTCATTTTCAATGTGACACACATCTAACTGGCTTATGACCTGAGCGTTTTCCCGTCTGTTTTCGATTACTGGCTAATGCAGGAAATAGGGGTAGAAGATTATTTTCACGTTTAGCCTGAATGTGAAACTCAGAGTGACCGATCATATTTCAAAAATAACAAGTAAACGGTTTCTCAGTGAACTTGTTCTTTTAAGAAAAAACTAACATGGCTCTTTATCTTTTTAAATGTTAAATTCAACACATACAGGAAGTCAACATGAACATCAGCGTCTCTTGGAACCACAGACGGTTTTGGAATTTACATTTAATAAGTTATATTTTAAAATCTGTGCTTTTCTACAAACTTTAAGCCTGATTCAAAGCTTCCTCTGACATTAAGGCATTTTAGGCTTTTTGTCAGGCAGCTGTAGTAACCAGAAAATCTGATCTCCTTAATAATCAGTCTAAACTTTAACATTAAGTTATGAATTAATACAATTGTTTTGATTTGAAATACATTTTTTAGCCATTGTAGAAAATATGTAGCATACATGCCTGTTGTTTTTCCAGAAAGAAAATTCCAATTAACATACACACGAACTTAGTGAGGTAAGTTAAGTGTCGATTTCAGGGTTCTACCTACTCCTTTGTTGCGTCGAGTCTAACTTTCTCTTTGATAAGTTTATAATATAAATTATGTTAAATGTAAATCTCTGCCACAAATCAGCTTAAGCAGATCTTTCTTGGGTTGCATCTCAAATGACTTTTCTTCTGCACATATAAAACTCACGAAAGGGAATGCTAACATTTGATCATTAATCTGTAAAAAAAAGAAAAGTGTGAGAATTCAGCAGTGTGGTACCGTCTTGCAGGATTGTGCAGAGGTCTGGATGTGTTTAAAGATTTAAAGCAACCACTAAAGAACATTTAGATTCTAATTTATGTTAAACTTAGACAAGGGAACTTCTGCATTTACAGCCCAGACAAGGTAACATTTCCAACTCTCATATAACATATTGTTTCTTGGTTAAAGTGTACGTGCAGATTTTTGTGAAAACACTGAAGATTTTGCACAACTTAATGAAAAGTCCTTTGAGATGTGGTCTCAATACTTCTTATGCCAGATTCTTTTACCTCATATCATTCAGTGCAAAATATCAAGGTGATTTCCTGCCTTGGACCCGCTCAGATTGTGTTTCAGATTTTAGAAATCTATTTTCCCCACAATGGTCAATGCATTTCCTACGTCACCACATTTCTTCGATTTAGACAACACAACGTTGCTATCTAGAGAAAATCTCAAGCCCCTGATTTTGAAGATGTTTCATAATTCTGATGTGGTGACTGTCAGTATTGCCTCATAAAGGCTCATTTTTATCCCACATTTGATTTTCAAGTCCAAATAATTCTGGGTAAACAAGGCAGGAACTGATCTTTATTGATATGACTTTCTGCTGGTAATTCTATGACTTGCGAACGCACACACACACACGCACACGCACAAAAGCTGCTTTCTTTTTTTTCCCTTAAAGTAAAAAATGAGAAATCCATGATGGAATGTTTTATTTATCGTGTTTTACTAACAGTTTGTAAACTCAGTTTTATTCTTAATGCTTCTTTTTTTTCTTTCTCACCTGTTTTTGTGGTTTTTGTATCTCTTCCATCCTCCACTCCTCCTCCTGTTCTGTTTTTAGTCAAACCCAGAGAAGTCCTCATGTATTTTACCGCCATGACCTGATCAACCAGCTGCAGCATAACCACGCTCTCGTCACTCTGGTAGCTGAAAATCTCTCAGCCTACATGGAGACCATGAGGCAGTTACCCAAAGGTAGTCAAAAAGCTTCTTTTATTTGAGCTTGGAGTTCTTTTATTGTCTACAATCTGACTTCTGATCTTTTCCAGAAGAACAGGTAGAGTTTGACCCGCAGACAGTCAGACCAGGAACCCGCTACAGTCACGTTCAAGAAGTGCAGGAGCGACTTAACTTCCTGAGGTGTGTCACTGTATCTGTTTGGAATCAAAAAAGAGATAAATGCAAAATTCATTATTCTGCTTAATGAGCTGTGATAAACTGTTTGTGCTTTAATCAGGTACGATCTTGTCTGTTCAGATGTGTGTTTCTAACAAACATAACGTTTACTGTCCGTTCCCTGAGGTCCACTATTGATTTTACTGTTGTATTTTTAGGTTCCTGTTAAAAGATGGCCAGCTGTGGCTGTGTGCCCCTCAGGCTAAGCAGATCTGGAAGTGTCTGGCTGAGAACGCTGTGTTTCTGTGTGACCGAGAGGCCTGCTTCAAATGGTATCGCTTGATTTCTGATCTCTCCTTTCCTTTGGCTTCTCTTGAATTTGTCTGAATGTGTTTTTTTTGCCATTTTTATTTTCTCCTCATAGGTACTCAAAGCTGATGGGTGATGAGCCAGATCTAGACCCAGACATCAACAAGGACTTCTTTGAGAACAACGTTCTACAGTTGGATCCATCTCTGCTGACGGAGAATGGCATGAAGTGCTTTGAGAGGTTCTTCAAGGCGGTCAACTGCCGGGAGGGGAAGCTGGTAGCAAAGCGCAGGGCCTACATGATGGATGACCTGGAACTAATCGGCTTGGACTATCTTTGGAGGGTGAGGATAGTCGTTGCAGTAGTTGTACAGATAAATGTTGGTGCAGCATTTTAAAGCCTGAATCAAATACCAAGAGTTTGGTTGGTTATTTAAGAAAATCTTTAAAAATACTGCAAGAAAACGTCTCCATCAATGCGTGTGCGCGACTCCGAACCTGAGCTGACGGAGAAGTATAAATCAGGCTTTACTGATTTTATCTGCAGCTTTTTTTGACCATTAGTAAAAATCAAAAAGAAACGGTTTGATCAGTAACACCCTGCATGAACTCTAAAGGTTAATTTAGCTTTGATAATCTGTGAAGCTTTACTCCCCTGTGTGTTTATTTCTTCTCCAATTGTTTCCCATAAAGTTGTGTTTAGTAAAGACGCCCCTCTGTTCCCTCTAGAGACATTTAAAGACAACACATGTATCGGGAAATGCTTATTATATAGGTTTGATAGAATCCATTTTGACCAAATTTACTCTAATACATCCTATCCTCATTCAGGTGGTGATTCAAGGAAGTGATGACATTGCAAACCGAGCGATAGACCTATTAAAAGAGATCTACACCAACCTTGGACCAAAACTACAAGTCAACCAGGTACTGGAACAGTTTCATCTTAGGTTTAACAAGTACTCGAGTATTTTATGTGTAAATGTTGGGTAGTTGTCTTCACCCATTTATTTTTGATTCAGGTTGAGATTCATGAAGACTTCATCCAGTCTTGTTTTGACCGTCTGAAAGCGTCCTACGACACACTTTGTGTCTTGGATGGAGACAAAGACAGCATTAATTGTGCAAGGCAGGAAGCCATCCGCATGGTGCGAGTTCTCACCGTGCTCAAAGAGTACATCAATGAGTGCGACAGTGATTACCACGAGGAGAGAACTATACTGCCTATGTCGAGGTACAGTTGGGATGGTCAATAAAAGATGTTTGTGTTCCTAAACAAAATTTAGACTCATAGAGTTGTCTCTGTCCTGCAGAGCTTTCCGGGGGAAGCACATCACATTGATCGTACGATTCCCCAACCAAGGGCGTCAGGTGGATGACTTGGACATCTGGTCACACACCAATGACACCATTGGCTCAGTCCGGCGTGGCATCCTAAACAGAATTAAGGCTAATGCTGCACACACCAAGATCGAGCTCTTTATTGGTGGGGAAGTTGTTGATCCAGCTGACGACAGGAAGCTGATTGGACAGCTCAATTTGAAGGACAAAACGGTGAGTGAGTGTGTGTGTGTGTGTGTGTGTGCACTCAGCGACGCAGTGGTTAGTTCCAAGTAATAGTTCAAAGTTAACTCGTTGCTGTTTTCCTGTGCAGCTGATCACGGCCAAGCTGACCCAGATTAGTGCCAACATGCCCTCAAGTCCAGATAGCTCTTCTGACTCATCTACTGGTTCTCCTGGTAACCATGGAAACCACTACAGTGATGGGCCTAACCCTGAAGTAGAGGGCTGTCTTCCTGGTGTGGTAAGTTTGACACAGACACTTTATTACTGCTTTTAACAGCCCTAAGTTCATGAAATGATGAAACAGCTGTGTCATCATGGGCTGAATATTATTTGAACCGAAGCACTGGAACACCTGCTCTGATTTACAGATTATGTCGCTGCATCCGCGCTACATCTCCTTCCTGTGGCAGATAGCCGACCTGGGCTGCAACCTCAACATGCCTCAGCTTAGAGATGGTGCTCGAGTTCTCATGAAACTTATGCCTCCAGGTATGGTTTCACACGTATTCTTTCAAAGATATTGTTGTCCTTGCACTTGCTCCTGCATAAATCCACACACAGTTTTGTCTCAGCGGTCATGTTTGTGCTGTCGGTGTACTCAGATAACACCACAGTGGAGAATCTGAGAGCCGTGTGTCTGGATCATGCCAAGCTTGGTGAGAACAGTCTGAGTCCTTCACTGGACTCACGTTTCTTCGGCCCTTCACCCTCACAAGTGCTCTACCTCATTGAGGTAAGGCCTAATTTGTCTTTTTAACAAAAGATTTAACGTATGTTGTTGCTGAAGTATTCAAGCGGCTCTTGTTTATGTTTCAGGTTGTGTATGCTTTGCTGATGCCAGCTAGTGCCACTCTGGGCGAGGATGCGAGTGACTTTCAGTATAACTTCTTAAAGAGTGGTGGTCTGCCTTTGGTTTTGAGCATGCTGACCAGAAACAACTTCCTCCCTTCGGCGGACATGGAGACACGCCGCGGGGCTTACCTCAACGCTCTGAAGATCGCTAAGCTCCTCCTGACTGCAGTTGGCTTTGGACACGTAAAGGCTGTGGCTGAAGCCTGCCAGCCGACCGCAGAGGGAAATATTCCTGTCTCTCCGGTTAGGCTGAGCTCATAACTCACGCACACAGACAAACCTGCACAGCTGGTTCTGCAGAACCTAACTGGTGTGTCCTAACATATCTGTCTCTGTCTCAACAATTCTGTGCAGATAAATCAGGCCACTCACGACCAAGCGCTGGTTCTTCAGAGTGCCCTGCAAAACATTCCCAACCCTGCCTCAGAGTGCATGCTGAGAAATGTAGCTATTCGTCTGGCCCAGCAGATTTCTGATGAGGTAAGGAAGTTTACAGGGATGTGCATCACAATACCATAAACCTGTAATGATGAAAAGCTTAGAGGAATATGATGTTTTAGACGATGTTTGCTGTATATCTAAATAAAAAACACGCTTTTTAAAATGGTTCTTTATGAAATGTGAACAGTAAGACTAGTAATAATAGATTCTGTGGAACTGTATTTTTCATCAGAATTTCTTCCAGGCATCGAAGTACATCCCAGACATTTGTGTGATCCGAGCAGTGCAGAAAATAGTGTGGGCTTCAGGCTGTGGTACAGTTCAGCTGGTCTTCAGTTCCAACGAAGAGATCAGCAAGATATACGAGAAGGTGAAAAATCTCACCGTTTCTGGGCTCTTTAGCAGGATGGCTTTTAAAATTATGTGCAATGTGGCAGGACCACTGGTCACACCTTGGTCCCCAAAAAGTTAAAAGACCTGTCAAGAATCTGCAATATGTATTTTAGCCTAAAGTTTTTATATGATTTTATAGACAAATGCAGCAAAGGAGCCAGATGGAGAAGACGAGCAGGTGTGCTGCGAGGCTTTGGAAGTGATGACGCTGTGTTTTGCCCTCATGCCCACGGCTCTTGACACACTCAGTAAGGAGAAGGCTTGGCAGACCTTCATCATAGACCTGTTGCTACACTGCCACAGCAGGTTAGCTCACCAGCTTGTTTTCTAGGCTTGTGCTCAAACATGCATGTATTTAAATGAAGGAATCACTTTGTCATCACACTGATCTTTCAACCTCTGACAGGTCTGTGCGACAGATGGCCCAGGAGCAGTTTTTCCTGATGGCAACTAGGTGCTGCATGGGCCATCGGCCCCTTCTTTTCTTCATCACCCTCCTCTTCACGGTGCTCGGGGTGAGTGTCGAAAAGGTTTTTGATTTCAACATTTATTTGCTGGATGAAGTACACACAATCCTAATGTTTTGTCTGTTTTTTTTCCAGAGCACAGCNCCTATGTCGAGGTACAGTTGGGATGGTCAATAAAAGATGTTTGTGTTCCTAAACAAAATTTAGACTCATAGAGTTGTCTCTGTCCTGCAGAGCTTTCCGGGGGAAGCACATCACATTGATCGTACGATTCCCCAACCAAGGGCGTCAGGTGGATGACTTGGACATCTGGTCACACACCAATGACACCATTGGCTCAGTCCGGCGTGGCATCCTAAACAGAATTAAGGCTAATGCTGCACACACCAAGATCGAGCTCTTTATTGGTGGGGAAGTTGTTGATCCAGCTGACGACAGGAAGCTGATTGGACAGCTCAATTTGAAGGACAAAACGGTGAGTGAGTGTGTGTGTGTGTGTGTGCACTCAGCGACGCAGTGGTTAGTTCCAAGTAATAGTTCAAAGTTAACTCGTTGCTATATGCTGGTGAAGGTTCTCAGTCATCCAGGTCATGGTAATCCAAGGGGTTCAAATGAAGGCAACTGGACTTCTTTGGTTTCTTGAAGACGTTTCGCTTCTCATCCGAGGAGCTTTGTCAATTCTGACTGGAATATGGGAGGGTCGATCTTATAAACTGTAGCTGTCTATTGTTGCTCAACGAGCAGCATCTGCCTGTGAATGCCCCTCCTCCCTACCTCTTGATGAGTCGTTAGCCTCGTTAGCCTCTATTGTTTGTGAGTCGTTGTTTTGATTAGATGCAGGAGGGTGTGAACTGGACTGAAACTGTTTTGGAACTTGGTTCAAAGCTGCATTGTAGGTGCTGGAAAGGTGAAACCTGAGTCCTCCTCCTCTATTTAATGATGGTTTCTCCATTTTGACATAGATGGCTTCCTTCACTCCTCTCTCAAACCATCTATCTTCTCTGTCCAGAATGTGGACTTTGTCATCTTCAAAGGTGTGGCCCTTGTCCTTCAGGTGTAGGTGGACTGCAGAGTCTTGGCCTGAAGAGGTGGCTCTCCTGTGCTCTCCTGTGCTGTGCCATGCGCTTGTGTAGTTGTTGTTTAGTTTCCCCTATGTAAAGCTCTGGACAGTCCTCACCTCATGGTTGGAAAAACCCCACATCACATACAGAACTCAGTGGATTTTGCCAATAAAGTTCAAGATCTCAAACTGGCTCCAGGTGAAACCATTGTCTCGTTTGACGTCACTTCACTCTTCACTTGTATACCCACAGCTGAAGCAGTAGAAGCGGTCAGGAATAGGCTGGAACAAGATGATTCCTTAACCGATAGGACAAAACTGACTCCAGACCAGATCTGCACCCTCCTAGACCTTTGCCTTTCCACCACCTATTTCAAACACAATGACAAGTTTTACCGGCAGAAACATGGATGTGCCATGGGCTCCCCAGTATCACCTATTGTCGCCAACATCTACATGGAGGAAGTGGAAACCAGAGCCTTGAACTCCTACAATGGAACAACACCAAGCCACTGGTTCAGGTATGTGGACGACACATGGGTCAAAATTCTCACGCAGGAAGTAGAAGGNCAAAGAGAGAGCCAAACATGCCGGGGACTACTTCACTTTGCTCCGACATCTGCTGAACTACGCTTACAACAGTAACATCAACTTGCCGAATGCTGAGGTGCTGCTCAACAATGAGATTGACTGGCTGAAACGAATACGGGTAGGAAACTTTCTGTGTGCTAGCAGTTTTTTATTTTTGTAAATCCATAAAATGTGGCCAGTGAGTTTTACCTCAGCAAACTGATGCAGAAATAATAGAAAACAATACTCCTTACCAGGATGAGGTTAAAAGGACAGGAGAGACCGGTGTGGAGGAAACTATCCTAGAGGGCCACCTTGGAGTCACCAAAGAGCTTCTAGCCTTCCAGACACCAGAAAAGAAATATTACATCGGCTGTGAGAAGGGAGGAGCCAACCTCATAAAGGTACATCCACCAGGCCATGCCTGAAACGATTAGAAAACATTTGCTCAAAACATTTCTGAGAATATTTCTTCTTTCTTCCTCTAGGAGCTGATTGATGACTTCATCTTCCCGGCATCAAACGTTTACCTGCAGTACATGAAGAGTGGGGAGTTTCCCACTGAGCAGGCCATCCCTGTGTGCAGCACACCTGCATCCATCAACGCTGGCTTTGAGCTCCTGGTGGCTCTGGCTGTCGGCTGCGTTCGCAACCTCAAACAGATCGTCGACACGCTGACTGATATGTACTACCTGGGTAGGGCCACGCTACTGTGGTTGTCTGTCAAACTAACCAGCTGGTTGCCACAGGAAGTCTGAGTGTGTTTATTTTCCTCTACATTCAGGTTGTGAGACGCTAACAGAGTGGGAGTACTTGCCTCCAGTGGGGCCACGGCCTAACAAAGGCTTTGTAGGTCTGAAGAATGCTGGTGCTACATGTTACATGAACTCTGTCATTCAGCAGCTGTACATGATCCCACCAATCCGCAACGGCATCTTAGCGATCGAGGGCACCGGCACTGATGTGGATGATGATATGTCAGGGGATGAGAAACAGGAGAATGAGGTGCAGAGACAGGACCAGCAAAAATAATTAACTTAAAAGGAAATTGTTAAAAAATTGAGTGTCTTGTCTCCACAGAGTAATGTAGACCCTCGAGATGAGGTGTTCAGCTACCATCACCAGTTTGACGATAAACCCTCCGGTAAGTCTGAGGACAGAAAGGAGTACAACATCGGTGTGTTGCGCCACCTGCAGGTCATCTTTGGCCATCTGGCTGCATCCAGACTTCAGTACTACGTCCCAAGAGGATTCTGGAAACAGTTCAGGTATTTTTACTGAATCCACATTTTCCTTAAGGAGTAGAGGAATGATCAAACCACCGTCTGTCCATCCTGTTTGTTTTAGGTTATGGGGTGAACCGGTTAATTTGAGAGAACAGCACGATGCTTTGGAGTTCTTCAACTCTTTGGTGGACAGTCTTGATGAAGCCCTCAAAGCTCTGGGTCACCCTCCCATGCTCAGTAAGGTGCTGGGAGGGTCCTTTGCTGACCAGAAGATTTGTCAAGGATGCCCCCACAGGTGAGCTGTTTGCTTATTTACTGGGAAGAGTTTAGGTACGTTTTGATTAATAACGTTTCTTTTCAGGTATGAGTGTGAAGAGTCCTTCACAACACTTAATGTAGACATCAGGAACCATCAGAACCTGTTGGACTCCATGGAGCAGTATGTTAAAGGAGATCTGCTGGAAGGAGCCAATGCCTACCACTGTGAGAAATGTAATAAGAAGGTGAGACTTCAGCGCTCTTTTTACTTTAACAGGAACATTCTGGACCTAGTGGGTAAAATCTCTCATCCTGTTTTCTTCAATGTGTGGAATATTTAGGGGAACCAACATTAATCTGTGATACTTGTCCTCATCAGGTGGATACGGTGAAGCGTCTGCTGATCAAGAAGCTGCCACCTGTCCTCGCCATCCAGCTGAAGCGCTTTGACTACGACTGGGAGAGGGAGTGCGCCATTAAGTTCAATGACTATTTCGAGTTCCCCAGGGAGCTGGACATGGAGCCGTACACAGTAGCAGGTGTGGCCAAGTTGGAGGGTGACGATGTGAACCCAGAGAACCAGGTGATCCAACAGAACGAGCTGTCTGAAGCCACGCCGCCGGGCAGCTCCAAGTATCGACTGGTGGGAGTGCTGGTTCACTCAGGCCAGGCCAGCGGCGGACACTACTACTCTTATATAATCCAGAGAAATGGCGGCGACGGTGAGAAGAACCGCTGGTATAAGTTTGACGACGGTGATGTGACTGAATGCAAAATGGACGATGAGGAGGAAATGAAGAACCAGTGCTTTGGTGGAGAATACATGGGCGAAGTGTTTGATCATATGATGAAAAGGATGTCGTATCGGAGACAGAAGCGCTGGTGGAACGCTTACATCCTGTTCTATGAGCGCATGGACTCACTGGACAAGGACAGCGAACTTGTGAAATATATCTCAGAGCTGTCCGTCTCCTCCACCAAGCCGCATCAAGTCAAGATGCCTAGTGTCATCGAGTGCAGCGTCCGCAAGCAGAACGTCCAGTTCATGCATAATCGAATGCAATACAGCCTGGAATATTTCCAGTTCATTAAGAAACTTCTGACCTGTAACAGTGTCTATTTAAATCCTCCTCCAGGTATGCATCATTGTTTCTGCTCGTGTTAGGGTCTTTTTCTCCACAGAACAAAACCTGAAAATGCATAAATAATGACAGAACTTTCAGTTTATAAAGACAAAAATGGTAGAGTTTAGCAGAAAGAAATAGTTAAAAACACAGAGCTGCTTATGACAGAATATTATAGACGATGATGCTGCATTATTTCTGCACACACACCCCCTCCCCCGGCCTCTTTGATCTTTTGAACACTGAGTAATTTCACATCATATCTCTATTCATATCCTCTATTCATCTGGGGTTCAAAGCTGCTCTCTTTCAGATACAGCAGCCATGGTTAATAATTATGTCACTAATCTGACTTCCTATTTAAAAAATACATTTATAACTGATAATATTCATCATTACTGCGGCTCAGAGGATTGTGTGTGCTGCAGATGATTGCTCTGCCTCTGTTGGACATAAAAGCACATTGTTGATTAGGCTACATCTCAATAATTTAGAGGAATTGGTAATAGTGAAGCCCTCTGCTGAAGTATTAATGGTTTCAGCAACAGTATGGTGCTTTTTTGTTGGTTTTGAACAAATCTTTAGAAAAACGTTTGAAATGGGATGAGCAAGCATGCATTGATAAATATTTAATATTGCTTTTTGATCACATGATCCATAAATATTATATTTTGTAGTATAGCTGTAACAAGAAGCTTTCAAATATCATTTTTTTCTTTAGTATTATTATTTATTTGTGACATTCATTGTTGTTTTTTTTTTGTCATTCTCAAAACTTCTCATCATATTACTCTTACATCATATTGTTGCATTTATATCATCTTTAAACAGAAAGGCCACATATTTACCAACAGGCTCAACATTCAGTTCAATAACAAATTAGAAATTTTGTGGTAATGAAAAAATTGCCAACACTGTTTGAAATATGTACTTGAATGCAAACTTATATTTTAGATTTTTGTTCAGCTTCTCTCAGTGCTGTTTTTATGTGGCTTTTCAGTAAGATTTTCTGTGTTATTTTCTCTCTGACCCTCTATATCAGGACAAGACCACCTGCTGCCCGAGGCAGAGGAGATTGCTATGATAAGTGCTCAGCTGGCTGCTCGGTTCCTCTTCAGCACAGGTTTTCACACCAAGAAGGTCGTACGGGGTCCCGCCAGTGACTGGTAAGCTCTGATTTCTTGTGTACTGGGTGGTTTTTCTTTTGTGTTTAACCCTAATCTCTCCTCTCCAGGTATGACGCCCTCTGCATCCTACTGAGACACAGCAAGAATGTACGCTACTGGTTTGCACACAATGTTCTGTTTGCTTACCCTAATCGGTTCTCTGAGTACCTCCTCGAGTGCCCAAGTGCTGAGGTCCGTGGTGCGTTTGCCAAGCTCATAGTCTTCATTGCTCACTTCTCTCTGCAAGATGGCCCCTGTCCCTCCCCCACCGCCTCACCTGGACCCTCAGCTCAGGTTGGTGCCTGACTCCAGCGTATGAGGAGGAACAGCTAGAAAATACCTGGAATCATTGTTTCTCATCCTTTTTTCTTCCATTTTTTGTGTCAGGGCTGTGATAATCTCAGCCTCAGTGACCACTTGCTGAGAGCTGTACTCAACCTGCTCAGAAGAGAGGTTTCAGAACATGGCCGTCACCTGCAGCAGTACTTTAACCTCTTTGTCATGTATGCCAATCTGGGTAAGCGGTACACAAATGCCTCGCTTGTGTCGGCTACGATTGTTCATCGTTACTTAGAAATCTCTCTTACTGTCCTCCTTTTTCCTTAATTCTTCAACAACACAGGCCTGGCAGAGAAGACTCAGCTGCTGAAGCTAAACGTTCCTGCCTCTTTTATGCTGGTTGCTCTGGACGAGGGTCCCGGACCGCCCATTAAATACCAGTATGCTGAGCTGGGCAAGCTCTACACTGTGGTGTCCCAGCTAGTTCGATGCTGTGACGTCTCCTCTCGTATGCAGTCCTCCATCAATGGTAGGTGCATCAGTGGCTTTGGGCTGGTGCCAGCCTGTGCTCATTAGTGATGTGATGAGATCTGGAGCCCAATGAGGATTCTCATCCTTGCTCAGGATCAAGTGACTGACAAAGCAGCCACTCTGAGTCTCTTTGCCATGTAGGCATAGCTTGGAGCTGAGGGCTTTTACATTTGATGAATACGAAACATTTCAGCTAGAACATTGTAAAGGCGTTTCCTTCCTCTGTAGGTAATCCTCCCCTGCCTAACCCGTACGGGGATACGAACCTGACAGCTCCAGTGATGCCTGTGCAGCAGCTCGTGGCAGAAATCCTGTTTGTGAGGACAAGTTATGTAAAGAAAATCACGGAGGACTGCAGCAACTCTGAGGAGACTGTGAAGCTGCTTCGTTTCTGCTGCTGGGAGAACCCTCAGTTTTCCTCCACTGTGCTCAGTGAACTGCTCTGGCAGGTACAGTTCTGAGGCCTCTTCAGACCAACAAGCTAACCTCGTGTGCGTGCAGCTAAAGCATGGTGTTTTGTCTTCAGGTGGCATATTCCTACACCTATGAGCTGAGGCCTTACCTGGACTTGCTGCTACAGATCCTGCTCATCGAGGATTCCTGGCAAACGCACAGGTCAGACTGACTAGCTGTTTTTTATCGTGTGAGTGCTGAGTCCTTTTTAAATGAGGTGACTGATTCTGGTTTTCCTTTGTCTTCAGGATCCACAATGTGCTGAAAGGCATTCCTGATGACAGAGATGGGCTTTTTGACACCATCCAGCGTTCTAAGAACCACTACCAGAAACGGGCATACCAGTGCATAAAGTGCATGGTGGCCCTTTTTAGTAACTGCTCTGTGGCTTACCAAATACTACAGGTACCCGTTCTCCATCTGTTTAGTTAAATGCCATGAAAATAACAGATGAGATTACCAGTGATTTATTCAAGTAGACGTGCGTTACTCGTCACGTTTAAACCTGTTTGTACTCTCGCAGAGTAACGGTGACCTGAAGCGAAAGTGGACGTGGGCTGTGGAGTGGTTAGGGGACGAGCTGGAGAGGAGACCATACACAGGGAATCCCCAGTACACCTACAACAACTGGTCTCCTCCAGTTCAGAGCAACGAGACTTCCAACGGATATTTCCTGGAGCGCTCACATAGTGCACGTATGACACTGGCCAAGGCCTGTGAACTCTGTCCTGAAGAGGTAATGGCTTTTACAGCGCACCATTTCTTCCTTCAGATTTTATGTTTAGATGATTAACAGAAACTCAAAGAGAAAGACTATAGTGTCACTAAACATCAGCTTTTAACAGAATGTGTTTGTTTAATAATATAAAGAGAATATTTGACCAGGAATGTTATTTTCAGTCTTTATAGTTGGTGTTGAACCATTTTTCTGATATTGTCAGTAGTCATGGAATGTGTATACTGTTGTTGACCCCTAAAATGCAATAATATTTTAAGCCAGCAAAAAGAAGTAATTTAATAACTTAATTTAGCTCTTTAGTCATTTACTAGGCTGAATGTGTGTTGTTTACTAGGCAGAAGTTTCACATTACACGCATCTATAATTCTGTTGTTCTCACTTCAGATGAGTTACTTGTATTTGTCATGATGAAAAAAACAGTCAAATGACACACTTCTCCTGTAATATTCCATATACAGCTCAAGTGTACTCAGGGAAGCCCAGGGAAGGTCAGTATTCCAGGCACCACAACATAAAGGAAGGAAATTTAACAAAAACCTACTGAAAAACTCGGCAGAGAAACACTGAGCAGTGGATTAGTGTTTAGATTAGATACTCGAGTATTCAATAGTATTTAGATTATTTTAGTACTCCCTTCAGGCTACTGAAGCCAACAGATTGACAACATATTCTATCCTCACTCCTATATAGGCCCAGTTTGGCTAAATTGTCTGTTACCATAGACTCATTTTTATCTATACATGTTAGAAGATACACATGTCAGCAAGATTTATAATAAATTCTTGTTTTCTTTAACTTATTAGTAGAAATTACATCCAAAGTGCATGTGGTCTGTAAGGTTAGTGTACAGAGTGTGTCGAGAGGAAGCTTGTAGGTACAATCCACTCACAAAAGCAGCCTAATCTCATATGAACCTGTTAATTGGTAACACAGTTAGAAAGTCTGACTTTTCCCAACACTAAAATGCCAAGCCCAGTAATTTGTGTCAACATTTTATCACATTTTATAATGGATATTAAAAATGCCAATAACAACTTTAACCTTCTATATTACAGGAGCCAGATGAACAGGAAGCACCTGATGATCAAGACTCCTCCCCTCCTGAGGACACCTCTCTGTACCCCCACTCTCCTGGAACCACCCAGTTTCAGCAGGTAGTGCCTCAGTGTCCAGATGCTTTGGTGGTAAAAAGAGGTGCTGGTTGGTTTCACACTGTGTCATAACGGGAAAGGATAATGATGCAACAGTGGTGCCGGTTCTCTTGGTTAGCGTCGTACTCAATCCATTATTGGTGTCCATAAGCATGAAAAAAAAGCACTTTTGTATTTTCTTGCATTATTTTGCGCTTGAGTGCATATAATAATCAGTATCAAGTTTCCAGTCAGTTTGTAATGATGCAACCCTGCAGACAGCCTTGTATGCTTCTGCCTTGACAATATGCATTTGAAAGCATCAGCTCAGTTTTAAATTATATATAGTAAAAAAAAACATCAAAGCATTCCTCTTTTTAAAACTTTTTTACATAAACTAACAAGATACTTTGTGCATGAGATATCATTTTGACTACTCTTAAAGTCTTCTACTGACAATATTTTCAATCTAAAATGTTTGTCGGGTATTTCAGTTGATTAAATTTTGTGTATCTTTGGATCATTAGGGGCGTGTTTGTTCTTAAGCCAGCAGCTCACTGAGCAGACTGATTGCAACAAAAATGTGCAAACCTTCGGTTGGAATCACGGAATTGCAACAGGTTTTATCTTCAGCCTGGTCACATGCTGCATGGGACATAATTGCTAATAAATTGAGAGGGTTGTGCAAGTTTTCTTGTGATTAAAGCTGTTCTAGTGAATCTGCAACAAGCTAGGTATTGAACGCAAACACGGTCACAGAACACTCAATCAGTTCGCAGTTTGTCACAATTCTGGGAAACTGCATGTAGAAGCTTGAGTGTTTTTACATAATCCAGCTGCTTGGCAGGTTTAAAACCTGAAACATAAGATTCTCCAGTTTTTGTATGAACAAAGTAAGTTTTTACCACCTAAACACACCCTGATGATGTCAATCTTCTCCCACACAGAACAACCACCCCCATGGGCAGCCATACACTGGGCCTGCTGCTCAGCACATGAACAACCCCCAGCGTCCAGGTCCTGCCTCTGCTCCAACTCCAGCTCCGGCTCCGGCTCCAGCCCCAACTCAGACCCCAGGCCCTGGTACCACTCCTGGCTCAGGCCCACGAGCACAAGAGAACTGGGAGGGCACTGAGGAGGTCGCCCCCACCCCAACCTCTACCCCAGCGCCTGCCCCACCTAAGGAATAACCTCCCCTCCCGTTTCTGCTGTGCCTCGAGCCTCCATCGTTCTGCTCTCCTTCCTCTCATCCTTCGGTGAACTGAGCTCCTCGTTGGGCCTCTCAGTCTCTTTCTTGTTGACCCCAAGGGAGGGCAGAGCCAGGCCTCCCATCCCCTCTCCCCCAGTCAGCCTGATGGAGGCGCTTTCCCCTGGCCTGGAGCTGCCTGACCGAACGACGGGAGGCCTGCTGGTGACTACAGAGACGAAGGAGTGGACAAAGAGTTGTGACAAAAAGAAACAAAATGACCCAGAGATGACGATGCTGACGCTTATCTACACAATGAAAAGGTGTACATAGTATGTTAATGTTTGACTGTTCAGATCCCCCAGTAGCATAACTGTGTGGTTTGCTGATGGGAGATGTTGCAGATATAGTTAAAAACAAGATGGATATTATAAATAAGAAAAAGTCCCCAAAAAAACAAACAAACCTGTAAGAAGACGACTCCTTTGTTTTATCACCCATGCTCAGCAGTAAAGTTTGTTCTACCATTGGACGGTATCTGGTCATTCAACTGTAGAAGGACATATTGTTATCATAGTTCTATAATTATTCTTAAGCTCCTTGGTAACCTTATGACCCATGCCAAATCGACTCACGACCTGTGGTTGGTTTTAGTGTGAGATAACCGAATGTTTGGGTGGACTTTCATGGTGTTTGGTTGATGTGAAAAAGCAGTGATGCAACATTGTTCTAAAACTCATTGCCTTTCTTTTTATTTTATTTTTTTTGTTCTGGTTATTAATTCAATCCTTTCTGAAGCTCTAGTTAATATGCTGTAACATTTAGCATGGCTTCTCACCAGAATAGTGTAGCCCAAGGGAAGACTTGTGATCATAACAACCTGAAGCTGTTCTTAATCCACATCTCCAGAGGGGTGGTGGTTAAATTAGTTTTTTTTTGTTTTGTTGTTTTTCTACTCATCTACCCTATCTTTGATGAGGGCGATATTTTGAACCAATGTATAAGTGGCTTTTCAATTGCACATTGTAATCCTCCAACTTCACATTTGGCAGTCAGTTTCGGTGGGTTAGACAGCTTAGCTTTCATTTATAGGAATCCAGAAAAATGAACACATATGCAACAGGATTGCTGCACTGGGCTGTCTGGTGTATTATAGACTGTGTGGTTTGCTTCTGTCTCTTTTTAGAGCTTAGTTGTAGACAGACTTGTTGCCCATCGGCTTCCTCTCTGCCGTGGAGCCGGTTCAGTTGGCGTCTGGTTGAGGTTGGGACTGATCCCAAACAGCAGCGAGACCCCCGCCTCGCCCACATTGCTCTAATGTCAGAAGGTACCACAAGCAGGGTTTTACCACAAGAATAGACTGGTTAGTCATGTTTCAACCTGAGCTAACTTGTAATTCTGTAGGAGTTAAAGGTAAACATCAGTAAATACTGTATTTAATTGGTAACTTGAATGCGTGTATTTTTTTGAATTTTTTTTGTCAAAAACATACCAAATACTCCTGCAAATGAAAATATTCTGCCCACCGTATTATATTTAAATATTTTGCTCTTATTTTATAGAATTTATTTTGTTGTATTTCACTAAAAAATAGAATTTGATTTAAGAGGAACATTTTTGTCCTTGTGTTATTTTTAAAGAAGATTATTGACTGTACAGAGTTCTGCGCCCTGTTTTTTGCCGACTTTTGTTTTGGCCATGGTGTGACGTTGAATTCTGGAGCTACAGTCGCGATGTGGACTTTCACTTTGTGAGGTTTTTTGTGCACAGAAATATAACAAAAAAAAAGCATTGCGCCCTTAGCAAATAAAGAACATGGAACCTTGTTTGAGTCTCATTTTAATTGTCCTCAATCAAATATGGACACACTGCTGATGAGGTAAAAAATACTTTGATTTTATTCTGAAATGTTTATTTCGAGCGAATGTTTGTATTTGCTAATTGAATTATTCTGAGATGGACTGCATGGAGAGGTGTAAAACTTTCCATTCACACCTCTGATGTTGACTTTTCCTATTTAATTACCAGGAACATCATTTTCAGCTGAGCACACCTGTTCTCTCTCTGTGACTCATCTGAAAGCAGGTGTTTCTCCCTTCATGAAGATAGTTTGCAAATTTTCACCTTCCTTACAGGATAGGTTAATATGTCTACTGCTATGTGCAAACAAGCTTCATCTTCTGCGACTTTAGCACCATCTAGCATGCAGATGCGGCTAGTGCAGCTTTTGCACACAATCCAAATACTGGTCTGGTTCATTTAAAAAACAGGTGAGATTTGAAAATGTTGCAAAAGTTCATTTATTTCAGTAATCCAACTTAAACTGAGACCATCTAAAGGCTCAGGAACCATTTGCAGGTGTTTTTAATTAATTACCTGATTAGAGTGTGACACTTTGAGCCTAGAATATTGAACTGGGGTGGGCCGATATTTATGGTTTTTTTATATATTGACCGATATTTGTCCTTAGTAAATTTATTTAAAGTCAGGCACGTCCTCACGCAGCCTGATGTAGAATTTAATATAAACCTTAATGTCACTAACATCTGCATAATAGGGGTTTTTTCATAAGCCATAATCTACACAATTATGGCAAATAAGACCTTGAAATATCTGGCTTTACATGGTACGAGTATCAGTTTCATTACTAATGAACTTTTGCATGATATATTTCGAGATTCACCTTTAACAGAACAGCAACCTTGAACCCGCATTTACATAAGAGCCACAGAAATCAGATCTGACCTGTGAAGCTCAATGTGAGACATCAGTGTAAATTTCCTTTTAGGTAAGTTTAGTTTACAAGCCACAGGCAGTTTGATCACCCCATCAAAGCCTCATATTAAACAGCAAACCCATTTACAAACTGGTGAATGAATGCCAGAAAATATTAAAGCATTTGAGCCTTTAACCATGATTTTGTCAAAGGAGAGAAAAAGTAGGTAAACACTTTGAAGAGTGAAATTCAATTACTTGTTAACTACAGCACCACACTGAAGTTTCTAAATATTTACAACCAACCCAAAAATGAATCAGCAATCAGACTGGTTTTCGGACATGTTTTATTAACAAGACAGTCATTTAGTTCTCCTTTTCCTGGACGGTCTTCGTTCCACGCAGTCTGCCTGTACGACGGGCAGCAATAAGACCGACCTTGCGACCAGCAGGAGCGTCCCTCCTGATTGTTGAGGGTTTGCCAATATGCTGATGGTTACCACCACCGAAGGGATGCTCAACGGGCTGCAGGAAGATGTGAGGGGAAAAACAAAATTTAGAAACAAATTCATGATCATGAATGTACATAATATCTAGATCCAAATGTTAAACATTTTAATTCCCTCCATTGTAGATAATGGATCAATGTGGTCACTTACGTTCATAGCCACACCACGGACACGTGGCCAGCAGTTCCTCTTGGCCTTGTACTTGTGGTAGGCTCGACCAGCCTTCAGGATAGGCTTATCAATACGACCACCTCCAGCAACCACACCTTAACCACAAAAGAAGAGACGGACACATTCTGCAGTTCAGGCAAAGTCTTCTACTTGTTTAAAACAAAAGCCACTCAGAACTTAAGTGTTTCTTACCGACGACAGCTCTGTTGGCAGAGGAGATGACCTTCTTAGAGCCTGAGGGCAGCTTGACTCTAGACTTCTTGGTCTCGGGGTTGTGGGAGATGACGGTGGCGTAGTTTCCAGAGGCGCGGGCCAGCTTGCCTCTATCACCAGGTTTCTCTTCCAGGCAACAGATGATGGTTCCTTCAGGCATCGTGCCAACGGGAAGAACATTACCGATGTTCAGCTGAGCTGTGGCGCAGGAGACAGCGAGAACACACGTTAAACTGATACCAACCAATCACCCAAGAATAGATCACAAGCAGAGGAAACTTAATCGGTTGGAGGAACCCTAAGGAGCCTTACTTTTGCTGTGGTAAAGTTTTTTAATCAATAAAAAAGAAGATGAATATGTGAAAATAGCCTTCAAGTACCTTACAACTGGTAACATAATACATATGCAAAAGGAAATACTTGACTATAAACATTTACAGCTTGTACTCTGGTCACAAAGAGTCAACACTTCTTACTGAGGTTTAGGTTTTAATTCCTCGTACCACAGAACACCATGAAAACTGAAAATAAAAATGCTGCTTTCATTTCTAAGTTATATCACAGCAGAAGCGTGAACAAAAGACATTTTATCAAAAAACAGAAAATATTCAACTATATGGCAAACACGCTGGCAATATTTGTTTCAAATGACATATGTATTTTTTTCCATGATGTGTAATATGAGAGCTAAATGTGGATTTGTGACAAATGGTTACAGCGTTGTAGACTTTAGGGTCACGTGACCACCATGAACTCATCTTAAAATTCACAGCTGCTCAGCAAAAAGGTCTCAGAATCTCAAAACATCCAGAGTCAAGGAACCGAACATGAAAAGTGAAACATAAAAGGTGAAAACCTGAATAAAATATGTGGAGAAACAGCTGAGGCAGATTCCCAGCACTGCTATAGAAACTTGTAAATAGAGCCAGCTACACAGCTTTAGTCAAGCAGCTGGCGGTCTCTGTTTTAGTTATGATCTAGTTGTAGTCCTCGTAGGCATGAATGAATAATTCTTGCTCCATCTGGGAGAAAAACGAGGTACTTTTCTTTCATTCTCATTTATCTAGCATCGATTAACAGGGGCTGCCTGTGGAGGTGCGTGAGCCTCGCACGTCAGTCCTCGCTTGATGAATGATGGTTGAAACACGATACTGAGGACTGAATCCACCTAAGCTTTATTTGTGGGACTGAATAAGCCTGGATTGAACTGGTACGCTATTTCAACTGAGGATTTATCAAAAAAGCCTCGATTTTCTGAGCTCACTTTGTGGAACAGCCCTCTGGTGACAATAAGATCTGTGATGTAAACAGAAACCTGTACACCTAAATTAATATTACATCCAGCTGATGTTTGAGGTTTCCTCACTCTGCAAAAACATGCAGTTTGAGATTTGATTGCCATCTTGAAAGTTTTTAAATTTCACTAAAAATCTGATCAAGAGGAACACTTAAAACACCACAGTAAGATTTTTTATAGTTGTGAATATGTAAAACTTGCATTTACTTTTAAAAAGTCCATATTTAAATATTAGTAACAGCCTATATCAACAGTAAAGGCTATAGAAAACTCAACAGTGCTCTCGATAATCAAATTTTAAGGTTAATCCCCTGATACTGTCCTCAGGTTGTGCTCATAGCCCAAGAAGGCAACCTAAATATAAATATATTATGTTGGGGCTAAATTATAGCTTCTGTAAAATAAACCAAACACACACAAACTGAGTCCCACTCACAAAACTGAACAATATGAAAACATGATTTAAAAACAATGTAATTTAACGAATGTGTTCATTATAAGCAAAGCCAGTGAGGCTTCCTCCTAAAACTGAATAAATGAAGTTTTCTCACAGCCTCAAATTGAAAAATTATACACCTTCATTATATTAATGAACTTTTTCTCAGCTCACAAACAGGTCTGCACAACCCTACAATTAGCATTTCCTTTGGAGACATTTGTACAGATCCTCTGGAAAATGCAGGCACCCAAATGTTGTGGGCAAATACTTAGGGCTAGAACAAAAAGTGCTATAATGTTTAAATCTTACAGACCAGATTGTAATTTAAAGGACTGATGATGTTGCTGTGCTAATGAGCCAAACTTAATGAATATTGTAAATCCTGTAGTTTGGTTTTCGTGACACTTCTGTGGCTGTTCAAAAAGGATCCATGTACTCTGGTATAAGCTCTCAAGGTCAGAAGGCAGCCCAGAACATCTTCAAAAGAAAGCTTAAGTGGGTATCTGAGGTGCAAGATCTAAATAGTTTTGTACCTTTCTTGCCGCAGTAGATGAACTGTCCAGTGTGAATTCCCTCAGCAGCGATGAAGAGCTCTGTCCTTTTCTTGAACCGATATGGGTCACGGAAAACCACTTTGGCAAGGGGAGCACCACGGCCAGGGTCATGGATGATGTCCTGAGAGGATCAGATATAAAACTTAACACCACTCTTACTCTAAAAGACCCAAATATGTTTAGAGGCGTCACCCACCTTCACGATCCCCTTGATGTAACCATGGCGTTCAGCGAAGTCAATGTGACGGAGTTTAGCAGCACCTTTCCTGTGCTTGACATGGGCTCTGAACACAGAGCCTGCACCTTTTCTCTGTCCCCTGATCACACGTCCCATCGTGTTCTGAAACAGACAGCAGTATACTTTAGAGCCACATTTAATCTGAATTTGGCAAATTGATGCTTTGCAATACTAACAAAACAGTACCTTTATCATTTTTAAACACACTCAATCTAATATATTTTTAAGTATAGCATCACCAAATGTTTACAAGAACATTTGAAGTATTGGGACAAAAAGACAAACGATTCAGACATTGGGAATCTTAGGACAACCATTAAAGATTTCCGTTGTTAGGGCCGTATGAAAGCAAGTTTAACTTCACATGTCCACGACATAAACGTCTTTTACGGGTGTTAGCTTAGTAGCTAACACTAGTCATTAAACAGTGAGCGAAGATTTACGCTGAAGTATTTTATTAATGTACAAACATATTTCTTTATGTCCTTTATAAAAATACATAACACTGTAAACATACAAATCGGTGGAACACATTAGCCGGCCTTTTGGCCGCTAACACACTGCTACTACTCCGCCATGTCGCCGAGCGCCGAAAAAACGTTAAATAAAGCTTTAAGACATGCCCACTGTTAAAATGCTACCTAAACTAAATATGCGAACATCTTGTGAACATTTATAAGTGTTGTTCTGGTGTGGATGACACAGAAAAGTCATGATTAACAAGCGATGAAACGGTGAGAAACACAAAATAGCTGTCGTACCTAAACTCCGCTGACGGAAAGAGGAAGTGCAACGAAACATCGGACGTTTTCTTCCGGAGAAACTAACAAGGGGGCTGATGGGAAATGTAGGCAGGTTGAGAGTTAAAACCATATATATCTATGGTTAAAACAAGGACAACTGGAAGTTGAACATTTCTATTGTCATTGTAAAAAAAGAAAGGTCACAACCTGAAGTGGTTAATTTAGGATGGATGAAGATACATCACTGACATATGGTGAGCTGCAGCTGTGGCCGCGCTCGGGAACTATTTGGTGGTTTAACCCATAGATATCATATATATGTCGGACTTAGTAACACCATTGAGAAATGATTTTAGGTATTTAGACTCATTTACCTAGGAGCTATTGAAAAAAATCACTTATTTTTTGATAAAAATATTAATAAAAAAGATCAAATTGTATGAAATGTGTTAAAAACTGCTGTGTCTCATAGTTATAGATTAGTATCACCATTGAGAAATGGTTTTCGGTATTTAGATTCATTTACCTAGGAGCTATTGAAAAAAATCACTTATTTTTTGATAAAAATATTAATAAAAAAGATCAGATTGTATGAAATGTGTTAAAAACTGCTGTGTCTAATAGTTATAGATTAGTATCACCATTGAGAAATGGTTTTGGGTATTTAGACTCATTTAGGAGCTATTGAAAAAAATCACTTATTTTTTTATAAAAATATTAATAAAAAAGATCAAATTGTATGAAATGTGTTAAAAACTGCTGTGTCTCATAGTTATAGATTAGTATCACCATTGAGAAATGATTTTAGGTATTTAGACTCATTTACCTAGGAGCTATTGAAAAAAATCACTTATTTTTTGATAAAAATATTAATAAAAAAGATCAAATTGTATGAAATGTGTTAAAAGCTGCTGTGTCTCATAGTTATAGATTAGTATCACCATTTAGAAATGGTTATAGGTATTTAGATTCATTTACCTAGGAGCTATTGAAAAAAATCACTTATTTTTTGATAAAAATATTAATAAAAAAGATCAGATTGTGTGAAATGTGTTAAAAACTGCTGTGTCTCATTTGTCGGACTTAGTAACACCATTGAGAAATTATTTTAGGTATTTAGACTCATTGACCTAGGAGCTATTGAAAAAAATCCCTTATTTTTTGATAAAAATGTTATTAAAAAAAGATCAAATTGTATGAACTGTGTTAAAAACTGCTGTGTCTCATTTGTCGGACTTAGTAACACCATTGAGAAATGATTTTAGGTATTTAGACTCATTGACCTAGGAGCTATTGAAAAAAATCCCTTATTTATTGATAAAAATATTAATGAAAAAGATCAAATTATATGAAATGTGTTAAAAACTGCTGTGTCTCATAGTTATAGATTAGTTTCACCATTGAGAAATGGTTTTAGGTATTTAGATTAATTTACCTAGGAGCTATTGAAAAAAAATCACTTAATTTTTGATAGAAATCTTAATAAAAAAGATCAAATTGTGTGAAATATTTTTAAAACAGTTGTGTCTTGTAGATGTAGTTTAGTAACACAACTCAGAAGTAATTTTTAGTGATTTAGTCAATAAATCCGGAAGCTTTTGATTTTTTTTTTGTAGTCGTTTACAAATGACTAGAAATTTGTTGATGGTCCCTAAGCGAACCACCGCTCCCAAGCGTGTCCTCGAAAGCCCAGCTAACCGCCGTCTGTGGCTCAGCGCACGGCATGAAGACTCATTGCTGACTGCAGTGAACCAATGTCTGTTGTATATCCAACTTCCAACGTTAAACTAACTTCACCGCGGTGAAAAACCGCAAGACTGTTTTTGAGTTCGGCCGTACCAGAAATCTGGGTAAGTTTTGTTTTTTTAAAAATAATTTATTCCGCTATGTCCACCGTATTCATGCAATCATCTTCGCATTTTAGCGCATTATTTATGCAATCATCTTTACACCGATGGTTGATCATAGACTGCAGTAGCTTTGTCAACAATCTGTGTTGATGTGTGTGTTTTGTGTAGCAAATGCAATTCTTCATCCGTGTACTCTGGCTCATGATATCCTTTTGGCGTGGTAGTAGTAAAATATGTTTCTTCTTCATCTGATTCATCTGGTATAGTGTTAAAATGAAATTCGTCATCAGATGAGACGGAGTCTGACATGTTTTCGGCATTCAGCAGTGAAACAGTCGTAGCCTAGTGAACTAGACCAAATTCTTGCTTTGCAGAGTTTATATATACACATATATAGGATGGCTTGCCAGGCTAAATTAGTCGTGCTTTCAGAGGCTAATCCTTTTGTGAGGCTAAAAGGCGCAGATACATCGCCCCCGAAACTAGCCAGAACTACGTTTCTGAATCACTTCTCCCCTGTGTGTGAAATTTGTCAAAGTTTACAGAGCACTGGGTGGGCGAACGAACACATAAAACTTAATGTCTAAAAAAGCGAACTTTTCCTTTAAATTCAATATGAATGTAATTTATGTTTAAGGTGTTTAAATGAGGTTTATTTTGAAATGTTTCTTCCTAAGCTAAAACCTGAACATCTGACAGTGTGTGATGTGATGTGGAAATAAAGCAAAATAGATATGAATGATGAATGATATAAAACATTTATTTTGAAAATGATGTATTAACCTATTAAAGTGTTATAAACACATTAAGTGTCCTTTTACAGTAACTGCATGCAGATACAAGCTACTATTACAAGACTTTTTGTTGACTTTTTTTTTTTAGCAATAAGCTTTTATTTTGAAGCTGAAGTGGAATTTTTTGCCTGCTGTGCCTTTAACTTTAGAATTTAGAATCCAGTTAATCAAATATGTTAATCACTTTTCTTTCCAGGTTTATTGATACACATATGATTCTTGTACTCTTTATTGATCTGCATTTAACCATGATTTGTGCATGTTTACATCAAGCTGTGAGTTCCAGCTGAAGCAAGAACGTTCTCAGCTCATGTGAAGGTCTGGTTCTGGTGTCATAAAACTGTGCAAAGGGAGGTCAGGATTCTCTGACCTGGGAACAGATAAGACAGGAGAAAGTTTAGACCAGATGGCTTCATTCCTGGAGCCAGATATCATAAATATGTCGGTTACCAAGGGATACCAAAGTTAGGACCTTGAAGGGAGGTACCAGGCGGAACCAGGTTCTGCAGAAGGGATAAAATCTGTGTGCATGCTGTGAAACTTCAGATTCGCCATTATACGAGGGGAGATGGTCGGAATCTCCCCGACTGTACATCGGGTTACAATAAAGGATGATTGAGTGAAATAAAGAGTTTACGTTGATTGCAACGAGGCGGTCTTTATGGCTCGTGATTTCTTGTTTGATCAGAAGAATTAACGAACCGGAGAGTGGGAAAGGAAAGAATAAGTCAAATGCTGAACCAGCTCAGAGGAAAGAAGAAGACCGGAACCAGGATCACAAGGGCCTGAGAGGAGTGACGTCAGACGAGCTGCAGAAAACCATCAGATTTGAGCTAAATACATCAGGAACAGAAACAACAATATTTTCCCACAACAAAGCCTGTTGGGACAGGGGAAACAGGAAATCACGAACAGGATGTTTCATGTTTGAAGTAATGCGGGAGGAAAAAGCCAGGCTGGATCCACACGACTAGTAGCCTAGTGAACTAGACCAAATTCTTGCTTTGCATCCTATATATACACATATATAGGATGGCTTGCCAGGCTACACGACTAGTGAATCAAAAGCAATCCATCATGTAGATACCTCAGAAAGAAATGGCTGTAAGTCACAATGTTTGTTTGGAAATGTTATTGTGAATATTTATGTGTTTTGAGTAGAACAAAATAATGAAAATTAGAATTAAAAACACAAGTATTTTTAACTGAAGAACAAGCTTTACAAAACAAATGAAAACTAAACGGAACAAGTGTTCCTAAAACTAAAATGTCCTTTGTTTTTGTTGACATTATTATGAAGTCCAGTTTCAATTGTTTTATTTTCTTGCTGCATTAAGCTAGCAGACGGCTGCTACGTCAGTCACGTGATCTGTGTGTCCCCCAGGACCCGAATGTGTCCCCCTGCGATCTCAGCGATCGGAGGTGCGCTGCAAACTCCCTCTGGCCACCTATGCCCTCCCCAAACTGGTTGCCACTCACCTTAAGCCTCCTAGCTCTAGGTTTGGCTGTCTTTTCCATACCCCCCCCACACACACACACTAGTTACCTACCACTTTTATTGATAGTTTATTGTAATGCTGTTGTTTTCTACCTTTAGTATTTAATGTTTTACTGTAATTCTGTTGTTCATTGTATGTTTGTATTTGTCTGTGAAGCACTTTGTTAGCCTGGCAAGCCATCCTATATAAAGCAAGAATTTGGTCTAGTTCACTAGGCTAGCACTTTGTGACTTGCGTCTGTGAAAAGTGCTATATAAATAAACTTCTATAAACCACTGGGGGAAACCCTGATAGATGTAACATTTATTATGAAATTTTCCATAATTTGATCAATTTCTTAAAGTTTAACTGATGATTACATTTCATCTGCTTTGCCTGTGAGGGATTTGATCTGCCTTAAAATGACTCACTCTTTGGTAGGTTTTATTGAGCAACTGGCAGATCACTAGGTCCATTGCATCATCCTAATTAACCATAAAATACACACAACACAATTTTGTTGTACTGTGTACAATGACAATAAAGGCTTTCAATTAAATTGAAAAGGCCTAAAATTGGACAACTTTATATGCCTCGGAAGGCAAAATGAAAGCACCGTCCCAACATCTTTTTCACACCTCAGTTTGCAGGTATGTGTCATTTTTACTAAGATGACAATGTGCTGCTATCCATAACAAATAAACTAAGCAGATCTTTGAGTAATAAAATGCAAAGTCAGTTTGAACCACTGTCAATTGATGAACCTGTTTTTAGTGCACACCCAAATTTCAAATTTGCACACTCAGTTTTACTGTTGTGGCCCATTATTCTAATGTATGTAAGGTTAAAATTGTTCCTAATGTTTTTCTGTTTCTGTGTTCCCTGTAGATGTTCAGCAGTTGGTGCTGATTTAAAAAGCAGCTCCTGAAGAACTGAGATCTGGTGGTAACCAGAAGGACCAGGAGCCCCTCAAGACGACTGAAGAATAGGGGGAGCAGCTTAATGAGACGGAGACTTAATGCCACCAGGATTTCATTGTCTGCATTTTCTTGCTAGTTTGAAGAAGAAAAGGTTCTGTTTCTACAGTTTGATCAGCACCAACCTAAAGACAGAGCTCTTTCAACCAGCAGCACCACTGACCAGATGAAAGCAATGAGTGGTAGAGAGGACTGTGGAGGAGCAGAAAGTAGCAGGAATCCAAATTTAAATCCTTATGAAGATCATTCCAACTTTTCAGAGACTGATGTGAGTGAGGATGAAGAAGATGACCAGGATGGGGACAATTCTGACTGTCAACTGAAACTCTTCTCAGACTCTGAGGCAAAAACTAAAGACAGTAGCAAAGACCGGAATAAGAGCAGGTCTTCTAAATCAGATGTTAAGGCTGTCAAATCGTGTAGCTGCCCTGAGTGTGGTAAAGAATTTTTCCATGAGCAGTCTCTCAAGAAACACGTGACAAGTCATTCAGGAATTAAATCTTCTGGTTGTTGGGTTAATAAGAAAGGTGTTAGAGTGAAAAAAAATGTTGACTCATGCAGGAAAGTCCAGACAAAATCATTTAGTTGTGATGAATGTGGAAAAACATTTAGCGTAAAGTCACGTTTAAACACACACTTGAAAGTCC
>SSNS01000010.1:4789066-4878769 GCA_006937985.1 Aphyosemion australe | reverse complement strand
ATATGAAAACCACATGGCTCCTCCCCAGTTCTGGACCCCCCTGTCCAGTATCTTGAAATAGAACTTTCCAGGGAGGCTGGGGAGTGTTATCTCCTATCCACCTTATTCTTATGGCCCATCATGCTTTGCGCAAAAAATGCAAGCAACTTCCGGTCCTCATTTGTTTACATTGAGACAATGCGATCCCTTCATGCAAATCCTCTTTTTATGGGCTTTTAGAGCCTGAAAACATGCATGAACACCAGCTGTCACAGCTGAAACGGGACATCGTTACACTCCTTCTGTCTACTGAAGCAGAGAGGTGGGGGGGACGATCTTAAAGTCTGGCCAAAGCTAACGAGTAGCATTTTAGCTACTTTCTGAACTCAGTTGGGTCTGACAGCGAGGCAATAAACAATCTTAAAAGCTCTGAGGCTTATCAGTACCTCCATAGTAACAGTAGCTACGTTTACATGCGCCAAATTTCCCCAATCCGATTCAAATCTTGGTTGATCAGAAATCCCAAACCTCTGTTTACATGGACACTAACTGGAATGATCCGATCACGCCGCGATGCCCGCACCATAGCTTGCGCATGCGCAGACTTGTCTTTCTCGGAAGAGAAATTGTAAACAAATGCCATCTCGTCCGCACGTCTTTTCCCTTGCATTTTATTTGCTTATTCTCTAGCTTGGGTGAATTCCCGCTTCCTGCATCTTTAGATGCACTTGAGTGTATAACTCGGCATTTTTAACCGTTCGGCCATCGAGACGTTCAGTAATATTGAGCTCCCGTAGTATTTCCAGTAAAAAATAGCGTCGGCAACAGACCACTTCTGGTTACCGCCCGCCATGTTTTCAATCTGTCCTGAGCATGCGCAGAGGCGAAAAGAGGTCACGCTGCAGTTGCACACATGCGCAGTGGGCATTATTTTACCCCAACAATCCGAATGGCTGTGTACATGGACACCAATCGGATTGACGATCGGACAAAAGACATGTTTACATGACGAATTTTTGATTCGATAGGGCGTTCAATCCGATTACTTGTGCCCATGTAAACGTAGCTAATGTTGGTCGTGTTTTGTTGAAAGAGGTGGGACACAATCTGATGCAGACGTAGAGCCGAGTCAGAGCCTTAAATCCCTCATCACCATACGGTTTTCACCGCCTCCCCAGGGATGTGAATCCCAGAAGGATGTGGCTGAAAAGTCTTAACTTAAAAACCACCACAAACTTTATTTGTGCGTTCCTTTCATTTTATTGTGAAAAAACCCAGACAGGAAACCCGCATCCTACTTTGTTGTTGGATATGACAAACCTCCGGAGAAGAGACGCTGGGTGTAACGTCCCAAAAGGCCATGTTTATTTCATCTAAATGAAAGGAGTTCACTTTTACCGTACAGGCCTGAATCATGCG
Organism: Aphyosemion australe; assembly: GCA_006937985.1. Taxonomy (NCBI): domain Eukaryota; kingdom Metazoa; phylum Chordata; class Actinopteri; order Cyprinodontiformes; family Nothobranchiidae; genus Aphyosemion; species Aphyosemion australe. Next base: position 4,877,371 of record SSNS01000010.1, on the reverse strand, counting down.
GTCAGACAATTTGATATCGTGGTGCGGAGAGACATTAAATCTAATCGCGCCCCACTTTTCAAATCATGCCCCAATTTCATTAACTTATCCTGTGGCATAACAGAAGTCATCAAGACGCTGGGATGACGCAAGACCTTTTCTCTATCGTCTTTGAATAAAGTTTATCTCATGAAAGACTTTACAAGTTATAGGTATAAGTTATATATAATCACATGTGTTGAACTGACAATATGTTGGAGTCTGTTTTAATAATTCATCCCTATAGATAATTTAAACATAGACTCAAACATATTGTCGCTTCAACACATATTCCTACTCTCTCTGCGGTGAAAACCGTACCGACGCTCGCAGCCACACGCTCTCTAACTCTGGAAGTGCGTTTTCATCGCTCTGGTAGCTAGAAATCTCATTTTCTCTTGTTAGTACAAGCACGAACCGTGCAACACCTTCCTGACCCGTGTGAGTACATATTTTGGGGGTAAATAGTTTTTAAAATCCTCTTCAAATGTTCAAATAAACTGCTACTAGCAACAAAACCTCACAATGCAAACCAATGGGTATGCGCCACTTCCAGTATCTCACCGGATGTTGCTAGCATCAGCTTTTTTCTGCATGAGGCTACAGAAAAATAAGGTGGGTGGGTACTTTATGTAACTCCTGTCTATTTAAGGACTCTGAATCGCTCTTAGTCTGACCCCTCTCTTGAGTCTGGAGGCCTTTCCAGAGACGAAGCCTCCAGGCTACACAGATAACAGGATAACGGGGTACGCAAACCCTTCCACCACGATAAGGTGGCGATTCAGCGGAAGGGATTATTTTACCTACAAAATGTATAAATATATCTACAAAAATGAAAAATATAACTACAAAAAAATTATATCTACAAAAACATAAAAAATCTTTTACAAACATAACAATAAGTTATAATAATATATAAATTAAGGATAAAAAACTTTGCAAATAAATACATTATATAAAACATTCATCCATCCATTCATACGTTCTCTTCCACTGATCTGAGGTCGGGTAGTGAGGGCAACAGCTTCAGCATAGAGGCCCAGACTTCCCTCTCCCGAGACAGAGAAAGAATTCAGTGAAAAAACACATTTCTTTTGTCTTTTCTACTGTGTGTGGTGTTAGGAACCACGACCGTCAGCACAGGAGAAGGTTGGTAATGGGGTTCCTTCCTTCTCTGGTACTGGGAACAAGATTTTTTAAGTCTAGTTCTGGTTGGTCCCTTTTCTGCCCTGTTCTGTGTACAACCAGACGTCTGGTACTGGTTTAGTTCCCGTCTGTAAAACTGGGAACGGATATCCTGACTAAAACCAGTTTTCTCGAACTGGTTTAGCTCCCGTCTGTAGGACTGGGAACGGATATCCTGAGTAGAACCAGACGTCTGGTATGGGTCCGTCTCCGTTCTGTGTACCTGGGTTTGGGAACCCTTGGGAACAGCAGAGGTCTGCTGGACAACTCCAAGTTGTTCACACAGTCTCTGGTTGTCCTTTAAAGGGATTTCCATGAAACTGGTACTTGGAGAACGTTCCCAGTTTTCTGGCCGTGGGCTAGGAGAAAAGTCAATTTTTTCGTCATAATCGACTTTAATTCCTAGCTCCACAATTTCGAACCAAGACAGTTTTTGTGTGTTCTCCATATTCAAACAGAGTGAAATACTGCTGGTTGAAGAAACAACTGTGACAACAATCTGTCTCAAATAACCAGAAGACTGAGAACTGAAACAGTATCGAACGCAGTTGTTTGTCAGACAAAGGCTTGTGTCAGTCTGATACCTGCTGTCCTTTGAGCTCTGTGTTACTACGCGTGATGTCATAGACATTCCGTGAAAGCATTCCGTTTACCATACAAGGTAGTAGTGCTCAATCCTGGTCCTGAGCACCTTTTATCCAGCACATTTTAGTGATCTCTGTGCTCCAACACACCTGATTGAGTGGTTGAATCACCTGCAGCAGCTCATCAGAAGCTGCAGAAGCCTGTTAATCACCTGCTGAATGAAATCAGGTGTGTTGAAGCAGAGTTAAAACTAAAACCTGCTGGATACTGGCCCTCCAGGACCAGGATTGGGCACCCCTGTTATAAGGCATTTATTTATGTATTTATTTATTTAGCTTTAAGGTGAAGCTCTTGATTTAACGATCGATCTACGTTCCTACCCTCACCTATGGTCACGAGCTTTGGGTAGTGACCGAAAGAACGAGATCACGGATACAAGTGGCCGAAATGAGTTTTCTCCGCAGGGTGGCTGGGCTCTCCCTTAGAGATAGGGTGAGAAGCTCTGTCATCCGGGAGGGGCTCGGAGTAGACCCGCTGCTCCTCCACATCGAGAGGAGCCAGTTGAGGTGGCTCGGGCATCTGGTTAGGATGCCTCCTGGACGCCTCCCTGGTGAGGTTTTCTGGGCACGTCCAACCGGGAGGAGACCCAAAGGAAGACCCAGGACACGCTGGAGAGATTATGTCTCTCGCCTGGCCAGAGAACGCCTTGGGATTCCCCCGGAGGAGCTGGCCCAAGTGGCTGGGGAGAGGGAAGTCTGGGCCTCCCTCCTTAAGCTGCTGCCCCTGCGACCCGACTCCGGATAAGCGGATGAAAATGGATGGATGGATGGATGATCACTTTAATTATGCTACAGGCTCAGCTTCCTGCATCTTTAGATGCACTTGAGTGTATAACTCAGCATTTCTAGCCTTTCGGCCATCGAGACGTTCAGTAATATTGAGCTCCCGTAGTGTTTCCAGTAAAAACATAGTATTGGCAACAGACCACTTGTCCTGAGCGTCTGCAAAGGCGGAAAGACGTCACGCTGAATTTGCACACATGCGCAGTGGGCATTATTTTATTCCAACAATCCATTCGGATAAATGGACGTTAATCGGAATGATGACCGGACAAAACCACCTCTCTTAATCGGAATGAAATTTCATTCCGATCGGGTCGTATTACATCAGAATATTCTGATGAACATGTTTACTTAAAGAATTTTTGATCTGATAGGGCATTCAGTCCAATTACTTGTGCCAATGTAAACATACCTATTGATTGATATTCTTTAATCATTATATTGTTGTCATCAATTCTGAGATTTTTATCTTGTTTTCCCGAAAGCAGAACATTATCTTCTGTTGTGAAGTCATGATTTTAGTGTCTTGTTTTTAAATCCCTTGGCTGAGGCCTGATGCCTCTGTGTGGCCGGGTGGAGCACACTGATGGATCTGGCTTAGTGGTGAATATATTCAACATGGAAAGTGTTTGCTGTCTTCTGAGACCAGACAGCTATTTCAGATCCACATCTCAGAGAGCAGACAACAAATAACCAACCAAAAATAGTTCTTTTATCTTCCCCTTCTTTTATACATATATTCTTGTTTTACAACACTCCCGTGAGATCTGTTGGTGACTTCAGTCCAAAGAGAGCAATACATTCTTCTATATGAATTGCTGATTGACTCATCTGGTTGCTGCTCTGCAAATTCCTGCTGTGCAGGAATTATTTTGTTCTCTTGATGGAAACATTTCATTTCAACTGCATGGATAATTTTCCAACATCACCCAGGGACACAGGCAGCCTGGCACCTGCTGATTAGACTATATTTAAGTCAGAGTTCATACAAGTGATGGGAATGTTGTCATTTACACCTATTTACATATGACAGTACAGTTAAACATTTATTAATGCCTTCAACTTGTGTGTGTGTGTGTGTGTGCGTGCGTGCATGTGAGAGAAGTGACTTATTCAAAGCACACCTTATAATAAAGGCTATTACTTTTAACACCAATGTTCATTCCCATTTCTGATTCCTGCAGCATTGAAAATAGAGATTAAACTCTAATTTCTTCAATTAATTAAGAATTGGTTGCTATATGTCATGTTATGTTTTTGGTTTTTTTCGTGTCCTGTCTGGCTGTATAGCAATCAGAACTGATGTCTGAGTGCCAAACACAAGCCTTTCTCTCACAGATGAAGCGTTAGATTCAGCTATAATGCCCCGCCTGATATCAGAACTTTATTATACGTGTGTGTGTGTGTGTATATATATATATAAAACCTACATGGCAATAAACCTGATTCTGATTAGAAATGCTTTCAGTTGTTTTTAATCCCAACGGAGACGGAAATGAAAGAGAAAGGGAAGAGAGGAAAAAGTTCACAAAAATAAACAATGAAAGGATGTAGAAGAATCTGCTTCTTGACCTGCAGAAAGGGAGAAAAAAGGGACACACAAAAATACAAGAAAACCGATATATCGCAGTGCCAAACAAGGATATATAACAGTAACAATGTTTGCTGGAAAGCACACGGTATTAATTAATTCATGGTGTATTTAGTGCCAACCACAGCCCAAGGTGATGTGTGAAAAGAGTCCATACGTGTGAGAGCACCATGTGAGCACCTCTGTGTGTACACGTGCTTGTGTAAGTAAGGTTTCTCTATAGGAATGTCCAATAGTGAGTGTGAGGGGCCACAGACCTGCCCCCCCAAAACCTGTGGAGGAGATCCAAACCCCAGACATCCAGAGGTCCCTCTGGGATGTGGAAACCCCAGGGAGAGCGCTGCAGGAGCAGCCCCAACCCCCCCAAGAGGCACAGAGGATCACCTAAAGAACATCTAAAGGCTCAGGAACCCTTTGCAGGTGTTCTGGATTAACTAGCTGATTAGAGTGTGACACTTTGAGTCTAGAATATTGAACCTTTTCACAATATTCTAATTGTCTGAGATTTAGAATGTGGGGTTTTGGTAAATGGTAAAAAAATGGTAAATGGCCTGTATTTGTATAGCGCCTTCTTAGGGTTCTACAACCCCCCAAGGCGCTTCACAACACAATCAGTCATCCACCCATTCACACACACATTCACACGCTGGTGGGGATGAGCTACAACGTAGCTACAGCTGCCCTGGGGCGCACTGACAGAGGCGAGGCTGCCGAGCACTGGCGCCACCAGTCCCTCCGACCACCACCAGCAGGCAAGGTGGGTTAAGTGTCTTGCCCAAGGACACACAGCAGCATTCTCTGGCCGGAGCCGGGATCGAACCTGCAACCTTCCGATTACTGGACAACCCGCTCTACCTCCTGAGCTACTGCTGCCCCTGTTTTCATCAACTGTAGCCATAATCATCACAATTATAACAAATAAATGCTTGAAATATCTGGATTTGCATGGAATGAGTCTGTCTCATAGAGTAGTTTCACCTTTTAATGTGACATAAATGAACTTTTGCATTATATTCTGAGTTTTCCAGTTTCGCCTTTACATCAGAATGCTTAATGAATCAATGGATTATTAAATAAAGAACCTGATTATTCAAATATCTGACAGCTACAGTCCTCATGAATATTGTTTAATCCAATGTCCAAGTCTGAATGCAACAATAAAGGCCAGGCTGTTTGAGTTCTTGCGTAGATCATGTTGCATCATTTCTGGTCCAAACCAAACCACAGCTGATAGGTCAGCTTGGTGTGGTTCCAGACCAGACTGAGCCATTCCATCCCATGTCACTTTCAGCCGTGCCAGTTAGAGCGTGTACCCGCTCCAGCAGCATATGGTAAATGGTAAATGGCCTGTATTTGTATAGCGCCTTCTTAGGGTTCTACAACCCCCCAAGGCGCTTCACAACACAATCAGTCATCCACCCATTCACACACACATTCACACGCTGGTGGGGATGAGCTACAGCGTAGCTACAGCTGCCCTGGGGCACACTGACGGAGGCGAGGCTGCCGAGCACTGGCGCCACCAGTCCCTCCGACCACCACCAGCAGGCAAGGCGGGTTAAGTGTCTTGCCCAAGGACACACAGCAGCATTCTCTGGCCGGAGCCGGGATCGAACCTGCAACCTTCTGATTACTGGACAACCCGCTCTACCTCCTGAGCTACTGCTGCCCTGCAGCATATGGCAGTAACATGCTGTCAGGGGAGCTTGTCTCCTGGCCTCGCCTCCCCCGCCCTGGGCAGATGGCAGCTCGCTTGGCCCCTAAGAGCACCTGCTCTTCTCAAAGACTCGCAGCTCGCTCCGTTCCATTACCTTGGCCCTTCCTGTCTGCCTTGTGGCCTTTTTTTCAACTCACCTCCTCGCATGCCAAGACTTCTTTTGTAGAAGCTGATTGGGTTAACACTTATTTGGTTTTCCAATCATGCTGAAACGTTACAGGAAGTAGAAGTAAAGAAGGTAGAGGACTTTAGGGTCTATGGTCCACAGCAACGGAAATGGTGGAAAAGAGGTAAAGAAGTGTGTCAGAGAAGTGTCTGGTGTGATTAAAGGGTTTCAGGTGTAGAAGGCAGTAATGAGAGCAGTCATGTTGTCTGGCTTAGAGACAGTGTCCATGAGGAAAAGACCAGAGGCAGAACTGGAGATTCTCTTTGGGAGTGACGAGGATGGATACGATCAGGAATTAGTCCATCAGAGGGACAGCTCATGTTGGATGTTCTGGATATGTAGTCAGAGAGGACAGACAGATGGTCTGGACATGTCCAGAGGAGAGACAATGATTACATATCGTAGGTAGAAGGATGCTGAGGTTGGAGCCACCAGGCAGGAGGCTGAGAGGAAGACCAACAAGGAGATTTATGGATGTTGGTGAAAGAGGACATGAAGTTAGTTGGTGTGAGGGTAAAGGATGCAGAAGATAGGACTAAATGGAGACAGATGATTGGCTGCAGAGACACCTGGAGGGACACACCCGTTGGTTTTGCTGATGTAATTGTTACATGTCTCTCTTCAGCTACAACACTTTTACTTTTGTGGTTAATGTGTTTCTGTGGCTGGTTTTCTTTGGTTCTTGTCAAACTCTTTGTCTACTACAGCTGGAACATAAAGTATGTTTAGTCTGATTTTTATTAGCTACAGGAAGTTCAGTGTGACGCTTTAGTCCGATCAACTCTAAACCAGCCAGATGTCAGTCAGGTGTGTACACGCACGCACACACACACGCACGCATACACACACACACACACACACAAGATGCTGACAGTTTATCTCCTCTCTACTATAAATATGAAAGGACAAGCACTTTTAAAAGTCTGGTACAAAATATATTTTCTCTCCAGTTCATGCTTTAATTGGCCTTCCTGCAGCCAGAAACTTTGTGCTGACATAGTACAAATCAATCTGCTGGAACCCGTTTGGAGCCCCTGGTCAGTTCTGTCTGGTTCTAATTACAGAACCCTTAATCAGGCGGTATGCAAGTGTCCTCAGAGATGACAGCAGGTCAAGAAGTTCTCTACTAATACTCTTTCACTATGTCGTTGTGCATTATGGACCAGATTTTACATTTTTCCTTTTTACTATTTAATCACTATATAATATATTGGGTATTTGATATCAACCTAACAGCCAAACTTTTCCCTCTGTCATCAGAAATCTGTAGACCGTGGCTGAACTCATGCAAACTAAATTCATCTTACTTGTAATTAAAGAGATACTATGCAGTTCTGGCTTGCTTTTAGCACCCCCTAGTGTTCCTTGCTGTGCGTTCGTCTTTTTAACACCTTAATCTAACTGCTGAAATGTCTCCTTAGCCTTCATTAGTGTCTACAGAAGCGGTTCATCGCTAAATCAAACAAATCAGCTGTGTTCACGATCTAAAACATGCAGGAAACATGTTAGAAGCAGACTGCAGAGCCAGGAATGTCAGCTCCATTTTACTAAGTCCAACAGGGAGCGGACCGCCACTCTGAAGTTGCAAGTGCAGTATTCTGGCCACAGAGGGCAGTTGGGGTCTGAGTGACATTTCATTAACTCTGTAAAGGGTCATTTTAGCACTGGCTCAAGAAAATGATTTAAAAATATGAAAAAGTTGCATAGTATGGCTTTAAAACAGAAAATTTCATGAAATCCAAACAAATCTGTCATAAAATCTAAAGGACAAATTTAATTTCTGCATTTGAAAAACCAATCTAGAGTCATTTTATAATCCCTTTCATTTAGGCACCACAGAAATAATTACATTTAGTTTGCTGTTGACTATATTGCTACTATTGGTTCTATTTTTTAACAGCTCATTTTTTCATCTGTCCAATTTCATGGAGTTTTGTTTCTCCCACGCACGTCTAATTACAACATAACTCACTCCACCTCCCATCCAGACCAGGAGTTCAAATTTTGTGAAAACAATTTTGAACAAAATAGTCATTTTATCACCGCTTTCTGTGGTCTTTATGTTTAATATAAATCAGTTTAGAAATTCTTGATCAAATTGTGCTTCATTTTAAATCTATTTCATCATTTCTAACGAAGTGAGACCTGTGTTTTATAGGCTGCTGTTCAAATAATTGCCTTCTTGTATACAAGCTATATTGGTTGGTTTAGTTATTGAGTTCATTAGCTCTCGGCCTGAGAAGAATGCTATAATGTTTGTTGTTTTTTATCTTGAGGGAATGAAGGTTGGAGTCTGAGAGCCACGATTCACCGCAACATCAGTTTTAAAGGTGCATTATGTATAAATGAAGTAAGAATGACATCCTGTGGTCAAATTTGGGTACTGCAGCCCATTTACAAAACACACAAATCACTCTCAGTCCCACTCAGTTGGTTTCATGGTTGTTGCCAGCTAGGAGTGCAAGAGGATTTCAGTGGCAACTTGTGAAGCTCCAGGCCTAAAAGATTTGAGACAGTGGTGTGAAATAACACCCAGTCCTATTTTAAAGGTACAATAAGTAAGACTTTTACAGTGAAATAATCTCAAAACTGTCTAATGTCTCGATCATGTTGGAAGGAAGGTTACATTAAAATTAGGGATGCAACGATACCACTTTTTTCCAAACCGATACGATACCGATACTTGGATCTGAGTACTCGCCGATACCGATTACCGATACCGATACTTGTACCACACACAAAAATGCAATGAATTGGAATACAGGCTTTTTTGGGAAACATGAGCAGCAGGTTCTTTTTGATGAAAATAGTCATCTCTGCATTTTCAGGTGTGAGTCTGTTTCTGCTTTCATTCACAATGTTTGAAACAGCTCCCCCTATTGGTCAATATAGAAAACTACAACAGAAATGACAAATCCTAGTGAAGCCACTTTCAGGCAACTGGTATCGGTACCTGGTATCGGTTAGCTTTTTTCTGGTATTGGTATCTGTATCGGTATCGGCCCGATACCAGTATCGTATCGGTGCATTCCTAATTAAAATGGATGTTCTTACCGGCTGGCTGGAGGGCTGTCAGGTCACCTTTTAAAAAAGCCAAAGAGGGACGTAGTCTTTGTTTACAATCTGTCCCGCCTCCAAACTTCCTGGTTCCAGAGCCAGTCATATGCTGCTACGCCAGCATTTGTAATTTGTCTTCGGCCAGAAAGAAGCAGCAGCGTTGTGGAAAGAATGTTAGTCAGTAACAGGAGTGACCCATGTTTTTGTTTTACTCTAATATCAGCTAAAGAACACTAGAGGCTAACGTTGAGCTAACAATGCTAACAGTGAATTAGAAACAAATAGACGGGTCTAAAAATATCCAAAGCTACTTTTTCAATTACCAACAACTAGGGATGTTCCGATCACATTTTTTTGATCCCGATCCGAGTCCGAGTCATTTGATTTTGAGTATCTGTCGATATCGAGTCCCGATTCGATACTTCATCAAAGCATTAAAAAAGAAGAAATGAAGGGAAAACATGTCCAAGATTACCTTAATTTCTTTTTATTATTATTTAGGTATGTATTTTTTTCTGTATTTATGTCATTTTCTTAGTTTATCTGCCAAAAAACATCACTTGTTTAGGAAGTACATTAATAAAAAACGTGTAAATATTATTTTGTTTTCGTGTTGTTTGCTGGTTGAAATCACGCAAGATTTTCATGCGTAAAGTATGTGTTGTTGACGCACGTTAAAAATGTGTACTTTTCGTGTGAGAGTCGCACGTAATGTTGCGCGTTTGAGGCACGCTTTGGGTTCCATAGCCACGGTGCCACAGCAGGCTTTCTCCGCAGCACCACGAAGCTACCAGCGTGTTCAGCTCAGCTGCTGCAGAATGAGAAACTCTGACGTTTTGTTGTCGGCAATTTCTCTGTTTATTAACGTAATTTTCACTGTTGGCTGGCTCCGTGTTTTTGTTAGAGATGCCGCTGTGAACTGGGACTTAACCCAGACCGATGATTCGCAGTGGCGACGCCTGAAGGGAAAAAAGCCGAAGGAGAAAGTATTTCGTTTTGAAGGCTGCTTATCATGCAGCTGTCTTTTCCAGCATGTTGAATGTCCAGTATGCACACAATACAAGTGGCTGTTGCACTGCCTTTGCTGTCCGGTTTAAAATACCACCAACATACAGATATTTTAGCTCTCCTGTGGAGACAAGTTAGCTCTGCGTTAGCCTGCTAGCTAACAGCTGTATGGTGTCTGAATCCCCACCTACCGTACATTGTGTGACGTAATGGTGCTGTTTTTGGCCAAGAAAAAAATAATATTGATACAGAGGAACTTGTTAAGATATCAGAATGAATTTAAAATGTCATTTTTGTTGTTTTATAGGGTTAAATCCGATCTTTTTCAACCGATTTCGAGTCCTTTGAAAGTCACGTGATCGGGCCCGATTTCCGATCACGTGATCGGATCGGAGCATCCCTACCAACAACTCCATAGTACAGTGAAATGTATTAATCAGGCAGGCGTGGCCTAGGTATTGGGTGAGAGTTCTGTAACTGTGTTTAAAAGCTACTTTGTTGCTGATTTGCCATGGCAGCTTTAAAAAAATACTAAAATGATTTTTTGTCCATTTTGTGTGACTCTAGCACACCTCTGACTACAGCATCATTTAACCTTTTTATTCTCCCCTTCTGTTTTTGTTTTAGTAACAACTTAAGTATATGTACACGCACGCACGCACACACACACACACAGTTCTCTGCAGGTGTGTGCACCTTTAACAGTGTGACTGTCCCCTTTTTCCATGTCTTGTGAAGATGCACAGGCAGCACATCCACAGCAGACGTACAGTTCAGGACAGCAGCAGAAATCTGGTCTTTTCAGCTAGTTTGGCAGCCTGGTGCAGCATACAGATGAGCTCAAGTTCAAGGACTCCTCCACTGTAAAAAGATCTTAATGAATTCTTGGCACTGCAAATCACTGCTAGCTTCTCTCAGTGTTATTAGGCTGGAACACAAAGACTTTGTCTTTTCACTCGACCAAAGAACCAAATCAGTCTTCAACTTCAACATACACTTTTATGAAGACACACACTTCACAGATGTTCATCACACACCCACAGTCACACTATGTGTGTTTTTTAATACTGATCCTGCTCCCATACAAATATGCTTCTTTTTTCCATGTAGCAGAGCCGATGGTTTGATTTGATGTGATTGAATGGCGGTCTCGCCCACTCCGTCTTCACCTCCTGCCCTCTCCAAGAAATCTCATGTTCCTCCCCTCACTTTTTTGTGTCTCTTGTCTTCCTCTTAGCCTTCCTTTCCTTTATGACTCCTTCCTCACTTTTCTCTGTTTCTTTCTGGTTCGGGGTAAAGGAGCACATCAGCAGCTGCTTGTTTCACAAACTGCTCCCATTCTGTTCAAAGGGAGTTGCCTGATTGCTTTATTTAATGAGGATTTTTCTGATTGTATGTCAGGATCTCAATGCAACCCTGAAATTCAGATAGACTTGAGTCAGCAGTGTTGTAGATCATGAACACACACACACACACATGCGCGATGCTCCCTGTTCGATGCCCTTCCTCCGTAGCTGCCCATCAGTAATGCCACCTCCAGCAACATACATACATCACTGGTGTGCAGCACACTCTGTCATGTGTGAAATGGGCTGAAGCTGATCCCTGCCCTGGGTGAGCAGGAACCAAAGTGTTTCAGCAGATGAGAAGAGAGCACGTCTCTGAAGGAGGGTAAAAAACCCCTACAAGGGACAGGAGGTTAGAGAAAGTGAGCTAGAAAGACAAGAAGAGCAAAAGGCTACAGTAACAGTACAAGGCGAGTTGGCAAACACGAGGTTTTTAAAGCCAATAAATGAGAGGAGGAATGACAGGAAGTCTGAGGCAGATGAGATGAAAGGAAAGTAATGTGGGAACAGGAGAGAAGTGGTTGGAGGATGAGAAGAGGAGGATGATGAGGTTTCAGAACAAATAAGGATTAAGTAGGAGGAAAAAGCAGCAGAAAATTTATATATTTGGTGAACTGAATGTTACTTTTTTGACTAGTTTAAATGTATTTAGCAGAAATTCATTTAGGGTGTTTAGTCAGTCTTTTAAATGTAAAGCCTGACGCCTAATTTATGCTTCTCCGTCTGCATCGGTACAGAGACACGCAACGCCATTATCCGTCGTTTCGAGGGTTCTCCAACAGGCTCGCAAGGATGGGCGGAATCGAGCCCACTATTCTAATTCCCTTTAAATTCCTCAACGGCATCGCCATTACCTCTCAAAAAATAAAAAGAGAGCCGAAGATATCTAGCGGCAGACATGGAGCAGCTTGAAGAGTACCTCGTGGAAAAACTCCAAAAATATGAACGTTTATTCACCCGTGACTGGAGGAGTATAAAGAAACGCAGCAAGCATTTTCTTTGTGGACGGAAATGATGGGAAACGTGAGTTTAGAGGTGGCGAGCGCATTAAGAGGTGGAGGAGAATGAGGGACAAGTTTGTCCGTGTTAAAAACTCTCTGAAATACAAAAAACACACAATAGTAAATGCACCATCTTGGACCGGATACATGAGGATACCCCAGAAAAGCGCTACGCCCTCTGCTGTCCTGGTGGAGAATTGCTGTGCAACACTCCCCAGCAGTTATTTTGTTTTATGAGACAGCCTAAATATCTCCATCTTTAGACGTTTTATTGGATGTAAGAAGATGTTGGAATATTAAACTTAATAGATTAGGGCAGAGGGATACAGTCTTGAAATGAAATGGTGATATCTGGGGACTTTGTCATGATGCATATCTCACTGTTTAGCTGCTGAATGTTTAATTCAAAGCAGCAACCTGAGGCGGTGGTGAACTGTGACTCTGACATCGGTTCTAGAACCCTCGTTTCCTTCACACAAAGACAAACTCATCTAAATTTGCAGTCTGGCAGCATGTTTAAAATCAGTAGGTTATCGTGCAAGTGTAATTACTAAAGTAAGCAATATAGCGTATGTGGCGGGAGCTGGAGCTTGTGTGGAGACACACAACCTCTGACACACGCTCACACCTGAAGCTAAAATACGCTCGTTCTGGGTTTGTGGGAGGAAACCCGGTGATGGGGAGAATGTGAAAACTCCAAAGAGAAAGGTCTCGTTCTGACCTTAGGATAAAACTAAAAACATTTGCATTCTTTATTGTTTGGTCCTTAGAAATGAGAGATAGGGAAAGTTGGGACTGGAGCTGGAAAATGGCTGACGACGACAGAACGAGCGTGGTGAAATGAAGGGAAACTACTTAGTAGAGAGAAGATGAAAAGAAATTTACAAAAGAGCGCAGCAGCAGGGAGGGTAAAAAGACGGGAAGATAAAAGATCATGAATATTGAAAGAGTGAAGGAGAGGATGTGCAGGAGAGGCGAGTGCGTGGAGAGTTTTAGGAGAGCGTAAAGGGTGTGAGGAGAGTGGGACAGAGGGAACGGCTCGGTCGGGGAGAGAAAGTGTGGCACTGCGCCACTCTGCTGCAGCACTGACTGACAACCGTAGCCTGACAACTGACTGTCTGTCTGCTGGCTGACTGACTGGCTGGATGGATGCAGCAGTGTCCCCACAGCTTTGCCCTTCTCCCCACCTCCCTCTGTGTCTACCTCACTCCCCCCTTTCTCTCACAGCAATGCAGAGCTGAGTTTATTCTACGGTTCTCAGATACCTTTGACTTGACTTTTATTTTAGAAAATGTCGCTGCTGATGATGTCGGTTTTTATTTTAGCCCAAACCACACCTCCCTGCTGAAAGCCTCGACACTAAAGGATCAAAGCGTGGACAAATCCAGGCTAAAGGAGCTTTGTTTTCTTCTTCGCTCGTGTAACCTTGAGTTTCTGTCCCTTTTCCCTCTTCAGCTAACTTTGTCAGAGTTTCATGCTAACAAAGTTATCTTTATCAACTTTAACTCTCGAATTGTACCGACAAGATAAAAACACATTTCATCGCTGCTGAAAGTAAGCACAGTGCTCAGAGCGACAGATAGCCCATAAAACACTCTCCCCGCTGCTTGAGCATCATTATCCCTCAGAGTGAAGCCAAAGATAAACGAAGCTGAGATACGTCTGCAGACCTAAAGGCTGATAAAGCGGCTGTAACGTGTCCTCCTTCCCTCAGTAGGTCATACATGATTATCTTCACAAGGAAGGACTCCTAGATGTGGCTGGGATAGGAACGGGGCCTCGGCTTTGCAAACCTGAAGCATTTGTTGGCTCTGCTGCTGCAATGCACCACTATGTTGTCCTCTCTGCTGCCTCTCTCTCTCTCTCCCTCTCTCTCTTTCTGTTTTGTCTCTGTCTCTCCCGCCCTCAGCTCGTCTCTCACCCTTATCTCACCTCACATAACACTCCACCAGAGCTTTATTTTCCTTGCTTGAGGGGAGTCAGACGAGGAGACTTTTACATTAACCGCAACCAGAACCTGTTGTGGGCTTTCGTCTAAATAGGAGTGTTATGTATGTACGGAGGATGCGAAGCCTGTAGAGATAAGCCGGGTTAAATTGTGCATACAAGCTGTAAGCTGGCTCTCGTCTGGGAGTTAATGCACTTTTCTCCTCCTCTTCCTCTTTCGGCATTTTCTCCTTGTTGTCTGACATGTTAAATCAATGGACCTCCATCTCCTACGCATCCTTCTCCTTATGTGGGAGTTTGTTAACTACAGTGCACTTACTCACTGACAGCGACTGTGTTTAATTTTGATCCCAGAGAGCAGCGCACATAGTGGTACTGATGCTTACAAACATCATGTGTGTTTGAGGTGAACCTGTCGCTGCAGCATCTACTAAACGTCAGATATTTGATCGAGAGTGTGCCTTTCGTCATCTGTCTCTGTCACTAGAGATGACTTTGGGTCAGTCTGTGTCTGATTATCCCTGTGTGTGGTGAAAACCTGGATAGATCTAAAGGACACAAAAGTGACACTTTGCTGCAGAAGAAGCACAAATGTCCACTTTAACCTTCAGTCCTGACTTTATTGTTCATGCAGGAGTTTTAACCACCTGAGACTCAATGTCCTCATATGTGGATGTTTTATTCTTGCTTTTTATTGCAGATCACCAAAACCGATCACCTTTAGCTCCCACTGTGTGCCGTGTATTGTCCCACTGCACAGACATGCAGCAGCAAATCATAAACAAACATCTGTGAGTGATGTAAAGTTTGCATCCAGCAACACATTAAATCACGTTGTCGCCCTCACTGTTTGGTGTGTGCTTGCAGAAGGTGTGTTCACAAGTTTTACACAGCTTAGAGCAAGCAAGAACTTTCAAAACAAAATGGTAACGCGCGATATACACTGCCCGGCCAAAAAAAAAAAACTGCCACCCAAAAAAAAAGGTCACACACTTTAATATTTCGTTGGACCGCCTTTAGCTTTTATTACAGCACACATTCGCTGTGGCGTTGTTTCAATAAGCTTCATCAATGTCACCAGATTTATTTCCATCCAGTGTTGCATTAATGTTTCACCAAGGTCTTGCATTGATGATGGTAGAGTCTGACCGCTGCACAAAGCCTTCTCCAGCACATCCCAAAGATTCTCAATGGGGCTAAGGTCTGGACTCTGTGGTGGCCAATCCATGTGTGAAAATGATGTCTCATGCTCCCTGAACCACTCTTTCACTATTTGAGCCCGATGAATCCTGGCATTGTCATCTTGGAATATGGCCGTGCCATCAGGGAAGAACACATCCATTGATGGAATAACCTGGTCATTCAGTAGATTCAGGTAGTCAGCTGACTTCATTCTTGGAGCACATCCTGTTGCTGAACCTAGACCTGACCAACTGCAGCAACCCCAGATCATAGCCCCGCCCCCACAGGCTTGTACAGTAGGCACTAGGCATGATGGGTGCATCACTTCATCTGCCTCTCTTCTTACCCTGATGCACCCATCACTCTGGAACAGGGTCCATCTGGACTCATCACACCAGTTTTTAATAATGCGTTGGACAGTTCTGAACCCAGTTTTAGTCGTTTCTGCAATCTCCTTAGATGTTTTCTCTGCTTGATGCATGCCAATGATGTGACCCTTCTCACACAGACTAATATCTTTTCCATGACCACCAGACGTGTCTTTCCACATGGTTGTTTAAGAAATGAGAAGCAACTCATTGCACCAGTTGGGGTTCAATGAAAACTGGTCCCAATCAACATCATTTTACCCAAGGTCTTCTTGTTTCATTAAAAATCCAAGTAAGAAAAAACCCGCAGCAGAGGCTGAACTTTGTCGTTGGACATTTTATATATTTTTAACCTAAAAATATATGTAAATAATCCTGTTTAAAAATTTCAAAACCATTTCTTTGCTTTTTTACATTGACTCTTTTACCATTTCAGCTCTTGGATCACACTGGGGTGTTCATTACTACAGCCAAAAATAACATCTCTATTCAATAGTTGGTGCAAAAAAGTCATCATTATTCATTCTGAGCATATATTTGATATCATAAAACTGGCATTTTTTACATTTTAAAAGGAAATCAGTTTTTGGTTCTTGCCAGCTTTGCAGCACTGGAATAAAACACACCTGAGCTGGAGTAAAAGGGAGAAGTTGAGAGGAGGTGGAGGTAGTCTGCTCTGCAGTGAGTGAATGTTTCATCGTGCTGTCAGAGGGAAGAGAGAGTGATGAAGCACAGCTGATGTTGCTTCATCAATACTGGGAAGCGTCAGCATTGAAAGCTCTAAATAATTAGAATCAATAGCTATTGAAGAGACATGTTTCTGGTAGTGTTGACACGGCGTCTTTACAAATTAGCACAACAACAGAGATGCTTCATGGTGTTTAACATCACCTTCTCCTGATAAACTGAAAGTACATTTTATCTAGGATTTAAAAAAATACAGGAACCACAGTGAGCTTCCTGAAAGATACGAAATTATTGATTGAGTTTTGACCTCAGTTTACGTCAGGTCAGCCTCAAGTAGAGAGAAGAGACTAATATTGAAATCTGTGCAGTCGTGTCTTCAATTAGAGATGTTAGAGAAGACAATGGAGAAAACATTTGATGCAGAGGCGAGAGTCCTGGTGGATTTGGAGTGAAGATGTTGGAGTGCAGGCAGGTGTCCAGATAGTGATGAGGGCAAGAGGATCTTTCAGCTCCTCCAGGTGGTGAGTGCTCAGGTAATGTGCAGGAGTTGAGAAATGAATCAGAATCAGAAAGCCTTTGTTGTCACTGTATGTGAATACAGTAGTAAGGCCTTTTCCACTCTCGGATATTCAGGGTAATTTTACCAGAACTTTACAGCATGTGTCTCCACTTCAGCGGGCCGGCCAAAAGGACCTTTTTCTGGAACCAATGGAGTACTCGAACGGGGCCTGGTAGAGTCACTGAGTGGAACTTTTGGTTAAATCATGCTGATTGGTTGTAACTCAGTAGGAAATGACATCGGTAGACATCGCCAAAACAACCGGGATTTACAACATTTGAAGAGTTGCTGGTGAAGCGGAATAGAAGGAAAATTAAGTAAGCAGCGTTCACGGTGCTTTAAAATCGTCGTTTCTAAACTCTCAACATGGAAGAATGCAACAGAATTCCCCCCAAAACAACATAATTCATGGTGCTTTATTGCCTCACAGAGCACCGTAAAAAATCTGCTTCTTCTGGTCACTGAACGCCACTTTCTACATCACACAGCAGCTCTCCCGGTCCTCCGACAAGATTAAATTTCACAGTACTCCAACAGAGTAAAACTTAATGTTATTAATGTCCGTGGATACTTTTTGGCGCTGATCAGTGACATCATCACTGCCAAAGCAGTCGTGATATACTGACGTCTGTGCAAAGTCCTGAAAAGACTGAATGTGTAAGGAGACACAACAGCTGAGAGGACCGAACCACCGTATCTCCTGGTCACTTTTCCCACTCCCAGAAATTACCCGGACCTCCTATAGTGGGAACATGGCTAATGAAAATGGATGGTACTCAAACGGCCGCGAAATGTACTACACGGCAATTAGCCGCCGTTATAGTGGACAGGGTCCTTTCCATCGGCAGCCAAGTGTGACGTTTTGGCCCAGAAGCAAAGGGACGCTATCATTGCTCCTTGAGTCTATTTTTGACTCGATACGCTTCTAAAACACGTCAAACTTCGCAGTTTAGATCGGGACAAACAGGAAGTCAAACATGAAGACAGTGTGAAACATCCGGGAACTTCCAAAATAAAAGTCACGTGCAGTACGTCATTACTTGTGAAATCCCCGTAGCTGATGTAAACTGATCAGAGACTTCTGAAATCACGTGTGCTGTTGCAATTCTCCCGTAATTTCGTGACCTCATGGGATCAGCTGTGTGGAACGATTTTGCTCCCGTTATGCGTCAGAAGCGCTCCCGGGTGGAAGGGAGCTTGCAGGCAAAAGGCTGCTATTTCGTTACACGCCGCTTTTGGAGCCGGTGGAAAGCCGGGGTTACAGAAAATACCCAGCCAGATAATGAGCTGATGAGTGTCATGTGTGTCTGCTCACAGAAGGGTGGTCCCGCCCACAGGAGAACTGCTGCAAAGTAGGGGAAGGAAAATCAGAAAACCCCATGGCCATGACTATACCACGTAGACACCCACTATTTAAAATCAGTGTCGGGCTAGCATTTGGTATCTGGGTCTTTAATGTGCTGGTTGACTTAAACTTAAACAACTGTTATGATGTTACATTTACGATCCACCAATACAGCCCACATGGAAACCCCAGATGTCAGTGTGAGCCAGGCTAGCCGGCCTTGTGAGGAGCATCTGAAAGCTGATTGGTTAAAATAAATCTGTTTTCTTGCTACAGTATAGATAATGAAGGCCTGCTCTGCTTGTTCTGAAGGCCTTGGACAGATTAGACTCCCCATGGCAACACGCAGAGACCGAAATCTTATTGGATAAAACATGGAATATCCACACAAGTGTTCGGGACTCGGCACAGCCAAGACAAAACGTTCCTAAAATGAGGAAAAGACTATTAGTCAACAGAAAGGTCCCTGCTGGCCCTAATGCACCACTGGTTAAAGTTTCTTCCTTGATGTCTGACCAAACAGTAACTATGAAAGCAGAAGACCAAATCAAGCAGGGAGTGAGGAGAAAAAAGTGATACTTGAAAACCTGACAGTGTGTCTGTCAGCTGGTGGTATGGAGGGCTAGAAAGCATTTGAGGTTTCTGTTTGATGTGGGTCAAAATACGCCAAAGTGTTCTGCTCTTTAGCTTTAAAAGTGTTGCAAATGGGTTTTCCTGTAAGCATCAAAAAATCTTCTCAAGCCTTCTTCCCATATGTGGAAGGTAAAAGGTCCACATAGTGTCAACCACAACTTGGAGATCCAATTTGGCTCCTCCCTATGCTGCAAAAAGCATATGGTGCCGTGTTGTGCAACATTAAGTCATTAAAGGTAATACGAGAATGCTTTCAAACAATTCAGCCAGCTGAGATAAACAGGCTGCCAGGGAAAGTCTGCACCCATAAATAGATTTTTGAAGAGATGCTGTACCAAACAAACTCTGTGGAAGTCAGATAAGACGTTTTAACCCAGGACTTCACCTACGTGTGCCTGACCGAGTCCATCATGCTTACACACGTGTCTTTCTGACTTCTGTCGGCCAAAGTCAGGACCTAAACATCAGCTTTAGTGCTTCTGTTTCTTGCTGGGTTTGGTGTTTGAGACGATTTCTCCCACTCTGTTTGCAACTGTCTCTCTTGATTTTTTTAATCCTCATTACCTCCAGCTCTGTTTCTCTCATTCTATTTTTCACTGTTCCTTTCCTTCCTCCATCATTAGTCTGCCCACGTGTCTAGACGGAAGACTTTAGCTGTGAGTGTGTTTGCTATCTCAGTGTAACAGCGTATGTACTAAGTGTGTCTGCTTTGTTAAGAGCTTTAGGTCTAATTTCAGTCATCCCACAGTTATTGCTCGTCTTTATGGAGCAGAGAAGGATTCTGTTAGAGCTTATTCTGCATCACAACTGTGTCTTTATATCAGCTATGAATAAAACAAATCTAGGTTTCAAATATGTAAGCAATAATTATTACTGGTAGGTTATAAAAAGAACTAGCTTTCATTCCCAGTTAAAAGATTAAATGCCTTTTTTAATATGTGCAGTGATTCACACAGTTAATCAAGTTCTTATTTCAATTTTAGCATCAAATGATCACAAACACAATGTAAAAGTTGAAAAAGTATAATTATTATTACTAATATTAAACATTTTGTCAGACGGACGTTATCTTGCTTTCCTTTTCTGGAGGCTAAACTCAGATCTTGATGGAATTTTAAGGCTCTGGGTGGAAATGCCCCCATATGCCACCATCAGGACTCTCAGGTGAACCGATCAGGGACTGGTGTTCTGCCATAAATCAAGAGCGAAAACTAAAGAAGGGACAGAGTCCCTGAAATGTGTTTTTTCCCCCAAATATCCAATTTTCCTTTTTGTGTAGCTCAGCTTGAACCATCATTACTTATTCCTGCTTCATGCACATGTTCCATGTGAGTCATCTCTTCAGTTCAATCCAGTTTATTTATATAGCGCCAATTCACAACAAGTGTCGTCTCAAGGCACTTCACAGAGTAAATATTCCAATTGAAGCTACTTATCATTTCATTATTACAATTAGTTAAAAGTTTCCTATGTAAGGCAGATTATGGAGTCACTGACTTGTGTCAGAGACTTTACAGCAATCTCCATACTAAGCAACTGGCCCAGATTAGAACACCAGCACAGATATAGGAGCTGAAGATACAGACTAGCTGTCAGATGGGAAACAACATTGAACTTTAGGGGTGTTTGCTATAGCAAAAATACCAAAGCACAGTAAAATTAACGTACTGTAAAATCAGTAAACACTTTTACAAGTTACTGAACAATAAATCTACAATAAACTTTTCTTTAAAAAGTATTTGTTTTATAACATTTAGTCCAAATAACATTTAAGAACAGATCTTAATGAGTTTTTGCAATTTTGCAATGGTTCATGTGGAGCAAGTTTTCTTGCTGTCATGTCATACAATTATTTAACACAGTGGTTCCCAGACTTTAATAGCCTGGCAATTCATCCTATATATGATAAAATATAGTCTGGCCATGGTCCATTGATGGCTCTCAGTTGTGGGGCGGGATCTATGGTTGTCTTTCAAACTGTCTCCACATGCTTGAATAACAAACAATGTGACTTACTCACCGCTACGGTTGTCAGTCAATGAGGCAGTCCGCCATACTCCATCAAAGAAGATGCAAATACTGAACATCCTTAAAGGAGTCATCACCTGAAATCTTCACTTTTCCACTTGAAAAAATGTCTATAATGGCTTCCTAATGATTTTTCACTGGCTGAGAAGCCGATATTTAACATTGAAGCGTTTGTTTAATCTTGCCTTCTTCAACCAGCTCACATGCACCCCACGAGCACGCGCACTCCAAAACGAGAACTTGAGTTCTGGCCTATATGTCGACACAAAGGTTGAATATAAACAAATATGAACCAGCAGCGAACAAACCAGCACAACAAAGCTCATTTCATAACGTGAAACGCATAAATTATGTCTTACCGTTGACGACTCATGTTATAATCCGTGTTATGGGAAACAAAACTCCGATCGGTTTGTGTATTCCATCTTCACAAAAGCATAAGAGCCGATGCCTGGCTGTTAGCTTGCTTTGTCCCAACTCAACAACATGCGAGGGCGCCATTACGCACGAGGCGAGGGCTCGTTCATACTCGGTTAGATCCCGTAGGTCACTGCCAGGTCGGGTTCAGTTATAACTTTTGTTGTTTTGGAGCAAGATGCTGAAGCTGCTTCCTGCTTCCTTCCACCAATCAACGCGCTCCTCAGTCCCGAGCGCGTCCGAGACAGCCGAAATATCGCGTGTGATCTCGCGAGAAAATTTGCCCTTTACAGTAAAGGTTTAAAAAATCACATTGTTTATTTATTTTCCCAATACAATTTATTTTAATGGTCTAAAAGACTATAATAGGACGTAGATATCCATGGTATTATAGGTGATGACACCTTTAAAGAAGATGTAACATCCTGCCCACCAAACAGATAGAGCGCTGTTATTGGACCGGTACCAGAGGTCTTGGTTCCAATGGAGCATGGCTAGACTGATCATTTTGCTTCGGCAAACTGACGGTTTAGATTCAAGGCTAAGACTTTTCAGCTTCAGACACAAAACACCTGTCAACACAAGCGACCCCAGATATCTCTGATTTAACAATACAAATACAAACATGCTTCAAAAGCTAAACAAGTCAGGGCATTAGGAAAACTGCTTCAGCTCGTATTTACTTATATCAATGTATGAGCTTTTGGTTGAGGTTTTGTAACAATTATGCTAGAAATATAGCTTCAGCAATTATTTTTCAATTTTATTTGGATTTCTGAAAATCATCTGAAGACCCCCACAGTGGGGTCCCGACCCCAACGTTTTGAACCACTGATTTAACACGTTACAAAAAACACACAACACATTTCTCAGAATAATCATAGACTCATCATATGTCTTTAACCCATCTGATTTTAGTTTTTGTGAATCTGAAACTGCACAAAATATCAACAAATGACATTGAAACTTTGTTGGAAAGGACTTAAACCAGTCACAGACTCAACCTTTGTTATAAAACCTCATAGTCAGATGGATCCCACCCCCTTAAATACTCAGAAACAGTCGACAGAGGAAATGACTCCACACTCAGACGTACACAAGTTTTACAAGTTAGCGTTTGGGCCTTTCCTGTAAAAGATCAGAATGGCTAACGTTCAAGATGTTTAGAGGGACCTAAACAAAGTACTACAGTTTTTAGTCGATGGTGCCTCCAACAGCATAATACATGATCGAATTTTCAGAAAGTGTTTGTCCTTTACTTTCTTTTCTCCTCTCTTTTTTCTTGTCACCTTTTAGACACTTCTGCTGGCCAATTAGAGATGTGTTCTTTCTAACTTTGTCTGCAAGCTGTTCACTGAGTCTGGCTCAGCTCTGGTCTGTTTTTGGTGCCACCAGTGTTGGCAGCTGCTGCTGGTTTTCATCTAATAGTCATTATTTCAGTTCCAGCTGCGGTGCTTAGGAGAAAGTACTTTTATCAGGAATTAGTGTTGAGACAGATCTCCATAAAAACAGGTGTATGTGAGCGCCTGACACCAGTTAAGACTTTTAGAACGTTAACATGCATTGATGAAGTCTTAAAAACAATTATCCCATTGTATGAGTTTGTTACTAGAACTGTGAGTAAGGATCTAAGTCTTTATATATATATAGTCACAACTTGGTTGTGACTATAGACTATAGACCCCCCCACTATTGCCTCATATTTCTTACACTTTCTGACTCAGAAACAGAAATGAGAAGAAATGAGACAAAATTGTGTTGTGTACATTTTTCCAATATGTCCAAAATTCCACGGACTTGAAGGCAAAACCCTGAGACGCCCAAATTAACAGCTTGATTTGTGACTTTGTGAGTAAAGTGTGGCTCTGGTGGAGTGGGAGAGTTAGGACTGGTCTTTCTCTAAAGAGGACATGTTATGTTTCTGATCAAACAAGTAATAATAAGTCTATGATACGTGATCATGGAGTTTTGGACACAAAGTCTCGCTCACGTAAAGCTATGGAGTGTTCCTATGGGGCAGTAGAGACCCACATGGCAGCACAAAGCTATGCAAAAGGTGAGTTTTACATAATATGTCCCCTTTGATGCAAATAAGCTGCTGCTGGTCATGCCTACCCATCTCCTGAGTGGCTGATATGAGGTGAGAAGCTCAGATATCCGGGAGGGGCTTGGAGTAGAGCCGCTGCTCCTCCATGTCCAGAACATAAAGGTTGGTTTACGCTTGACGCGTCTGCGAGGTTCAACATTTTACGTCATTTTTTGTACGTCATTTTAGCAACCACGCCCCTCCACATGTCCTCTACGTGGCCCAACGTTTCCGCACCTAGGAAATTTTCTAACTTCACAGACGGTCCCGCGCGGAAAAACATGGCGGACTGGCAAGAGCTCGTAGTGGCGGAGGTTCGTAAATACAAACATCTTTATGGTTTGGCCCATAAAGATCACCGTGATAAAATATTGTTAATAATTCATGGAGAGAAATTGCTGTCACAGTCGGAAAAGACGAGGAAGCAGTAAAAAAATGAATAAAAAACAGTGATTTCTACTTCTATGGTGTAGTGTTGGATGCATGCCATAGAGCCCCATGCTGCCCCCTACACTCTGGGAGAATATTGGCTCACAGCGGAGACAAGCTGCAGAAGGTAGGAAGGAACCATAAACGGTGCAAAGTCCGACGCACGTTCCATCCGTGCAGAATGTACATGCGTCAAGCATAAACCAAGCTTAAGCATCCCTAAGCCTCAACAGGTAAGGGGGGTTTCTATGCTAATTTTACTTCTTGTGAGGTGATCAAAAGGGACATTTTCAAACGGCTCATGATTCATAAAACCAAAATCAGACAGAAAATGGACGGGTGGTTTTTATTCATGTTTGGGGTGTTTATAGAGACAGTAGAGACTCACATGTCAGCAAAAGTGAGTTCTGCATAATATTTTGTCCTTAAATCCTGAAGCTACGATCAGCTCTGCTTTGGGTATGGTGCTATTCAATATTTATGTACCATTACATTTTTCCTCTGATTATATCAGTGTTTATGTTGTGTTCATCTCAGAGTTCAGCCTTATACAGAAGCTAAGGTTGGCAGCAAAAGGCTGAAGGTGCATATACTGTAGATCTTCTAATAATTTATTTTCCTGAGGTTTTAGGTTTTTATTGGTGTTTTAAACATCAGTGTAGCTTTGCCCCCACTGTTTAAAGTCTGATGCAGTTTATTTAAGTTCAGCAGGAATTACAGTATGCTGCTGATTACAGGCTTCGAGTGACATTTACAAGCAGGAGTTCATTTGGGAATTATTGTTTTGCTAAAATGAGCCTCTGACATTTTTTACTGAAAGTAATATGATGACATTTTGTTTTTTAACTTGTCGTTTTCTTTCTCAAAGAGACTATGTGGAAGTTTAACAGCTAATACAAGTATAGAAATTTAAAATGTATTCCTCATACATTCTACTGCAATGCCCTGGTCCTGTAGAATGAGCCCTGGCATTTTTACTGTGATTGCCTCTGTAGGCCTGTAAACTCACAGAAAAGATTGTGTTCGGGTCGAACAAGCAGGCTTCCCCAGTGTCCTCCAAAGGCAGCGTAATGCGTGATGACGTCATGCGCGCTCACGCGCCCGCAGCGTTTGTTTGCTAGCTGTAGCTTAGCGGTAGAGCGAGAGGTGGTTTTGGTAGCTCTGATTCAGCCAAAAACAAGAGGAGAGCTGCTTCAAGCACCAGCGAAACTCCAGCCCAGACCCCAAACAAGACAAAGAACCCAAGAGTGTATTCCAAAACAAACAAAAAAGGGCAAAACTTGAGTCTGGTCGCCGACGACAAAGAACGAGGATAAACATCAGTCCGGCCGGCATTTGAAAAGTGGAAAATGCTGAGACAAAAGACCTGCAGTTGGCATCATTGTTGCTGGACAGGTAAGAAATTATTACTAAACACGTGTGGGGTAAGGGTTGTGGGTGCTTTCAAAGCAAACCGGGGGCTTACGTATATTATAGTAGGAACATTTTAGGCAGCTTGTTTAGTGTGTCTCCGTCAGAGTCAGTGGTCAGGATATTAGTCTTATTCTTATTTTTACTTCTCAGCGCACTGGGACTTTTTTCTAGGGCAGGATGAGTTCTGGTACTATTACCGCTCATTTATTAGTGGAAATCTCTGAGATTTCTGCAAATATATGTCCATCTCCAAGTAAACACATTCCCCCCCAGCACCGCTGACCCGCCCCTCCCAATAGGCAGAACACATGCTACAAGAGGGGCCACAATTTGCACATTAGGATGCGCATTTGGAGAGGATGTGCGCCGCGCGTACAGCTCAGTCAGCTCCCGGCAGCCCAGGCAAGAGGAGAGAGAGAAAAAAGACGAGTTATCCGACACCGTGCACGTTCCCTCAATGACTGACAACACGCAGCATCTGACCAGCGTCAGATGTGCCGACAGACAGGTGGATACATGCAGGTGGAGAAGCACAATAGACCAGGAGCACAAATAAATAAAAAGTCATAACCAGAGGAGTGTGTTGTTGGAACAAAAAAGAAAAACTTTGTGGGCATAAACATCCCAGCTTCTGTTCATGAGACAGAAGATAGGATAATTGTGTCTGGATGTGGAGAATAAATTATGCAGCAGCCCTGGTTATCATTTATGAGAAGTCTTGGTAAATGCAGAAACATGCAGAGCTTTTATCATTTGATTCATAGCCTATGTTTTTGTAATTGATGTATTCTGTTTGTTTTTGTAGCATCAAATCGATGGAGCTGAAGATGAGGAACAAGCCAATAGTTTGGAAAACAGTGTGTAAGTAACAAATTATTCTCATAGAAATGCAATGGCTATATGTCAGGATATATAATCATGTTTGCTGCTGTTTTTACTTCCAGATTAGAGCTGGAAAGAGAAGGAAGGAGCTTTAGACCCGTATGATTCAGATTATGTATCTCCAATATCAATAAGGTATGTTTTATTATTGTTTTTTTAATACCGTAGTAACATCCCCACTCTCACTTTCTATTCACTGATTATATAAAATGTATTTTTCTTGTGCAATAGGTGTGCATCACAGGATAAGGTTGACCAACTTCCTTGCATTGGCCTGGATGAAGCTGACAATTATAACAATTATAATTATTATATAACAATTATAATTATTATATAGGCTAACAATTATATGTGCTATTTTTCACTCAATATGCTAAAATTCTGCTTACAATAGTGACCTGCACAGAACCCAACTAATGCTGCTACTCTGTGTGTATATTTGCACATATTATTATTGATTTTATATTTATATTATTTCTGCATTATTTTTTGTATTCTTTTACGTTTTGCACCAAAGGGAGTGGCACTCCAATGTCGCTGTACCCTGTACAAAATCAATAAAGGCTATTCTATTCTATTCTATTCTATTCTATTCTATTCTATTCTATTCTATTCTGTATTGGACATTGCTGATTGTGTGGAGGCAGATTTGAACGACAATTTAGAAAAGCCATCAGCAGCAGGACTGACTCAGCTGTTGTTTTCATTCAGGAGTGTGCACTTACAGCATGCATGCCTCGTGCACGAGCTTACTATTGAAGCTGCAGTTACACATTTGGCCTGAGGGGGCAATCGCGAGCATAAAAAATTCGAAGTCCACATAGTCCCTTTAAACACATACATAAACCTAGAAGAGTGCAGTCACACCTTCCACACCAGGGCACGTCTTCTGTTGTTTAAACCTGATAGTGTGACAGCCTGCTGAGAAGCTGCTTAGATTAAATCAGGGATGGCAGGAAAAACTAATCTACGTTAGTATTTTGTCTTGATATTTTTGTAGTGATTATTTCTTTACAGTCATGTTTATTAGTTCAAGATGGCCACCACAGCTGACTGATACTAACAAACCCAAAATTGGTCATAACTCTGTCAGTTTTTGGATATATTGAGCTAATATCTGGGGTGAAAGTAGCCCCGAGTCATTCACCTCATGTACTGCACATTGTACATACATTTGTTTTGTTTAAACCACAATCCAGATTTCACATTTGAGGAAAAACACAGACACCAATTTACAAATTGTGATTTTGTCACACTAGAAAAGACATGATTGACCATAAAAAGCTGCACACCAGGCAGATTTAGGATAAATATTTTGTACCAGAACACACATAGACACACGTTTACTTGATCGATCAGTTACATGATAGATTTAAGGACAGCTAGCTAGTAAACAGTAGCTAGACAGGCAGTGCTGCTATTAAAGCAGAGAAGAGCTGCTACAGAACCCTGGAGGTCTCATACACCACAAGCTGGATATTACATTAACCTTCAGAAAGTAAGGCAAACTTCATGGTGACAGAATAATTTAAATACTTTTTTTTTGTTTTTGTCAATGAAATGTTTCTTTGTGACTGTTTTGAGTAAAATTTTAAATAGAGATGTGTTTAATTGCACAGCCCAATCTGATTTTTGCCTGAATGTATTTTGTCGTCCTAGGAGTGTAAAGTTTTATTGTGGGGTCCTTCTTACCTGCTGACGACCTGATTTCCTGTAGTAACATTGGCATGTTTCCTTCCTCTCTGGCTGTATATGGAGCAGGTGCTCAATAAGATAATGGTTAAAGTATTATTTGCGTAAGAATGTGAGTGGGAATGGTTGTTGGAAAGCACCTTGGGGGGTTGTAGAACCCTAGAAGACGTTATTTGCCATCATGATTAATATGTCTTCAATCTAAACATTGGTAGCTTGCTGATGAAGATAATATTTAACATAGAACACTTAAGAGATTAGGCCAGGACCCCCCCTCGCCTCATGTTTATGAGCCCTTTGTCACAGTAACAATTATATCACCAGATAATGAGCGGCTGATTTATACATCAGTCTCTGGGTGCTAAAAAATAAAGCCTCATTATATAATAAATATTCAGATTTCTCATGTGTCTGTTATTTATAGTTTAGCCTGCTGGCGACGACTCCTAACTTTGTAACGCAGGGCTCGTTAACTTTTGAGATTTGAGAAAGTTGTGAAATCTGACAAGTGAACATTTACGCTGAGCCGCTGCCTGCTGGGTCTAAAATAACATCTGAACAGCCAGTCACCTGCTTTATTGCTTTTAATGCTGTTTTGAAGAAAGGTAGAAAAATCTTTCATCATTTGTGGAAATAATTCGTAAAGCAGAGCTGGAGAAGGACATTAGTCTTTATCAAAAGATTCATTTTTTAATGATTCTATAATATCAACAAGATAAGTGTTCACTCTTTGTTCTTGTTGCATTAACAGATTTGATTGATTATGATTGTGAACTTCAGACGCTTCCTCAACAATCTTTTAAAGTCAGCTATCGATCATTTTCATGTTTTTCTTTTGCTCATAGAAGTTAAGCGTTGCTTCAGTAATGAATAATACGGTTAAATGATCCTTTTCTGCATTTTCTGTCGACAATATTAAAATAAGGTTGGATAGTTTATCCAATTCCTTTCCCTTTTGATGAGCTGCGCACCCAGATCAGCTGATCCGCTTGGGCTGACCCACCATGGTGCGCACCGGCACTACAGAGCGAGAGAGATGGGGAGAGGAGCTGCTTTCAGACTAGACCTGTTTACTAAATGAGAGAAAGAGATAAAACTGCAGAAGTAAATATGTTCTAACTAAATCACAGGAGATGTCCAAAATTTTTGGAAGCCTGTGTGTTCATGGTGTATTAAAAATGAACGGCATTTAAGGGAATTAGCAATAATGAGCTATAGGGAGCTAAGCCATCTACTTCCAGACCATGGGTCCACAACTGCCAAAAACAAATGAATAAAAAAGGATAAAAGTTTTTTTCTGATCTTGTAAAGCAGGGGTTCTCAATCCTGGTGCTGGAGGGCCGGTATCCAACATGTTTTCATTGTTGTTCTGCTTCAACACGCTTGATTCAGTGGTTGAATCACCTGTGCAGCAGCAGGCTCTGCAGAAGCCTGTTAATCACCTGCTGATTAAAATCAGGTGTGTTACCATACCATACCATACCAGTTTATTTGTTCGGCGCATTTAAACACAGCATGAGAGCTGAACAAAGCGCCTTACAGTAGAAAAACAAGTAGAAATAAACAATTGCAATAGCATGATACCCAAACAAGCAATAAAAGGCAGAAACCAGACACTCACTGTAATTCAATAAAAAATGCTCAAATCAACCATAGGACTAGTAAAAGCAGTAAAAAATAAATATTAAAAAAAACTAGCGCTCCAAAAATGGGAGCAGTCGTGACAATAAAAACTACATCTCAAAAACAATAACACCAAATGTAAAACAGGTCATTATCCAAAGGCCAAATCATAAAAGTGAGTCTTCAATCTAGACTTAAAGACCGAGACCGTTGAGGACTCTCGTATGGTGAGAGGGAGAGCATTCCAAAAGTGAGGAGCGGCATACACAAAAGCCCGCTCTCCTCTTGTCTTATACTTCATTTTTGGAATGCAGAGTAGTAAGCGGTCAGCTGATCTCAGGGAACGCGCCGGCATGTAGGGTGTAAGGAGCTCTAACAGGTAAGGTGGTGCTAGGCCATTTAATGCCTTGTAGGCAAATAATAAAATCTTAAAACGAATCCTGAAAGTCACTGGCAGCCAGTGTAGACGTGCCAAAACCGGGGTAATATGACAGCGTCTATTTGTGTTAGTTAGGAACCTAGCTGCTGCATTTTGCACAATCTGCAGCCGGTTCAGAGCTGAAACAGGAGCACCAATGAGTAGTGAGTTTGCATAGTCCAGGCGAGAAGTAATAAAAGCGTGTATCACATAGGGTGACCAGATCCCAACTCGCCAAATGTGGGACAGAGACTACTCAATGTGGGACAACGTAAAATTCGAATGCAATGAGATAAAGTTAAAAATGTTTTTTTAAAAAGTCTGTTCTCCAACATCACTGTTAAATATACATAAGATTACTATAATTATTATTATCATATATGTCATGTATATTCTATTTGAATTCAACTTGAACAAGCAAACAGCAAAAGCTTTTTTCTTTGTATTTCACAGTTCCTCTCCTGAATAACTTTATCTAAATTGATTTTAAACCCATTAATTCATTTTACAAATATATACAGGCCCACAATAAAAAAATGTAGGATTAAGCAGCTTTTCAGAGTTTTCATTGAATATTTTCCTCAACAGCATGAAACTATAAAAGTACCAGTAACATTTTTTATATATCTGTTTGTTTTTAATTAATTTTCCAATTAAACCAACATATATCCATACTTTTTTAGTATTTATTTCTTCTTAGTTCAGAAACAAAATTGTGTTTTTTCAAAAATGACAACAAATCTTTTTTAGTAAATATTTATGGGAGAAAAAAAACATTACTAACTTTAATCTGAAGATATTCAGATCTAATAGAGTTTCTTAGAATTACCTTTATCCTCCAAATTCTGAGAAAAAGTAATAAAGGCTCCCATTCAATTCTCTCAGTATTTGTTTAATGTACTTTAAGAGTTTAGCTTGTATCTGAAAGAAAAACAACTCCAGCACCGTGTGTGTGTGTGTTAGAAACTCATTTGGGACCTGTCTAAATGGGAAACCTGCTTCTGACCAGCATTTTTTTGTGACTCTCGGATTCTCAGCTCCGTTTCATATCGCACTCCGCGCCGTGACACAAAAAATGGCTCCTAAAACACAAAGACTCTGACAGAGTCTCTCTGAACACTTTTAACCCACAAGTTTATTCTAACAGCATTTTCTCCACCCCGCTCATCCTTCCTCCGTGCTTGCTGACGCTTCTGCTT
This sequence comes from Aphyosemion australe, assembly GCA_006937985.1. NCBI lineage: Eukaryota > Metazoa > Chordata > Actinopteri > Cyprinodontiformes > Nothobranchiidae > Aphyosemion > Aphyosemion australe. The sequence goes on along the minus strand of SSNS01000010.1, from coordinate 4,845,947 downwards.
CGGTGGTTCGGGTGCGCGCTCCACGCGCTCCGGACCTGCGTTCAAATCCCGCCTCCTGGTTCGATTGACAGCAACAGGCAGCTCTCTCCACACAGTTTATGCAAGTTGAAACTCCAAATGGGAGACTGTCAATAATGCGGGACATAAGTCTCAATTTGCGGGACGTGTGAAAAGTGATGAAAATGCGGGACTGTCCCGCACAAAGCGGGACATCTGGTCACCCTAGTATCACAGTTTCCAAATGAGGACGTACAGGTTTTAAACGCATGAGGCGGCACAGTTGGACAACTGCATTTACCTGCGGTACCATTGAAAATCCTGCATCTAATTTTACACCGAGGCTAGTGACACACTTCTGGAGTTCACTGTTCAGTGTTGAAGCAGGGAAACAACTAAAACATGCTGGAAACCGGCCCTCCAGGACCAGGATTGTGAAAATAAATTGTTGTAAAGTTTTACATTCTGCTTCTCCAGCAGTTGGCGCTAGTTCAGGTGGTGTAAAAGATCAATGGCATTCCTCGACTGTCAGGAAATTCATTCAGCATAATATGCGGCACACGCTAATTTGTTTTTGTCCAACTTGAAACAGCCATAATACGTCCACACAACTGAGCAGTTCGGGCTTTTTGTGTCAACGTCATTCGCCGTGTCCTCCATCTTTTCTTCTTCTCCAGCGATTTCCTACCTGGCTACAGCTGCACAAACATTAGCCGTTAGCACATCCGGCTGCTGCTGTTCTGTCTGCTTCAGCCTAACTTGACGTGGCTTTATTCTTATTGATTGGTCCAGTGCGGAGTAACTCGAGGAAAATTTGTTTACCAACTCTGTACGTAAATGTCATACCACACAATTTCAGTTTAGACACATTTTGCTGTAGTTTGTTGCACTGGTGTGCCCCTGCTGTCATGGGGAAGCTAATCAAACATCATGAAGAAAAAGCAAAATGAATGGGTGAGTTGCCAAAAGGGTGTTTCAGTGCTTGTGCATTACTGCAGAGTGTAGCGAGAAGGACATTAACCTTGAGTTATTTGTTCTAACTGTGATAGTCTGTGACCTATTTCCTATATATCATTGGCATGCCCCACTAACCATAAAACACACTACATACACACCTAAACCCTACTACTTCCTATTATGTGTGTCTCTTGTTGGCTGACAAGAGTCTGTATCATTCTGTAATCAGACCCTCTGAATTCAGTTTGAGCTCTCACACACAGACATACGTGCACTTATCTAATATGCACAAACACAAGTCTGTACATCCCACAGTGGCTTTATTGTTGGAGTGGGTGTGTCTGCACTCTTAGGTGTGCTCAGTAGACAAAGGCCAGAGAGAACACACACACACGCGCACACACACACACACACACACACACACACACACACACACACACACACACACACACAGATTTCTGTACAAATTAACAACCAGATCAGGGACGGTGTTTTTCAGGTCCAGTAGCTAGTTGCTGAAACTCTTTTCAAACCCGTGTGTTGTTCTGTTGTTCTGCTAAAGCTCGCTTGGTTGTGACAACCCAAGTTTAATCTGGCTGGTAATCAGGTGTCGATCCAATCAGCTGCTCTAGCTATTCAGACATTATTATGACATTTTTAACAGGACTCGGCTTCAGCTGCACAGCTCATGCTGAAAACAAAAAGTGATGTATTTGTTTTAGACCAGGTTCCAATACAGCAGCTACCAATTCTTTTCCACTGTATTAGAGTCTTTATGGTGTAAGATTGTGAGGAAAGAGTTGGTTTGGATCGTCAAATGAAATCTCCAGTCCTGAACCAGGCTGGATCAGGTCGGTCAGACCCTCAGTGGTCTCCTAGCGTCAACGCTGACAAGCCCTGGCTGTCACCGGTAAACCCGACAAACACTGATCCTGTTTGATGTGTTCTTGGCTTGCATGTGATTCCTGAGGCTAGATGTAACGACTGATTCAGAGTAAACAGCAACATGTTTTCTCTTGTTAGTTGACAGATTATTATGGAATTGCTGCACTATTATAGCCTGGCAAGCCATCCTATATATGTGTATATATAGTCTGGCCACGAACCATTGACAGCTCTCAGTCGTGAGGCGGAATCTACGGTTGTCTTTCAAAATGTCAGCACGCAATTGGATAGCGCTAGGAATTGGATAGCGCTAGGAATGTGACGTAATCACAGCGATGGAAAAGCGGGACCCACTAATGGCGTCAATGATTTCTGTCGTTTTTGTATAAAAACATGTGAATATCAGGTGTACTGGGACATTGCACTACTTTGTTTGATAAAAATAAGAAGCCGCTAAGTATAGCAGACAGACTTACGCACATTTGAGTCTAAATAATCCAATGTTGATGACAAAGCCGTTTCAAAAAAACGTGGCTCCGGCGCTGCCGCCATGTTGCTTGGGTTCGCGGCCGCAGCGCTGACGTCATCGGCTACTCCCGCTCTGTGATTGGCCCACAATATAGAGCGCTGTGATTGGCCCAACCAAAACTATAGCGAGTTGTGATTGGATAGACACAGCAGTGGTTTGGGCTGCGAGGGTTCCAATGAAGCGTGCCTAGACCAAACTCTGCAAAGCAAGAATTTGGTCTAGTTCACTAGGCTAGCACTATTATTTACCAAACTAAACATTCACTTCCATTAACTAGAAATGAGTTCAGTGTTAAATGAGTTTGTGGTAATGCATAACCTTTTTCTATATTATGCTGTGGAACTGATACTGGTAATATTTTTTGGTTCAGTGACATTTGAGTTGACTCTTGTTTGAACTTTTTAAATTTTGCATTTGACACAGATCCACCCATACATGCTCCACTAGTCAATCTTTCACTCCATTCCTCCTCCACTGAGGAACAAGACTGCAAGATACTTAAAATCCTGCAGCTCAGAGTTTGTGGTTCGCTGTCTAGTTTCTGAGTCACAACTATACCTTTGGGAGGTATTGGCAAGATGTGTGTTAATTGTGAACAAAATAAAACAAACGTGTCATTTGAACCAATTCAGTTAGCTCCAGACTGAAAATATGCATATTTACCTGCATGTTTGTATTTCCAAATAGTCGCCAACAGACAGCCAATTGAGATGCCGACTTTAGTGAACGACTTGTCGATTATATTACGAACAAACTGGTAGAAAGTTTCATCACAACGAAACCACCTGTACTAATCTTGTTATAATCTGAACATGTTGACACCAGTCAGCTGACCTAGTCAGAGTTATGACAGCAGATTTGCTGCTTTAATACTAAAGATAGTGATCACAAAGCTTTTTATCGATTGCTTTGGCGATCAGATAACTTTGCTGCTTTTCATTTCAGTTATTGACATGTTGGGAGACGTGTGGATGAACCGAATCTGTTTCACTACTCTGGCATTCTGCTTTTCATGTTCAACACCTCAGGGAAAGTGAGGAAGTCTTGTTATCATAAATAATCTTGTGTGAATTCTCTGCGTGTGTTTCGGGGACCATTCGCTCTATCCATAATTCTTTTTACCACTCATGCACCTGGATGTAACCTGCATTATTCATTCTAAAACAAAGCTTAATTAGTCCCATTCACTCAGATCCACTGGCATCTGGAAGACTTTTCTCTCTACTTCCAACACATTTGGTGTGAACTAACCAAGGTCGCTCCAGTAACTTACATGAATTGTTATTGCTTCACTGTGTTTTTTTTTCCACATTCCTTTGGTTTCGTTGGTTTGTTCATCAGGGAGGTTTCGTTAAATAGGCCATTCATCACCTCCTCTGATGCTGTTAAACTCATAAAGGCTGGAAACTGCGTTCAGCCCTTGGGAAGCACACAAGTAAAAGAGCTCCTTAATCCCCACCCAACATACCCAATCAGCTTCATTCTCTCCTGCAGAAGCTCTCATTCAGGCTGGTTCCCACATCTTCCTCCTGTACCAATGAACCTTATTGTCAGAGCTCACCTGGGACTGTATGCATGTGGAAAACCATTACATCTGTTTATGAGACAACTGGAACGCATCTGGGGGAAGCTGGATGCATATGAACCTCATCAGATGTAAATTGTCTAGGATCCTACATTAGCAATAACAGTACTGCTTCAAGCAAGATCTTTGTTTTTGTGCCAAATTTCTTTTCATCATTGAGTCGTACAAGCTGAAAATAAATTGGAAGATGTGGCTTAGAGACATGCAAACAGTAGAAAAACATACCGTCTCAATGGGTGGAGATGGAGCGAATCTTGTGTTTACTGGGAAATGAGGCGGTAGTCTGAGGTGTAGCCCAGAGGAGGAGTTGAAAGTTTTTAGTAACGTGCTCCATAAATAACTACTTTTCCTCAATTATTCTGGTAAACTTTTGTCTTAATCACAAAGTGTAATATTCTTACTCTACAAAGATTGTATTGTACAACTATGTGAAGTCATTACGTTCAGTGGCCTAGTGGTATGAGTGTTCGCCCTGAGACTGGGAGATCGTGGGTTCAAATCCATGGTCGGGTCATACCAAAGACTTTACAAAAAATGGGACCTGTCACTGGGCCTTTCCACCAGACACGTGTCATGTAATGTCCGCGAAGCGTAGTACGCAGCAATTAGCTGATGTTATAGTGGATGGGTGCATTTCTGCCGGTGTAGGTACTGGATCTGCTCGGGTGCAAGATCGGCTCGGGGTCCTGCGCCTGCCGATGACGTCACACTAGATGATTGGCTGAACGTAAGACTTACAGAAGTTACGATACCACGTTCATAAAAGTTACGGTAGCACGTTGACAATGAAGATTTTGATTGGTTTGAACAAAATTGTGGTTGTAGTCCTTGTGGTTGTAGTCCTGTAGTCCAAAACAAACACTTTTCGGGGAAAATATGTTTGTTTTGCCAAAGGAAACGTAAAATAAAAGCAAAAATATCAATTGATAAACAGAGATCCTCAGCAGCTATTGATTTTGATGAAAAGGGGCAAAATAAAAATAAAATAACTTCATTGAAGAAATAGCAAGCAACACTTTGAATGAATGAATGGATTTAAGAACTAACAAAATATACAGAAATGGCTGCTAATTCTGTAAATACATTTACAATTTTTCCACATATAAAAACTGTTGTGCTTTTTGGAAGTCTGCTGTTGGTTTTATGTAGTTTCACATTTTTTTTTACAAAACTACGACAATATGATGTTTTATTAACAAAAACAGTTATGAAGCAAATATTTAGGCGGTAAGAAACAAGACAAAACTGCTAAACTCTTTCCAAAACTTGTGTGTGAAATCCGAGTGGATTTGCCGTAGTTTGACGTCATCATCGGCAGGCGAAGGACCCCGAGCCGATCTTGCACCCGAGCAGATCTGGTACCGACACCGGCTGTGTATGGCGCGGTATGGGGGCCAAAATTAAGCTGCCGTAGGAAGCTATATGTATTCCGAAGCATTGCATTTTAGAAGCGTTCCAGGTACGTAGAGATGCGTCACTTACGCATCAAGTCTAATTTTTATGCTCTATGCTTCCAGAACGCGTCAAGCTCAGCAGTTCAGGTCGGGCAGGACAGGAAGTCGAACTAAGTAGTAAAAAAAAGTACGTCATTAACCATTAAACCTCTGTAGCTGAGGTAAACAGAACAGAACATGAACCACAGACCTTTTTGGATACATGCTGCCATCTTTCTACTTGCTTGTTGTTGCGTGAACTGCAGAAATCATGCGTGGTGTTGCAAGTCTCTGGTCATTTTGTGAGCCCGCAGGACTAGCTGTGTGGAACAATTCTGTTGCTGTTTTGCATCTGAAACAATCCCGATTGGAAGGGAGCTGGTGGGTAAAATAACCAGCGAACTAAAAACTTCAATGTCTTTTGGGGACATTTTGACTTTTTTGGGGGGACCTTTGACTCCTGATTGTGTCTGAAGAGCAGCAGATGTGGAAAACAAGAATATCATCGACTGTAACTGAAAGTAAATCTAAAGCTTCCTCCAGTTGTCTTAATATCCAGAGACCCTGTGTCCACATACATACATAATATTTTATTCTCTTTAATTTAGACCTTTTTGTTATTATTTAGAGACACTTGACACTGACTTTAAGTTTAAAAATGTTACTTATTTCATTTTTTGTGGGAAATTTGTCAACATTTTAATATAAATGTATTTTTATCTATAATATTTTGTTCACATACTTGAGTTGACTAATCTTTTCTTTTAAATCACGCCAAATAGAATTCGGACCTCAGGTTAAAGTTGAATTTAACAATTTAACATCAAGTTGGCCCATGAAAGAGAATAATAAAGTTTAGAAATTCTGACACAGCAGCACCATGTTGATAGAAGTTTTAATTTCTCTGAAGCTGGTTTAAAATGTAGATGGAAGTTCTTGAGATAGATGGGAACAAAAGTAGGAATGAAACAAAATAGTCATTGATTAGCTAAGATTTGCTCTTGATCCAATAACATCTCTCTCTCTCTCTCTCTCTCTCTCTCTCTCTCTCTCTCTCTCTCTCTCGCTCTAGGTGCCATGAAGTAATGTTTGATCATCACTGCTGCTATAAAAGCAAATGAAATTAACTCTTTTTTGTACAATCAACCTTCTTCAAATAGTTTTAGTTTATAGTCTTGTTTTTCCCTTCACTAAATTTCTGTTAAAGCTGATTGTCAGTTATAAAAAATACCAATTTTTTTTTAACCTTTTTTCAGATTCAGACATTCAAGCTTTCTTTTTTTAATTGTCAAGCCCACAATAAATTCTGATGAGACTTAAAGCACCAAATAACAAGGCTGATTAACAAATGTTGTCATTTAGATGATCATCAACAGGTTACTGTTGCACCTCTGAGCCATTTTTATTATTACCACAGGGGGTCGCCCAAGTAAAATACTAAAATCCTGCTATTGCAGACTTTTACCTGTGTAATTATTAAACCTTTATAAGTACTCAAAAAATCAGTCAGTAAAAATGCATCTGAAGGCAACTTAAAGGTCTTTTTTTAAAAGAAGGAACATAAAACAGCATCTGGTTTTAGAGGAAATAGTAGCACATACAAACATGATTCACTTTCTGACACGTGTGTGTGTGCGTGCGTGCATGTGTGCGTGTGTGTGTGTAAAACCCAGCCCCGTTTTCCTGTGCTGCAGATTTGCCTGCCTGACAACTCTGATAAGTCCAGACTATAAAAGCTAGAGCAGCACAAATCATTTCGCTATTTTAACATACACAGGATTACCTAGGTGTACCTGTGCAACCCTCTGTGTGTGTGTGTGTGTGTGTGTGTGTGTGTGTGTGTGTGTGTGTGTGTGTGTGTGTGTGTGTGGCTCATGATGACAGTGATTGGCTAAAGTGCCCTGTGGCTCTAGTTTCCTGCCCTGGCCGATCAGATCTGCTCTTAAACCTGTCGGCTGTTGATGTGTGTGACTTCTGGAGAAGGAAACCAAATGTCTGATAGTGAACCTGCTCTCCTCTCACCCTGTTTGCTTATCTTTATAAATATGATGCTCCTTTTTTTCTTTCACAGAAAGGAACAGATTAGCTCCTCTGTGGAGCTGACGGCATGCTTCATAGCATTTCTCTGTCTGCTGCATGGTTTTTGAAGGTGATTTATTCCGTTGTACAGAAAATCAGCGCCACAGTTTGCTGTAGCAGCATCAAGTCCAGCTTCTGGCTACTGATATGAGTTTTAATATATCAGAAGCATCTTAAAAAGGCCACACCTCTGAAATTCACTGCTTAGAAAATAGCTCTGTGGACAGGCTAATGAGAGGACTTTACTATTGTAATCCTGTAGACCAAAGGGGAAAAAAACTGGAGTTATTTAAAGGGGTCCTAGACGAACCGTTTTTTCAATTGGAAAATGGTCTTTGAGCCTCTAGACAGCATATGTAACTTTGTTGTGGCTCAAAATGGCCCAGCAACCCTGATAAATGGCCACATACAACCCCATGATAAAGCCATACAATGGGAAGACTGGTTTGCCCCTCCCACTTGGCCAGGACATGAATATTAAATGAGCCTCATGCTGATTGGCTGATTTACTCCGAAGGCTCTTTGATGCTCTCCGGCATTCATTTAAAGAGCTGGTTCACTTCGAAACCAATTATTATTTCTGACTATAATCAGTCATGAGTTTTTCATGCAGGCTGAACATGAAAATAGTCTCCTACTCCTATCTCCTGCATTAGCTTCTGATAGAAAATAGACAGAAAAACTCTTGGTTCAGAAAATCCTGACAGATCTACGTCACACACAGGTTGTTGTTGGTTTAGCATCCAGGAAACAGCAGAGAACGTCTCGGCTAGAAGCTAACCATTAGCATTAGCAACTCCACAGCAGAACGCCTTCATGCGTGTGTTATTTGTGGAGATAAAACACCAATGTTTCAGAGCAGACAGAGTCAGTGATAGAGTCGTGTTGCTGTTAGCCAATCAGAGGAGAGATGTCCAAATATCAGGAAATAAGACTCCAAATCCTGTCGTCTGAAGCTATTTTCTCCTCCAGCTAACTTCTATGTCCTCCAACAGGTGCCCTGGAGCTTTTTTCCCCCCTCAGATTACGACTTACAAGGCATTCATTCCTACTAGAGATCACTACAGATGTATATAAGTAAAATTCACCTTTAAAGTCCATTTTCAGGACGTCCTGGAATGTTACACGTGTGCTCCAACATTCTTCTTTGCTGTTTTCCTCTCGTCTAACAAAGGATGTTAGCAGTAGCTCAGACTAATATTATTCTGTGGTTAGCATTATCAGCACCAATGGTTATGTATTGCCAACATAGAAGTGGGTTGGGACATGCAAATGTAAGTGGATGAGTCTATGCCTGACATGTGAAATGTTTCTCTATGGCCATTACAAAATTTACATAGGAAATCAGGTCAGAGACAGCACAGAGGTTTTGGTGCGCTACATTAGACACACCAAGCTGACTATGTTTAACAACAACAACAACAACAACAACAACAAGGTAAATGCTGTTTAGAGATGTAGGACACCTTTAAGAGCTGACAGCAAGGTTGAAGACAGAAGTTGTGACATGAAGCTGGTTTAAAATGTAGATGGAAGTTCTTGAGATAGATGGGAACAAAAGTAGGAATGAAACAAAATAGTCATTGATTAGCTAAGATTTGCTCTTGATCCAATAACATCTCTCTCTCTCTCTCTCTCTCTCTCTCTCTCTCTCTCTCTCTCTCTCTCTCTCTCTCAATAATGATGCTGATTGCTTTGAGTTAATACATGTTAGGACAACACCTTCTGAGGTTAAGGCGTCATACATGATGCTTTACTGATTTTTCCTTCCTCCTGTATGGGACGTTGCTACACACATCAGAATGTGCATACATTTTACAGGTTAGTTTAATGAACAAGAAAAGGGGTTTATTCTCTCATAACTCAGTTTAGGTCCGCTCAAACGTTTGTTGAGATTGTGAGAGGTGTGTCAGGCTGTTGTTGATCAACAGTAACTTAGAGAAAAGCTGAAGGTGACCCCCGGTTGACTAAGAAAGGGCTAACACACTCGTCTCTCCTAAATAAACTGGTCAAGTTTACCCACCAGGAGGCAAAGTGACTTTTCATCCTCCTCACTCAGGGATTAAAGCTTCTCTTGGCCCGTCAGGTCGTGCTGTGTGTTAGCTGGCTGCAGTGTGTAAGGTAGAGATTCAGTATCATACGCTGTCACAAGCAGTAACACACATGAACACACAGACATATGCACATCCTAATGACAGGGTCACTGGCAGGGCAAACCCACAGTGGTGTGTGAAAGAGCTCCCCAGTTGCTCCATTACACCCCCCTCCTGCTCTCCTCACACCTTCTGCTCCTTCCCTCCCCCTGGGCTCCCATTCGCTCCACATCCACCTTTTTTTCTTCTGACACCCCCCCACCACCACCAGGTGCTGCTTCCAGCACGCAGCAGCCTGTGTGGGACTGATAAAGCCTGTTCATGTTATAGGAAGAGTCATCGGGGCAGAAACAAAACGCTGCTGCTGGGTTTAAATCTCAGCGCTGTCACCTGCAAGGAGGCTGCAGCTCCGGGATACAGCGAGAGGCTGTCTGGCTGGATGGGAGGGGGGGCTGTCTGGTAAGTGGTATGCATACTGAAAAGACATTTGCTCTGAAAATCGTGTTAAAATTCTGATATATTAATTGTGTTTCAGTTGGAACATTATGGAATGCTCTATGCAGCAGTACATAATACACAGAGTTTTAATGGCAGTTCATCGTAAACAAATAAACAGATATTTCACCTGCTAAGCATCGATGTTTCTTAGATTATGTAATCTGTAAAAGGCCCAAACAGGTTTGAACAGTCATGACAGGCTAAAAGCTTCATTTCTGCACTTTAAATGAACTCTTAATTTTTTTTATTACTTATTTTTTATTCAAGTTTTCTTTCAGCATTTACAGTGTAAGGGTACATCATTCATACATTAATATACAGTTGTTCTCATGTCAATGTCCTTCACCTTCCTCTTTCCGTCCGTCTCCTCATCGCCTAAATTCTTGCAGCTTTTCTCTCGCCCGACTCGCCGCATGTTAGCTGTCGTCCTCGGGTACGTCCGCTCCTTGGTTTGTGGCCTGCCTCTCTCCTACGCGTTGCCATGGGGATGCTCTGCAGATCCGCTCCACGAGTGAGGGTTTGTTGACGGGTTGCTCACCGGTTTCCAGCCCTCTTTTCCGCATGTCCCTCGCTGCGTCCTCTGCGTTGTTGTAGGTTTTGGGCACGTCCGACCAATGAATCTTCATCCTACTCAGTGGTGTCTGAAAGCGTATCTTTTCATCTTTCAGAATCTTTTTGATTTCTGAGTAGGATTTACGTTTTCTCAACACTTCAGTGGGGTAGTCGTGGTCGAAAAATATTTGTCTCCCCTCGATTAGTATTTTCTTCTTCCAAGCTTTAGCGAGAATGCTCTCTTTGGTCTCATATTTGAGAAAATTGACTACAATGGACCTCGGAGATGTACCTGGTGGTGGTTTCTTTCCGAGACTTCTGTGTGCACGTTGGATATGTAGCTCGTTTTCTGCTGGCAGTGCGAGCTCTCGGCGGAGGAGTCCCTCCACTAGTTCCATCACAGACTCATTGTCTTGCTCTGCCACATTGTAAATCCTCAAGTTGCAACGTCTTGCATGTCCTTCCACTTCGGTCAGTTTTTCTTGTAGTTTTGCTTGTTGTTTCCATAGAGTTTGGATGGCGTCCCTCGCCTCAATATTCCATTCCTCTAATTCTGCCACTCGCGTCTGCGCCTCGGTGATGTCCTTCCGCTGTTCTTGTATTTCCGCCATATTTTGTGTCAATTTTCGATTAGTTTCTTCTTTAAAGCCGGCGAACTCTCGTCTCACCTCTTCTTTAAATTTGTCTTTGAACAGGGAAAAGTCCTGTCTCATCTCCTTTTTTAGGTCTCGTATCTCTCTCGTAATGTCCGCTAATCCTTCGAGTACCGTGAGGGCCTGAGTGCAATCCTCATTTTCCTCGCTTGGCGCCTCATCTTCAAACTCTTGTTCTTCTTTGTTTCTAGCCATTATTTTTTTCCTTAAACTTCTCTGTCGTCTTCCCCCACTCATTATTAGTCAGTCTGGAATTCGTGTTCTCAATATTTTCGTAGTTTGGGGGGGTATTATCTAGTCGACTCAGGAGCTACTTTCTATGCTGCCATCTTGCTCTCGTCGTCCCGGAAGTCTCTCAACTCTTAATTTTTAATAACTGCAGTCGTGGTAAAAGGGAAGTCCACACTCATTCAGGGTTAGAGTTTAAATACCAGGACATGATGATGATGAAACAGCCGTGTGTGATAACCTAAGTCCCTATCATCAGATACGACAACCTGAAGAACCTCCTTTAACTCTCATGTCTCTTTTGTGGCTCTGGAGGAGTTCTGGTCCACTCTTCTTTACAGTGTGATTTACAGACATTTGCTGGTCCCACCACAGCAGTTCAGTCAGGTTCTGGTCTGGACTCTAGCCGTGTCTTTGCTACACACCTTATGTTGTACCTGCTGCTGTGTTTAGGTCATTGCTGTTTATGTCTCGGTTTGGGCCAAACATCAGACAAATGGACTTGCATCAGACTCTAGAATTCTTTGGTCTACAAAGGAGTTCGTGGTGGACTTGATGCTGACTGCTGGGATCAGCTGTTTTTTACCCTGAAGCTGTGCATTATGGGTAAATATCTATACTTTTGTTTCAACTTGTGATTTGTCAGATTAAACTGTAAAACCTTAAGTCCTGCTTCCCTCTTTGTTGTAGAGATGTGTCCTTCTGCTGCAACTCTTCCTAACATGTCAGAGTTGTTCATTCTTTCTCTAATTGTCCTGTCATGACCTCTGACCTGCTAAATGAACTCTGTAGACTCTGGCCCAGTCCCAATACTCGCACTTCCACCCTTGCGCCCTTCAATTGCGCTTTCCTGTCCAGGGGTGCGAGTGCATATGGTTTCCTGATTCCCAAGCCCGGAAGTTGACCACACCCCTTTTGCACCCTTGATCCGCACTTCACCCAAGTCCACATTGATGCGAACTTCGGCCAAGTATATGAACAAAGATGCAGCCTTCTGCCTGTGCCAAAGCGAGGTTAAACAGCATAAATATTCCGACCCTTACTGCGTTCCTCCAAGTGCACTTTGCTGAGGACCGTAGGGTGCAGTGCGAGTACTGGGATTGGGATTGGGCCTCTGAGGGAGCTCTTTTCTCTCAGCATGGACCTCTGACCTTGGGGTGAACTTTTCTGGATATTATCAGCTGTCCTAAATGCAATGACTAATCGTTCTCCCTACAGGACGATGGGCTTTAAATTGTTTGCAAATTACCTTTGACCGTTCTCAGATCTCGAGTTTGACTTCCTGCCTGGCCCTACTAAACTGTGGAGTTAGAAGTGTTTTGGAAGTGCAGCATGCAAAAAATAGACTCAAAAGTTAATGATAGCATCTCATAACTTCTGGGACGAGTCCAAAACATTACACTTAAGTTTGGTTTATGCTTGACACATCCGTGAGGGCCGCACGACTTCGAGCCGCCAAATTACGTCATTTTCAGCAACCATGCCCCTCCGCGCGGCCTCCACGCGGCCCAATGTTTCCGCACCGCACACCTAGGAAATTTTCTAACTCTCTGGGCGGTCCTGCGCGGAAAAACCAATGGCGAACTGGCTGTTGTGTGTTGTATGCATGCTGAAGAGCCCTATGCTGCCCCCTACAGTCTGGGAAAATATTGACTCACAGCGGGGACAATCCACAGGAAGTATAAACGCTGCAAAAGTCATCTTGGCCCAATTCCACACGTCTCATTTCCACACGAAATACACATGTGTCAAGCATAAACCAAGCTTTAGTTTCCTGTGGAAAGGAACCCCTCCACTACATTGGTGGCTAATTGCAGGGTAGCACGTTTCGCATCCTTTTCGCAATGCTTTCAAGTCCAGTGGAAAGAAGGGGTGAGACTAATCTCAGAGATGTGCAGATTGTTTTGAGAAGAGCAATAATCTATATTGACTATGGGCACATGATGAAAGACAAGCCAATTGATTGATAGGAGAGAAAGACTTGGTCATTGATTCCTGCCAGTGACGATGTCTTACTGTCATTTGCTACTCGAGTATGTCATTTTCAGCTAGGGGAAACATATTGGGCTGATGGAAATCAGCTGGATCAGAATATATCGAGGACATAAAGCATCCTCAAAGTGACACAACCACTGGAGGACACGCAGTCGGCTAGGCGAGAATGAGAGACTATGAGATGTTAGTGTAGCTCTGGACGCACGCTCTGTGAAGTTCTTCTGTCTGGGCGGGAAATGAGAAAAAGCAAAAGGATGATATACAGTCTGATGAGAGTGCAGACGTCGTCTTGTAGCAGTCAACCAGACAGGAACGATACCCCTCCCTCCCCCGTATCATACTTACCCTCTCCACCCTCCCAACATAAATGTTAACTCACCAAAGAAAACACAAACGCTCCACCAGGCAGATATGTGTGGTAGGAGAATAACACGCACACACACACACACACACACACACACACACACACACACACACACACACACACACACACACACACACACACACACACACACACACACACACACACACACACACACACACACACACACACACAAACAGGAGCCAGACAGTGTGTATGAAGTGCAGCTTCACTGAGTCCATCAAGTGTAATGATTGCAATAAATTCCCTCCTGGCTGCTTCTCTCAGCATCCTCTCCTCCCCTGCATCCCGTCATCACACTCCCCATCCCTTCATCAGACCGTCCTCCCTCACTCCTACTCATCCCACCTCTATCCATCAAGCCCTCCTTCTCTCCATCGTCAACCCCCCTCCTCCTTTTTCTGTCTCTCCTTTTGAGTTTTCTGCGTGATGTCTGGTGTATCCGGCTGGATGGGCTGTGGTCTTTTTTCACTTCCCCTCCCTTATTTTATTAAGTCTTGTTTGATTCTTCTTTATTTTGTTTTCTCTCCTCATTGTTCGCTCCTTTTATCCCATTCTTTCAGTTTTCTCCCTCCATCCTTGCTGTTCTTGTTTTTTTCCACTATATTAGGTTTAATGTCTTCTAACTTTGTTTATTTTTTGGTTCTCTTGTCATTTTATGAATTACCTTAATTATTAGCAAGTAGTGCTTATTGGCTGGTTGTCGTGGTGTATATTTTTTCCCTCTCCACCATCTCTTCCTCATCCTCTTATCCTTTGGTAATTTTCACTCCGGGTTGTTGATCCTCTCCTCTTTCTATCATCTACACAAGAATATTTGTGGGTTCTTGATGATTTTACTATTAAAGCATTAATGTCTAATGTCTCTAATACAAAGCACAATGCCACCATCAGGTTAGCTGGATCTCCTTTGGTCTCTGCTCACAATCTTTCCTCCCTCCTCTTCATTCATCTTCACTTTTTTATTGCACCCCGCCCACCCCATTCCCTGACTTCCACACACAGACCTCTATCACTCCAGTCCCTGCTCACTAGTGGGCAGATAAATCATCTACAGAGTGGCAAAAGCTGCAGCAACTCATCCGAGCCAGACCTAGAGAGAGAAAACGGGTGCTCAGAAGAAATTTCATAGGCTGAGTGGGAACATTAAATGAGTGACTGTGAATACTAAAATCAGCCATAGAAGATGGACAGAGGAGAAACGTACAGTATGATGAATGACAGATGAGAATCAAAGGAGTAAGATCCCCATTAAAGCTACAAACAAGCAGGTAAAAAACAACTCTGTTCAACCAAGATTGCACAATCTGCAGCATCATCACTGTTATTCCTACAAGCAGGTTGGTTTTCCCAAAGCAGGCAGGTCAACATGTCTGGTGATTTTACGTTTTTTTGTAGGACAATATTAAAATCACAAATGCTGCAAATGACAACTCTACAATCAACTCTACTCTCTTTCCAGTCTGAGTACTCCAGTTTGCCCCCTGGTGGAACCCTCCAGTACTACATGCAGTGCAGCGCTGTGTAGCAGCATGTATGAACAAAGACGCTGCCTGCGCCAACGCAAGGTTAAAAAGCAAGTATATTCCAGCCCTAAGAGACAGGAAACCTTCGCGAACATTTTAAGAAAACATGTGTCCAGCACTTGCAGCCCAGTGTGATACTGAGTGAGAGAGTTAGACTCCACAATGACATCAAGTCAGCCAGGTCATGGCTGGTCTGTGCAGGGGGACGAGGTCTTCAGAATGCTGTGGGCTCCAATTTATGTGATAGTTTGTGATTTGGTCATGGAAGGCTTTGAGTATGCACAAAACATCAATAAAGGTTGGTCTGTCATTGTAATGGTCTTGTATCAGGGTCCTGGGCGGAGCGGGGACGGGCGTGGGTGTACTGAATCTATGCTGTAGAGCCCACATGCACCAGAATGGATTAGTTACTGAGAATCTAAAACAGGACTGCCCACACTGGCCTCATGTCCAGACTACTACCTCATCATGCAGCCTTGATGTAGTATGTAGCAGTATCTGGATGTAGTGCCAGGAGACTTGTGAATAATCATGTTTGGAGATTTCTACCATCTCTGTGATTGACGAAAACCAAGCAGAAGTGAGGATAGCCAGGTTTGAAGGAGGCTTAAACCTGGAGGAGGATGGTGAATATCCACAGAGTGTGTATTTTTGTGAAGGATGGGTCAGGAGTCAGACCAGGGATGTTGAAGGAGGATGCCTCAGAGGCAGAGACCCAGGTGTGACTGATAGTTTGTTTCTGACAGACGTGGAGCTCGCAGCTGTGTGCTGCCTCACCTAAGTGTTACCGTCTGAGTGGCTGACATCTAATCCTCCACAGCTCTACCTCCAGTTATACAAGAGAGCTGATCAGTGGCAGAACACGTAACAAACACCAGAACATGTTCTGACTTTGGTCAATACCTTTGACTACTTTTACATTTTCTAAATTTACCTTTACCTGCCTCATACTTGGAGAAATTAACACCATAGTATATGTGTGTGTGTGTATATATATATATATGTATATATATATATATATATGTATATATACATATACATATATATACATATATATTGTATGTGTGTGTGTGTGTGTGTGTGTGTATATACTGTATATTAATATGAGCCTCACATGTGCAGGGTTGTTGATTTTCCTGTTAAGCACCTACAGAAATGACTCGGTTTTCAATTTACAGTTAATGAGATTTTCAGCAGAATGTTGTGAATGTTCATCCTATCCGGTTTTCACAGCCTCATCTTTAATACCGCTGAAGTTCGCTCTGTCTGAGCTGGATTTGTGTAAATAGCAACCCACCGCAAACCATATGTGTGACTCTTGGGAATGTTCTGTGGGTATACAGTACCTGTCCATACATGTGCCAGTGTGTTTATGTGTGTACCAAAGGGGTTAGCAGTCACATCTGACTGTGTGTGTGTGTGTGTCATAGCTGCATGTGCCACAGGATTTTCTCGCGTCCTTTTATTATTTTCTTCTCTACCAGAAGATATTAGTTTGCTTTGATTCTTGTCTTTGATTTGTCTCTTTCCGAGCTGCATGCTGTTACCCTCTTAGCTCAAGCTATCACAGTTATTGTGTTTCTCCATTTGCAAATCATATCCAGTCAAGCATTTAAACATCAGCTTACAAGATGGAAAATGACTTCAATTAAAGCAGATGAAAAAGCAATAAATTGGAAAATGTGTGGAGGAATTGTGGAGCGTGGTGATACAGCTATCGCCTCAAATTCTAACATCAACTCTTTAATAATTTAGGTGATGTATACCTGTGCTGTAAAGGGGGCGGGGTCTTATCATCTGCTTAGCTAAAGTCTCATTGTTGTCTAATGGAAGATTTCTTGAGAGTATTTTTGTTCCACATATTTTGCATAAATGTTTTTTTTTTTTCCTCAAAGCTGCCAGACTTGAAAATTGACTAAATTTGTGACAGAATCATGAACAGGATAATAGCACAGGTGCTTCAATGCTCGTAGATCGACACCATTAAACTTTTGATATCTGAAATGTGAAAAAATAGTACAAAAAACTTTTTTTAACTGAACTATTTATTGTCTAATGTTAATAAAACATATAGAATACTTATATCATACTTATTATGTAAATGTATGACAATACAACAGTAACAGACTTATGAAATCAGCCCTTCCCACTGGTAGATCCTCCACCAGTAGACATTTGTAGGACTGGATATGACTGGTTTTTGATGAAGGTACAAATCCTGATACTTAATCAGGATGCTTTAAGGCGGTTTGATGCTAATTGGCAATACTGGTGCACAAGGGTTGAAGAACTATGTGAGAAACATGGTAATTAGTTAAAAGTGGAATATGGAACATTTTAATAAAAAGCTATTATTTAAAAAAAAAAGAATACCTCCACGGGGCGTTTAGAGGTGTGCAGAATGAATGTACAGTTTTTCTTTTACAAGCTATATTTAAAAAAAAGAATAATCAAAATTTTATTTTGACGGGCAAGACACAGTGTTTGCGTTTACATCTACCAGCCAATAGAGGGCACCGTTGAGGTAAAAAGTCCGTTTGGCAAGGCGAGGCTGGGACTGTGAAAATGGCGGATTTGACAAGTCAAGCAGCTGATTCTGAGCCCAGAAGATGTTCTAACGGTAAATACTGTTGTCAAATAAACGTATTAATAGAAATGAGTCCTTACCCTGCACGATTCGTCACTGGACATGGTGCTGGCTGCTCACTTCACATATCAACAGTGAACCAACACCCTGACGACTGGAAAATTTGTTCTGTTGTTGTAATACCACCAATAAACACTAGATGTCGCTATAGTGTCTGTGTTCCATGTTTCATTTTGGATTTATTACATTCTACATTAACCAGTTACCCAGAACTAAGTTCTCATAAGGAGAAACGGTAACACTTTAGTTTAGGGAACACAAATTAACCATTAATTAGCTGCCAATTACCATACATATTAGTGGACTACTGAGTCATAATTAGTCATTATTAAGTACATATTAACTGCTAATTACTAATGCCCTAATTCTAATATTAACAGGCCATAAATTAAGAGTTTTATCATAATAAGCCATCAATAGTGGTTTGATATTTGAAAGTAAAGGTTTGTTGCTGATTAACGCAGATACTCATCAGGTATGAACAAAAGCTCACTTTAGAATGTGAAACATATTCTTGCTTATAAGAAGTTAATTAATTGTTGTTTTGGCTCTATTAACACTTGCAGTTTGGTGTTTATTTACATAATACCAGAACATACGTTTTCTGGTTATTAATGCAGAATAACTATTCCCCTTGAATTACTTCTTTAGAGGCTACACATTGATTAGAGCTAATGAGTATCTGCATTAATCAGCAACAAACCATTTACTTTCAAATAACAAACCATTATTAATGGCTTACTATGATAAAACTCTTAATTTGTGGCCTGTTAATATTAGAATTAGACAATTAGTAATTAGCAAATAATAAGTATATAATAATGACTAATTAAAATTTAGTAGTCCACAAATATGTATATTAATTGGCAGCTAATTATTGGGTAATTTGTGTTACCGGAGAAACTCAGTTCAGACGTTTGTTTTGATTCCAGATTTCCCTACTGTTTATTTTCATCTGGACTTCCTTGAGGAATAAATAGTTTACTTATTGGATGTACAAAGATAAAAAAAACAACAACACAGTTGTCTACATAGTGGATATGGTTTAGAGCAGTGGTTCCCACTGTTAGGGTTGGGATCCCACTGTGGGTCACCAAATAGAATTGAAATTGAAAAGCAATTGCTGAAGCTGTTTCTAGCATCATAGTTAAAAACTAAACTATCAAATGAATATAGTGAACATGAACAGAAATGGGTTTCTTTATTCCCTGAACTATTTATCTTTTTAAGCATGTTTGTATAATCAGAGATGTCTGGAGTCTTGACAATTGCTATTTTGTGGGTCTGGAGTTGAAACATGTAGGAACCACTGATTTAGGGTATATTTCTGTTCCTATTTAAACACCAAATGAAAGTTATAAATGCTGAGAAACACACGAGTGATACGAAGCTTTTTTGTGGCCAAACACAGACCCAGCAGGCTGTTTCAGTCTGCCTTAACTGAGTCGACATAAAAGTCATAACCCATGATAGCTTTTCTGGCACATTAACAAGGATGCATTCATCATGAGTATCTATGGATCTGAAAGAAAACTTAAACAAAGGTCCAGTAGCAGCTTGCTCTGTAGGCTTAGCCATAGATTTTTAAATTCAGAAATGAGGTGCATGATATCTGTAGCAGCTCTTTGTCAGGTTGTCCCTTTGCCAAGTCGTACCTTTTCAGTTTTGGTCAGCCTGTCGTCGTGTTATTTGGGTATGAATAGAAGCCATCTGTCACTAGTCTATTTGTACCCACCTCTGTCCAATCCACATGCACGTTTCACCACTTTATACCAAACCTTGGCAGTTTCCCTAATGCTGATGATTCAATCTACAGGAGTGGATTTTTTTAATGAAGAAAAGCTATTTATCATGTGTCGATACACCTGCACCGTCAAGAGAGCTGGCATGTGTGTATTAGCTCCAAAACTGAGCCAGTACATGTCCCAGTGTAGATGATTTAATATACTGTTGTACACACAGGCAATGCCTGCATGTTCGTGTATAAATGACAATTAGTAAGTATTTTGAACCCAACTGGTAAGAAATGATAACCTCTGAGTAGGAAACAGAGAAACAATTTGGCACAGTATTTCTGCAGTTTTGAGTAATTTAGCGTTTTTGTTTAGAGGAGAAAAAAACAGAGAAATTTTATTTAATTTTATTAACTTTCTCCAGGTTAAAAGTGGAATATGGAACACGAACACCAAAGCAACATCTAGTGTGTGAAGGTTGTAGTTGCAACAATAGAACAAGGTTTCCAGCCTCTTGTTATGTTCTTCCTGTGTTTATTTTCTATCTCCATTGGTTTTCTTGCTTTAACACAGTATTACGATGTTTTATTTTCCTTAAATCACTGACGGTTTCAGCGACTCACTGTCGCCATCTTCAGAGTGGGCGTGACTCTGAAGATGGCGACAGTGAGTCACCGAAACTGTCAGTGATTTAAGGTAAATAAAACATCGTAATACTGTGTTAAAGCAAGAAAAACCAATGGGAAAGGTTTCCAGCCGTCGGGATGCCAGGTTCACTGCCGATACGTGAAGTGAGCAGCCAGCACCATGTCCAGAGACGACCTAAACTCACCCTGGTTTTAGATCTTTTATGGTCGCTCCTCTTCTAAGAAGGATAACGACATCTTCTGGGCTGCTTGACTTGCAGAGTCCGCCATTTTCCACAGTGCCAGCCTTGCTGTGCTGAGCGGGCTGTTTACAGTATTTGGAAACCCACAAGGGTGCCTTCTATTGGCTGGTAGATGTAAACATAAACCCAGTGTCGTGCCCGTCAAAATAAATATTTGATTATTTTTTTAAATGAAAATATAGCTTTTAAAGGAAATACTGCACCTTCATTCTGCACTCCTCTAAACGCCCCGTGGAGGAATTCTTTTTTTTAATTATAGCTTTTCATTATATTGTTCCATATTCCACCTTTAAGTTAACAATATCAGTTCATTCAGTCACTGTGCTACCTCAATTATGGCGCTTACACACTAACATCGGCTCCACACGGCCTGGTCAGGAAATCTTGTGTTCGCATCTGGGTAGCCCGGGAATTTCTAGCGCTGAACCGGACGTGTTTTCAGCCCTCTTCCCAAGGCGGTCTACCTCGGGCTGAAACCAGTCCAACACACGCACTGCTGACTGATTTGTCGGCTCAAATTCACGCCTATCATAGGGGGAGCCTCCGGTTAGCGGATAGAATCAGCCAGCGGGGGCTTCCCGCATGCATGCCCATGTGCTCAACTACAACCTCATTCCTAAGGCAGTGTGGAACCAACGCGGCCGGGCTGGGGCCGGCGCAGCGGAGCATAGTGGAGCTGTTGCTAGTGTGTAAGCGCCATTAGTGCTGGTTTTCAGGTAGATCTCACTATGAACAAAGTAAAGTTCTTAGCATGAATTAATAAGTAATGCAAAAATTATAGTCATTCACACGCTGGTGCTTATGAGCTACATAGCCACAGCTGCCCTGGGGCACACTGACAGAAGCGAGGCTGGCACCACCTCTGACCACCACCAGCAGGCGAGGTGGGTTGAGTGCCTTGCCCAGGGACACAACGACAGCGACAGACCGAGCGAGACTCAGAATGATGTAGAAAATTGGTGCACACACACTAGATCAGGTTTTCCCACAGAGTCTCTACATAATAGATTTTAATTAATCATTATGACAAAAAAAAGTGCCCTAAATTATTTCACTGACAGGAGGTACTGACTTTATTGTCGGTTCTATTAGATTTTTAAAAATAATTTACTTGTCAGAAACATGAAATGCAAAGTCACGACATGTTTCCTGTGAGTCGGTGTAATCTGAAGGCTATTGTGCCGCTGTATTCTGTCAGGTGACTGTTGTTTATAAATATTTTTTCCACTTTTAATAGAGATACTCTTAAAATGTTCCTAAAAATGAGATCCCTTAATGGAAGCTAAGTGTGTTTGCCATCAGTCTGATTAAGTTGTATGAAATGATTAATGCTTCCATCTGAAGACACAGTAGCTGCTCTGCTAAACGGTACTGCAGACAGAGAATAACACATATATGAGAACTGTAGAGCTAATAGCATACCGTGGTATATAAGAAAAACATTCTGATTCAGACCTCTTAGCACATCTAATTGGTCTGAAGATTGGAGATGGTTAACCAGGCAACATTAAGCCTATTACAAATACAACATGTGTGTCTTTACAATTTACAAGAAATAAACCTTCGGTTTCAAAGACATACGTTTGAGTTAGCAGCACGAGCATTCTACAGGAGGAATAATTTAATACTAGTTTTCTTGTTGGTCAATTTTAACACACATTTAATGGAATTTCAAATGTGTTCTGTATGGTAAATAGAAATGGACATCTGTGTCGACAGAATGAAAAGCAACAGAAAGGTGGAAGGTCATTTTCTGAAGATCTACACGTTTTCAGGGCTCTAAACTAACTCTTTTCACTTGTTGAACTGGTGAGCCTAACTTTTTTTCTTAGGTGCACCGGCACAAAGGTTAGGTAGGTGCACCCAAATTTTCAACAGCATCTCATTTACCTCGCAGTTTTACACTTTTTTTTAAGTCACTGTCCATATAGACGTTCCAGATCAAGAGTTTTATTGTACCTTTTCAATGTTTTAATTCAAAATGCATACACCTCCCTATTTTTATTTTCTCTGGTTCAAAGTCGATCATGTGTGGCTCATTATCTCCCGACCAGAGCAGAGCGTGACATAACCTGGGAGGTTGATGGTTCCATCTCAGAGCTCTGATGTTCGTTCGGCTCAGGCCTTAACCTGACCAGAAAATCATTTTTTCATGTCTCTCCTCATCCACGCTACTGTCTTTCTGTCTTGCCCACTTATCTCTGTCTGACTGAAGCACACAAATGTACAAACGCACAGGAATATCTGGACAACAGCCAATCAGAGGGGAGGTACTGTCACTATCTCTGATTGGTTTACACCATGATATGGGCCTAATGTGTGTCTGGTGTTGGACCACAGGGAGACTTTCCGTATTGCAGACCCCCCTCAAACAACTAGTTGCATGCAGTGGCTCCAACTCTGAGTTTTTCCATCCATACTGTTGAGAAATTCGGTTGCATGTGCTTTGGTCATGCTCTAGAGCCTGGTTTCTGAAGTCATGATGCTCTTCATAGACACTATATCAACATAAGCTACATGTCCATTCTGCAGGTTGTCCAGATCAAGATTTTTCGACTTAGATCCGGATCCTAAACATTTAGGACTTAGAAGTATTTCAGTCTCTTTCTATCATCGTTTGCATTATTTTGCATTTAACTGTGCTGAACTTTATTATAGATCTCAGGTGGTGCTGTGTAGGTGACACATAGCACATTGTTAGTTTGGTGGATTTGCTGCAGTCAGACAAGTGTTAGAACGTTAAATATCTGATTAAAACGGTGACAGTAAACAGCTGTACTACCACCTCCATGACAAATACAACAAATGTAAGCTGCGACTGAAGTGCATGATACTCCAAAGAGTCTTTTGTCAGCCATATTACAATCAAAGGTCATTAACAGAGATTGGGAGCCTTCTAGGTTGTGATTACTTCAATGCAATAGTTATGAGGAATGAAATTAACATGAATGTTTAGGGCATTTAAATCGGCGATATCCACCTTCCCTCTTGAAATAAATCTCATCTAGAATCATCACAGCACTATCATGTTGTTTTCCTGGTGCACGTTTACCATCTGCGTACGTTTCCTTGTTGTGTGTCTGTCTAGAATCCTGTGTCTTCTTGGGTTTCGAGAAGCGTCTAATTTTCTTTGTCACATTTGGTCCTCACGCTCTGTTTCCTGTTATCTCACAGAGCAGAAATAGCCTGAAAAAAACCCTATAAACATCTATAGCTACGCTCAGTGATGCTTTAGCTGCGAGCTATGGCACCACTGAATGTAGCTGTCACTGTGGGGATTCCTCAGTGAAGGCAAACATTATCTCTAATAACACATCTCTGAACTTTTTGTTCTGGGCTCATACTGGCTGGGGGTGGTTGGGCTTAATGACATTCTGTGGATTCATGCCGTCTGTGTGTGTCTGAGATAGGGAAGCTACATGTTTAAAGATTATGTTTGCTCCAGGTAAAGAAGCCGTGTTTGGGTTTCTGTAAGGTGAGCCACATGCTTCAGCCTGTAGGGAACAACCTGTATGTTTCTGTGTATTTTCATGTTTTCCACTGCAGGCATATAAACATCACCACACTGTCATTGTGAGTATTATTGGGAAACATACTGTATCAACACTGGGGTCCTGAAAAGGTAATAGGAAGCAGAATGAGCTATTATAAAGAGAGCTACACATGACTGGCATGATATGACTCGAGCTTCAGGCCAGCAGGCCGTTTTCTACATCATGTCACATCCTGATTTCTCTCTTTTCTTTCTCTTCCATTTTCACTCAAATGAAACAGGCCCAACCGGCGTATTAGACTCAAGTTACATGAAATAACTGAAATCTGAGTGAAAATACAGTTCTTCTTTGCTGTACAAGCAAATATTTTTATTTTAATATAATAATAATACTTTTATTCTTATAAAAAGTCACTATAAAACACATTTGGGGCATATAAACTGACAAAGCAACTCTATTGCCCTGAATGGAGATACAGCAGAATGCCCAGCATCATCAGAGCCTGTCGTTTCAATTGAGACGTTCAGATTCCGTTTCATAACAATCATAACTTCTTTTGTTCGAGTACCATCGGTTGACCATGTAACTGGTTTTTACAGACTGGTTTTGCATCCTAAGCACATCATTAGGCCTCTACTGTGTTTCCTGGAATAATGCTGCGTCTACTTTCCTTCTGCTAAGGAAGTCTAAGACCTTGGACCGCTTGTAAGGAGAGTTTAAACCTTTGACATTAAGAGACATAACATTAAAACTATCTGACTTAACAGTCGCCATGTTAGAAATACTTCTAATTTGTGTATTAAAGGCACAATATAACTTTCTTTTTTTTTTTTTTTTTTTTACTTTTTTGACTGTTGTATTACTTTATGTGCATGTGAGTGTTGTCTGACCTAACCATGCTACTGTCTTAGTCTGATTACCCTGTTTCTGTCTGTCACCATGATGCTCTTGTTTTTAGCATCTAGTTATTATTTATATCTATACTTTAGATAACCTTTGGATCCACTCTGTCAGCTCTAGCACTCTGAGTTTGTTTGGAACTGTTGCATTTTTCATTAACAGCCGTAGAGAATGCAGATTGTTTGGATAAGATGAAATTCTAACTTTTAAATTATACAGTTTTGTAGGTTTAAAGTGTTTGCTCATTCTTTGTTCTTGAAAATTTGTGTTAAAGCCACATTCCTGAACTTTGCGGATATATGCTCTCTGTCGCCCTCTCAAGGCTTGCTGCGTACCGTCACTGTTGTAAAATCAAATTTTAAAATCAAACATTTTAAAATCAAACATTATAATGTCAGGCAAAACAATGAAAAGAAACTTTTCCACCTCCACACATTAAATAAATAGTTTTATCAGGACTGTATAACAACTTTATGCCCGACCAAACACAATAACCCTGGTGAAATCATTTATTACTTACCTATTCATTAGCAGCACGGCTAGGTCAGAGTCCGTAGTTCATGCCTTTCTTTCTAAAAGAGCTCTCCAGTGAGGAAAAGACGGCCCAATAATAACTCTGGTCTTTGCTCTTGCTCTATCACATTCTCTTTTCCTGTATTCCTCTGATAAGGGATTTCTAGCTTTCTTTGGTGGATCTGCCACTGCTAAACCGTGGATCTACTGTTATACTATTATGGCAAGCCAAAGGGATAAAAAAAGCGCACATTCAAAACTCGCATTATGTCCGCCAAAACGCGCGTCTTGGCGGACATAACGTTCGCTTTTAGAACACGCAGTTTTTTGCCCCCTTTGGTGTCAAACGCTCGTTCAAGACGCGCATTTTGGCGGACATAACGCGCATTTAGAACGCACGCTTTTTTATCCCTTTGGCTTGCCATATTCTGCCGTAAAGCAACACACAGTCAGTACTTCCTGCAGCGGCGCGCCGCTCAAAAACTGTATTATGCGGTAAACAGACATGGGACCCCCTAACATTATCACAGGTACGAAAAATGAACATAATAGATGATAGTATGCTGCCAAAACTTTACAAAAAACATTATTTTAAGGTGAAAAAGTTGCGGGGTGTTACTTTAAATAACAACAAGGCAAAGTAAACATTTAATTTCTGCAGTTTAAGAAGTTTATATTATTTTTGCTCTTACTTTTGGTGCTAACCAAACTATGTAGGCCTCCTTCAGTGGCTCAATTGACCATGGATAATGGACTCTAAGTGTCATGTTGCAGGTGGTACAGCATCGTCGTCAGTGGCTTATAAGACCAACATGGGAGCGACCGTTTCTGTTAGAGTGCTGATGAAGCTAGATGTAGGATGATGTCCATGTGTGCATGCCTTCTGCCTAGTTCTCCTCTCTGCTGCCAGGTTCAAGATCTTCTCCTCCCCATCCTCAGCTGTTTTTTAAGCAGGGAATGCAAGCTGCTGCATTTAGATGCGGTGTCCTCTCAGTTATCTGTGTTAATGTCTAAAGTCTAGTTTATACTTCTCTATCAGCATGGGTGTGGAGACACTATCATCCGTCTGTAGAGGAGTTATGGAGACATATCCAATTTTTTGAATGACCATCAAAACCAGCTGAGTGTCCACCCTGGGAATGGGATATTGGGGTTCAAATCCCGGTCGAGTCATACCAAAGACATTGAAAAAATGGGACCCAATGCCTCCCCGCTTGACACTCAACATTACGGGGTTGGATTGGGAGAGTAAACCACCAAATAGTTCCCGTGCGCGGCGACGTCTGCAGGTGATAGCTGTCCAGTAAATTGTAAAGATCTCTCCCACTGTCAGAAACAAACCCTGGCACTCCACTCAATGACAATTGAGTTTTAAAACTTATTGTCGACTGTTGCTTCCTGTGTTGTTTCAACGCTATGAAGCAAAGATAGTGTCCTCACCAGGGAGCAAGCCAGGGCGCAGTAACATAGAGGACCAGTGGTTGCCCAGGTAGCACGTCCTCTCTCTCCACAACACTGGTTGATCCAACAGAGCGGTGAGGCTGCAACCTTTTAGAAGCATCTGTGTGGCAGTAGTTGCCAGAACGAGATTGCATGCAATCACAAATTGCCTATGGGTCTCCAGCTTTACCCAACACCATCTTTTTTTCCTGCTTTTCTCTCCTACTGAGAGTTGGCAGGCCCGTTCCCATAGGTTGATGTTACTGTTGATGTCTGGACAGTAAATATGAAGAATCCTGAGACAGCAGTTGAGGATTATCTGGATTTTTCCCGTTGACACCATTGCATCGATGGTTACGATACAACTTTGTGTTTTGTTTGTATTTATGGCACTTTGAAATGATGCATGTTTTGTTAAATGTATCTCTTTTTTATTTTCTGTGAAAGCTACTACACTAATAAACCTTACTAACATCTTTTAAGGATAATATTCAAAGCAGTACCTTTTTACTCGTTTATTTCTTGTTTTTTTGGAAACCCTTGAACACATTAACGTGATAGTGTTTTCTTTATGCCACTAGAACAGGAGAGATAGATGCTGAGAATACGAGTTTCCAAGTGATGAGACTCACAAAAGCATCAATAAGCAGAGAGACAGAGGGCGTACAATTAAACAGCATAATTAGATTAGACTGCACACACACACACTCAACTGATATCGGCTCTTACTGCCTGGCGAGTAATCTGACTTCTGTAATTGTGTGCTGTCACCACAGACAGACAGTGTCTGGCTGTCACGTGTAACTGTGTCTAGATGATCCCAGTAAACTGGGACACTGACGTTTAACTGCACTTGCTGTTTTCAAAGGCTGACAATAATAAAAACAGTTTGCTGTATAGTAAGAGTGGCCTTTAGTTGATGAATGTAGAGCACCATCATCATGGAGTGACTGCAAAGCTCCACAAGGGCTCTGAGCTGCAGCATTTTAACTGCATCATTATCACTCTCATTTCCCTTAGTCAGCGTTTTGTCTGGCTGCAGTTTTATGGCTGCTGAGAGACTGAGCTGAGGGATTAAGGAGTCATAACAGGTTGTTTCATGTGGAGTGTCACCTCAAATGTCCACTTACAGCTGAAGCAAATGAGCCATTAGACCTGACCTATCTACCCCACTTTGTGTCTGAAATGTCAGCGTGGAGCGGAGCAGTTAGCAGGATGTAGCTGAGGAGGAGGTCAGGGTGCCTCTATAGGAGCAGGAGGGTTGTGAGATACAAGGACGGGACTTTAGCATCCAGGAGACTTTCCCACAATTCCTTACTCCCAATGTTAATTCACCTTTTTTATCTAGGATGAGCCAAATGCATAAAACCTGCCGACGAATGCTTTTATACTTTCTTTTGCAAAGTTTTGTTTGTCTTTCAATTCCCCCCGTCTATCCCACTGCTCTGAAGTGCTTCGGTAGTACCTGGTGTGTGTGTGTGTGTGTGTGTGTGTGTGTGTGTGTGTGTGTGTGTGTGCGTGCGTGCGTGTGAAGATCTTTGGTAACGGCTTGATTCGTGGTTCTTTTTTCTGTGCAAGTCTTTGAGTCACAATGCCCTTTTTGCATTTATCTGGTGCAGTCATTTCCTCTGCACTCTCAGGGGAGGTGAATCACTGTTTTCTTCACAAGGAGGAGAAAGAATAAGGAGGTTTTTTGTTGTGACCCGACGAGCCCATAATGCTTCTGCTGCCTCTGGCTGCCCTGTTTGCACACGCTGTGCGTCTTTTCTTCCGACGCATCCGTATTCAAATTGACATGCATGTTTTCATGTTGACTCACTTGTTTGAATGATCTGTATTTTTGTGCTCATTGATGTCTTTATTGTTGAAGATGGTGACGTCTTTGTTCTTTTCAGGGAAGCTTTAAAAGCAGCCGTGCTTCAGCAGATGTAAGTCGTTTTATCAAACAAAACTAATGGTCTGTTTTATTCTGCTCGGAGCTTCTTCAAAGGACAGCAGTTTCACCGTCTGCGACCTCTTTCTTTAATTTTGAAAGACCTCACTCTTTCATTTACCGGATAATGTACTCTGTGGAGCTGTTAAGCTGTAATTTTTGTTATTACAGCTTTTATGTTTTCTTTAATTGTATGGAATTCAGTGTTTTCAAGCTGAGTCAGTAGATGTGGTCATTTTTTTTGCACATTTTAAATGAAAAGCAGTTTTATGACTGAATAAAAACTTTAGTTCAACTTATTTCTATTCTTTCAAACTGCATTTGTCCATTAAATGATCTGGTATGAATTAACAGTTTAAACCTAGTCCTTTCATTATTTACATTTCAGAAAGATACTATAGGACAGTGACCCCCAACTCCCTTCCCAGAGGGCCGGTATCCAGCATGTTTGACTGTTTTCCTGCTTCATCACACCTGATTTTAATCAGCAGGTGACTAACAGGCCTCTGCAGAGCCTGATGAGCTGCTGCACAGGTGAATCAAGTATGTTGGATTAGGGAAACAACTAAAACATGCTGGATACCGGCCCTCGGGGAAGGGAGTTGGGGATCACTGCTCTAGGAGGAATTAAAGACAGAGACTAAAGTGATTTATGTTACAAAAGAGAACCGACACTAAGTCCTCTGTACTTGTGTGTGAAATGTACCAGCAGATGCATTCATTTATTTCAAAAAGACTGATATTATGGTCAAATATGCTTATATTCACTGATCGTTTTAGTCTTCATAAGAACATTTTTTTCCGAATATTGGAATTTCCACCATTTTTTTTAGTTTTATGCTCTCCAGTCCTAATTTTAATAAAAGGCTCACATGTTCTTCTCACCATTCCACCAACAATCTTGGTCTTTTTTGGCTCCCTGCTCCTGCCCACAGCCGTCTTCTAACCACCAGCACCCACGAGATTTGTTTTGGGTCCCGCGGGATCCCAGTCCCAATGCAGGGCTCGAGTCAGAAGTACTTGTCCACTTTAAGGCATGACAAAATAAAAGCATGCAGGCTTAGCTGAATGTAGTAAAATATTTTTAATAATAATAGCTTTTTGTCTATTGCATTGTTTTCATGATTGTTTAGCGTTTTAATAAATCGTACAAAAGAAACTCAGTTTTTATCTTCAGCAATATCTGTTATCATTTCTCCTTTATTCTTTATCCAGTCTCTTCCCTTCTTTTGTCTCAGTCATCAGCCCAGCTCTTCAGATCCATGAGTCCTTGAGAAAAAAGTCTTTGATCAATTGTTTCCTAATGAAAGGGATGGCTAATGTTTCCTGATGGCTCTCATCTTCTCTCTTTACTGTTTTATAAAATCATCTACATCCCAAAACACATCCAGGCATAAATGTCCATCACTGGCAGCTACATGACAGCTGAGCATCCCCGGTTCTGACATTAACTTCCTGTCTGTCATTTGCCACTGGTTAATGTGCCAGCGAGTCCAGCCTGTCGACACGGAGTTGGTGCATGGATAGATTAAACCTGTCATCCCGCTCAAATGGCACTCAGTGTGATTTGAAGACAGAATGGTCTACGTCTACCTTTGTTGTCTACGTTTATATATGACATGTTAGACAGCTCAGCCTAAAGAGGGAAGATATCTTAGATAACCATAAACACCCATCAGATTCTTCCTCTTCTCACCTTTTCCAGCAAAGCTCTGAATCAACCGAGAGGCCCTCTTATTTCTTTAGTTATGCAATCACATTCTTAGCATGCTTGGATTTTCAGTGTAACAGATGCGAGCGGCCGCAGGTTAAATAGTCTGTTCCCGGTTCATGTTTGCCTGTCTGACTGCTGTCTCGCTGATAAGCACGTGTCCTCGTGTGACCCGACGGACGAGTCGGAGCTGTTTGTTAGCACTGCTAATGATTTCCAAATGTTACACGGCCACAGAAATTCTATATGGAAGTTTTCTCCTCTCCCACTTCAGAGAGGTCAGAGGTCATGTAAAGCAGCGGGATTGGAGCTGGTAAACAAACATTCAGTGGTCAGTTTAAGAAACTCCTGGTTGAAGTGGTGTTGGGTTTTATCATATGAGCATATCCTCTGGAGGCCATTGAGCAGTATGTTTCAGAATGGTACTGCATCTGTCCTTCAGAGTTTAGTTTACAGCCATTACCCAGTTTGAATAGAAGACGTTACAACTACAGAAGGAACAGTAGCCATTCAACACCAGCTTTATTTGGTGGCTTTTCAGTGGTTCCTCGCTGCTGGTGCCTGTTTTTGCAACTTGACTGCTTTACAAGCAAGGATGTGGTGAGTTAGGTCATCAGCATATACTAAAGATTCAACATGCCTAAAGGATTGCTTTAAGAGTAGCTCCGGCTCAGGATGGCAATTCTAACACATCCATGGACAGAGTCTAGAGAATGACACAGAGTATTTGTCTCAGAATTAGCTTCCTCACTCTTGTTGGCATTTTCTCTAAACTTCAGTGTTTTAAAGAGCAATCAGTCCCTCTTTGGCATGAAAATTAACTCAATCCAAAAAACAGATTTCCATCCCTGCCTCAAAACAACTTATCACATTGTTTCGGTTGTTCTCTCGTCAACACAGTGTTGGTGAAGACCAAAATAACCATTTATCTGATCCTCAACATCTTTAAGTAAACAGAGGTTTCATTATTGTGAAGAAGATTTAACAAAGTGCAACAGTACCAGGATCTTCTCCTAAAGTTGATCCAGCTGTAGGATCGGAACTCCACCAGGTGTGAGAGCATCAGCAGCTCAGTGAAGAAAACAGACTGGTATTCTGCTAAAAGTCCAGGGATTGGACATCTGAGGACTGGAGGAAAGTCATTTTTCTTGATGAATCCTCTTTCTGATTGTTTGGATCATCTGGAAAAGGATTGTTTGGACAAAACAGCAGAGCGCTTTCATTAGATCTGTGTCATGCCAACAATATAGCATGATACTATTTGTGTGTGTGTGTGTGTGTTTGTGAGAGAGAGAGGCTTCTCAGCCAAGCAAGTGGACTCAGTTTAGCCTCAGAACAGCCATGAATAAAGAATGGTACCTAAACATCCTCCTAGAGGAACTCCTCCAACCATCTAACTACAGGTTGGTGATGATAATGGCGCATCGGGCCAGAAGGATAAAGTCAGAACTAAGTGGATCAGGAACAACATGTTGGGTCCCTGGGCCTCCTGGCTCCAGTCAGGGGTCCTAGGTCCTAAGGTCTATTATTGAGGTCTTCCAATCTCATCGTCACAAAAAAAAACAATGTAGCCACATTTTATAAAAAGAACAATAACTGCTTAGTTCACGTTGTTTTAAATCATCTATTGTTTACTGATATGTTACACATACAATGCTCTAAACTTGTACCTCACTACTGCATTTGATATGTTTGGACCTCCAGGCCAACAAACTGGTGCTTATTTTCATTAAATCCCTGTTTTTATAAGGGTTAGAGTCATTTAATACCAGCTTCATAAAGGTTAACAGGAAATCATCACTATAGTGTTAATCACAACAGATTGGTGTGAACTAGAATTTCACCATCTGACCAACCCTAACTGACATTTTCCAAAGGGCTGCGTGTTCTTGTTTTGTCCACCTCTGTGTGTTCTGTTCCAGACTTGGAATTCTCACAAACGAACAGAGCCAGAGATAAGACGGCAGGTCAGGAATCGTCCTTAGATGACCAGAGAACAGCTTTTTTTTACAGCCTGCCATGACGACGAGCTGTCCTCAGATGACTCTGCACACAGACACACGGCCAACAGTTGTAGTAGTAGTTTCTGTCCTCGTGCAGACGCTGGTAAACACACAGGTCAGACTGGACTGACTTTTATAAAGTTTGAGAAAAAAACTTTTATAAAGGAAACTTTCCACCTGATAAGTGTTTGAGTGTTTGTGCAGAGGATTATCTTTACAAGCTATGCTGCACGATAAAGCATCAGTAATGTTATGGAGTCCTTGCTCCTCATGAATAGACAATATACTGTTTTAATTTTACTTCAGGGGTAAAATGGCGAGGACGTTTTTATGGTGCGGCACGATTTAATGCATATCTACCTTTTAATAGTACTGAAAAATGCGAACATGGTTAAACTCAACTGTTGAATTTTTTATCTTCTGCAGTATAACAGCCCTTTAGTTTGATCTGCACCTAGAATGTATTTTGGAAAAACGTTTTGTCTTTACTACAGAAATACTGTCAGCATGAAGAGAAAAATTCAGCAGTTAAGATGTCGAATATCTCATTTTTCTTATATTTATTTAACCTTAAATTCTGAATAAAGGTTCACAAAAATGTTCCCCTCATCCATAAATAGTAGCAATACCTTTGTTGGCAATTAAAGCAGCCTTCAAGGGTTTGTCTAAAAAATGTAAAATATGAAAACTAATAAACATAACACAAGATTTATTTGTTTAATTTGTTAAATATTTGTAATACGTCAGTTATCTTCCTATGCTAGCAAAACCAAACAGTGCATGAAAACAAGAGTCCTTACCTTAACTCTGGAAAATTGAACTCTGTTACTGTTGAAAGGTTAGCCTGGCAAGCATCTGACCCATTAACGGATCTCAATCGATGGGTGGGATCTACGGTTGTCTTTCAAACTGTCTCCACATGCTATTGGACAATGAACAACGTGACGTATTCACCGCTACGAACGTCAGTCAACGGAGCTGTCCGCCAAACACCAAGTCTAAATAGTCCAAAGTTGATGCCAAAGCCATTTTAAACGAGCTGTCACCATCATAGTTTCACTCAGTCGCACTAACATCCTGCCCACCAAACTGATAGAGCACTGTGATTGGCCAGCCACCAGACTGGCCGGGACTGCCGAGGTATCAATGGAGTGTGGCTAGACTGACATGCAGAGTAAAATAATTTTGCTTCTGCGATTGTCTGTCTTGATTTCTAGACTAGTTGAAAGGTCCAATAGAATTAAATTATTATTTAATTATTATGTTATTGTCCTCCTTAATTTCATATCATGATTTACCTGCATTTATTTACCACACAGTCTTTTATTTCATGGTGGATTATTAAAATTCCAACAGTTTAAAGAGCGAGTAACACCTAAATCAACTTTTTTTGCTGATAGCCTGTATAGATGAGTGTCTAATAGTGCTGCAGACATGTGTAATCATTATTTTGGCCATTTAGTGCAACTAACTTAAAATGTAATATTACAGGCAAAAACCGTAATTATATCTCCATCTTCAGGTTAAAACTCTGCTCCACACTGATTTAGAATCAGCCCCAGCTGATTGCTGTAGCGTGATGTTTTCTCTACCTTACTACGTGGCTGCACTGCACTGGACTCCAGCTGAGTTGGCCGCACCTCCACCTGGCTCAACCACTCACCTGCCGATATGATATGTTAGGGTTCGGAGCTGCTCGCCTCCTCGAAAAAAACTCCTCCTCCCCTTTATTTTCTGGTGATCGCGGTGGACAGGAAATCCTCCAGCCTGCTGGTGCTTCTGAGTCTGCTCTTCTGAGCGGTAGGTTTGCTTGTTTGTGCGCTTGTGGACACGCGCAAGTGCAAGCGTGCTTGTAAACGACTCATTTTCCCGACTGGGAAACTCCGAGGGCCCACGTGGGGCGGTTGAGGATGGTGCTGTCAATCATTGCCTCAGTGCCGCTCTCTCGGTCCTCCAGGTGACGCCTTTTTTGCAGGTATTTTTCTAACAGGAAGTCTGCTTGGAATAAGTCTCCACCCATGGTGTTACTCACCCTTTAAAAAAATCCCAAAATTCAGGAATATTGATACATTTGAACTTAAAAACAGTTTCAGTTGAACATTTATTAGGGAGCTTAAGAATCCACCTGTAAATCTTAAATTCCACCCATAAAAGTGTAATTTACCTGCGAGCAGGCCTCTTTTCCTCACATGCTAAGAAATGAAACGTTGAATTTACTTAATCAGTTAATGTCAACTTCCACTAAGAAGCTATGTTTAGTTGACTTAATTTGGTTAAGTAAATTCAACGTTTCATTTTTAGAGTGCATAATACCTAAATGGTAAATGGCCTGTATTTATATAGCGCCAAGGCGCTTCACAACACAATCAGTCATCCACCAGTCACACGCTGGTGATGATGAGCTACAGTGTAGCTACAGCTGCCCTGGGGCGCACTGACAGAGCCGAGGCCTGCACTGGCGCCACCGGTCCCTCCGACCACCACCAGCAGGCAACGTGGGTTAGGTGTCTTGCAAAGACACAACAGCAGCGTCCTATGGCGGGAGCCGGGATCGAACCTGCAACCCTCCAATTACTGGACAACCTGCTCTACCTCCTGAGCTACTGCTGCCCCATTGATTCTTCATACAATGTGAATTTCATTGTAAATGTTGAAGAGCACTTAAATTGTTAGATCATGTCCACATTTTAACAAATTTCATGACTTTTTGCGTTTTACAGCAAATTCCTTTTTTAATTTGTAATTCGATTACTTTCACGTTTTTCATATTTTATAGCACCCTAATTAATTTTGCGTCTCATTGAAGATATTATCAAAATAACGGAATCATTTCTGCCCAAACAGGAAGAAAATAGAAATTAGAAGCACTACTAATCATTGTTTTACTTTGTTTCACTGTAATCTTCTGACTGCAAAACTCCTTACTTCCATATTTTGTCTTAATATGGATTTTTTTAAAACTTTCATATAATTCAAATTAATATAGTATTTTTGTATTGTACTTTTCTCAGTGACCTCTTTTGTTTTCATTGAACTTTTTTGCTCTTTTTTAATTCAGTTGGTTTCAGCCTCTCAGGGACGTGAAAAGGCGATTCTGCAGAATAATTCCGGTTTATTTAATTGTGTCAGCACGTTAAAGCTCACGAGAGGACGGTATAATGACTCATCGATAGTAGAGTGAACACGCTGTCGTGTGAAGCCGTCTGGATCCGAATCATCTGAATGGAGCTGAGATAAGACAGAGCTTCAGACAGGGCGTGTGTTTGTTTACCGTCTGTCTGCGTCTTCACCAACAAATTCCTTCCCTCCTCCACTTGTTCCGTGTCTTGAACTTTTTTAAAACCTGTCTCTTTTTATCTCCTGTTTGATTCCAGTTACTTTCATGTCTCTGCCTCGTCTCCTCCTCGTCTTTGATACTTTTTGTCTTTTCTTTCTCGTCTTTGTTGCGTTTCCTAGTTGCTCCACTTCATGTGGGTTGTCTCCTCCTTTCATACTGGAGCCGAGGTTTCCCTCCTCCATGATTTCTCCTTTTTCCCTCGTGTGAAGCGTCTCCCTTGTACCCTCAATTTATGTCTCAACAAGAAAAAAAGTTTTATTTACTGTTTTTTTTTTCACATGAACATCTTCCTCCAAACCATACCCCCCCCTGTCTCTGTCCTCCTTTTTTTGATTTTTTTTTTGCTTTGCTTTTCTTATACTTCTTTTCCAGCTACAAAAAATGCTTTTGAAATGTAAATAAAGTTTTGTTGTTTCCTCAGCTGTAGCCTCCTCCAGCCCTGTTTATCAGGCAGACTTCAAAGTGGCACGCTGACATGTGGCGCTATCTCTCCGCTGCTCTGTGAAATAGGGTCACAGGCGGCGCTTGGCTCTCAGAACAACTTTCCTCTTTCATGTGAGATCGTGGTGGGTGAGGGGACCGAAAGGGGGCCATGCCAGCCACCCACTATCCAAACTCAGACAAACGCCGCGGCTCATCCACGGCTGCGTGTGTGTGACAGCAGTTAGCCCAGCCCCTGTGTAGACCAAGTGTATTGATCCCTCCTGTTGTTTTTGGTATTTTGTGATTTTCTTCACTGAGTTGCTCCCTCTGTCTGTTTCCCTCTCGTTTCTGTAGCGGTGGAGCCAGCTAGAGAGCGCCTGAAAGGCCTGTGCTGGATTTGGGGCGGCAGCTACGGCCAAACGTACACGACAGGAAGGAAACAATGACGGGTTAACAAGCCAGCAGGAGAACAGGAAGAATCAGAGGAAACGGTGTGATGTTAAGATTATACAGGACAAGTCTGAAGAGAGTTCATGTCAGCCACAAGTCCTCATCTAAGAACACCCTAAACAGCCCATCCATCTCTGTCATTTTAGTCCCTCTTCCTCCTGTCCATCCCCTTATTCCCCCAACGTCAGAGCCCAGATAAACCTCTCACACACGCGAGGGATCCAGGCAGCAGCTAAAAGAACAAGGGTGACGACGCAAGCTGTCGCCGAGCACAGGAGGGACACTCACTCGCTGCGGGGCCTTGACATAACAGTCGCCTTTAACTCAAGCACATGGGCTGTTGATGAAGAACGATGGCAGTGAGACTGGCAGGTGTCACTCCTTCATCTCGGCCACCCTCCCTCCCCCCAGCGGCTGTGGCTCGGACAGGTTAAGGTCGGTGTATCGGCATCCATCGCAGCATCTGGAGCAGCTGGCAGAGCAAGGAGAGTGGCAGTATGCAGGAAACTGACTTACCGGCCACAAATGCTTTCAAAGGTAAACACCGATAACGGTCTGAGTGGCTGCCTGTGGAGGTGTGGATGTGTCTTATGGTGCTAGAAGGAGAAACTCGGTTTAAGTCTCACATCACCAGTTCATAATAAAGAGTTTGGTGCTTTACTCGATACCTAAAAGGATGCAGACAGATGAAAAACAGGTGAACTGTAAAAAGCGGTGATATTCAAATATGAATTAAAGCCAACAGGAGATCTTAAAAACACTGAAAATGCAGTTAAAAAGATTTGAACCAGTTACTTTACAGCTGAGTCACTGATGGTTCCACATTATGCTACAGAGGTGATATCCTGAATTAGACGCTACAACTTTACCTGTAAAAGCTCTTGTTTGTTCACAGATTCTGCCAAAGTTAAGGTAAGTTAAACGAATCGTTCCATGAAATGTTTTCTTTTATGTGGAATCCTCTGAAATAGATCGGCACAGGTGTGATCAAAGTGACTGAAAGGTGCAGGTATGTTTTACTAGTATGATGCTTTTAAAGCCAGTTGCTGATTTGCAGCTGTTGGTGATAGCATAAAGGTATGAACGGCTGTGTCCAAATTCAGGGGCTGCATCCTACCATCAGCATTTTGAGGCTGGTGACATCACAGCGAAGTGACAAGGCTGTCCAAATTCAAAGGATACAGAAAATGCGTCCTCGTTTTCCACAAATCTTTAGGACGGGTCTGGTGTATCCTCATCGACTATCCCAGGATTCAGTGAGGGCCAGATAGTGATGGACGTAGTGGGAGAGGAATACAGCTTTTAATGTCACTATACTAAAATAAAGTATATTAAAAGCTTTAAGTGGTTGTGTTGTTAAGCTTTTTCCTTTGCAAATTTGTTCTTTAAATATTTTTTTGTCAAAAATTATAAGAAAAATACTCGAACAAGCTCCTATGGTGGGTCTCGTATATTGCTGCTAGTTTTAAAACCATACTATGCAACTTTTTCATATTTTTAAATCATCTTCTTGAGCCAGTATGTGCTAAAACGACCCTTTACAGCAGGGGTGTCGAACTCCGGTCCTCGAGGGCCGCCATCCCACATATTTTAGTGTTTTCCCTGTTTCAACACACCTGATTTCAGTCAGCAGGTGATTAACAGGCTTCTGGAGAGCTTGATGAGCTGCTGCACAGGTGAATCCACTTAGTTGGAACAGGGAAACAACAAAGAGGTGCAGGATGCCGGCCCTTGAGGACTGGTGTTTGACACCTGTGCTTTACAGGGTTAATGAAATGTCACTCAGACCCCCAATGCCCTCTGTGGCCAGAATACCGCATTTGCAACTTCAGAGTGGCAGTCCGCTCCCTGCTGGACTTAGTAAAGTAAAGCTGACATACCTGGTGCTGCAGTCTGCTTCCTGCATGTTTTAGATTTAGATTTGATTTAGTGATGAACCGCTCCTGTAGACACTAATGAAGGCTGAGGAGACATTTCAGCAGTTAGATTAAGGTGTTAAAAAGATGAACGCACAGGGAGGAGATAAGGTTCACTTTTGGTTCTATTAAACGGACACTAGGGGGTGCTAAAAGCAAGCCAAAACTGCCAAGTGTGCCTCTAACGTCTGTTTAACGCCATCATAGTTCCTAGGTGACCAAACATACTGTGAGTTATCGGTGGGAAAACGACGACCGTCCAAATTCACAGCCGCTGATGCTCTCAGTGTTTGAGTGTGATGTGGGGCTCCCTATGGCGCCTCCTCTTGGCCCTCAGATGTAATGAATCCAGCCCAATGAGGCTGTGAATGAACCAAGGCAGGGTGTCGGAGAATAGTGATTGCAGAATTTATTTACACACCAGGTGTCCCAGGATACAAGTAGGATCCAAAATCCTGATCAGGAAGCCTGACAACAGGTTGACCACATCTCAATGCCGTCCTGACAGCCGCCAGGAGCAACTCGCTCCTGAGGCTGTTCCCAAACAAAACAAAAATCACACCTGAGCTGCCACGAAGCCCATTAAATACAAGCCCCGCCCCTTAATTATCCCCGGAGAAAACATGTCATCATCTTTTAAATGCTCCTACTTTCACTCCCTGTGGACATATAACCACATTCTCATACATTTTCCCATGATTTACATTCATTTAGATAACGTGACCAAAGCCATACACGTGAATTAATGTTTGTTTTAACCATTACACAGCGGGATGCGAACAAGTGTGCACCCTTGTCCTGTCCCGCACAGAAGGGAGGGAGAATGCGGGTGATCTAAACAGTTGTGTAGTGTAAACGGAACGAGCAGGTTACTGGCTGACCATGTATGTGCGTGTAGGTGTATACATGTGTGTGCGAGGGTCACTCTTAACAGGGATGGGTCTGCCCCATCACATCGAGGAAGAACTCGACCTACGTGGACTGGATAGGACAAGCACTCCCAAGAGTGCTGCTCCTGGATTTGGACAAAGTTTAAGCCTGAAAACATATAATTTGAGACGTTCCCAACCAGTCACCAACAGTCACAGACTTAGGTTTGACAGCTTTAAGTCTAGTTCTAATGTTTTAATATTGAAAGGCTAATTTCATAGGAACACACCAAACACACAGCGTGTAATTCTGTTTGAATGACTCTCTCCTGAGCTGCTGTGTTAGTCTGTGGATTAAAATAAATACATAACCACGATAGTGAGTCACTCACGTATGTCTCTTCCATATGATGAGTACGGGAGTGTCATGTGTTGTTTTTATTTGCTCACTGTTTTAATCTAATGTTAATTATAGAAAACTGTTCACTCGTCATTTTTCTACAGCATGTCACATTTTCAGTTGCTTTTTTTCTCGGTGCTCGTGTTACAGTCACTCAAACATGGGAAGGAATTTAAAAGGAATGCAAACTTTCTTTCTATAAATATCCAAAGGTAATCCAGGCTTTAGAAGCGCCCCCTTGTGGTTTGTTCCAGTATGTTTAAAGTCCTGTCCACACGACATTTTCCTAAATAAAAGATACGATTAAACCTCTGGTAAATTTTCTAGTCGTAACCTTCTGTTGATTAACTCATTTCTAACCTTGCTGTTGGATGTTCGGACCTTTATTTTTCTAAACTATTCAGCTAAATAAACACCAGGATAATGTACAGTAAGTGGGCGGGACTAATAGACCCACATCCATAGCTTTCAAGTCTCCCGTTTTGGCCAGGAAACTCCCGTATTTTACCAGTTTTTCCCACTTTCTTGTTCCCGTGTTAGTATTCTCCCAGAAATTACCCACATTATGTCCCCTCCCCTTTCATCGAGACCGGAGCTTCACTAGAAATACAGATCACACATCTTTGTTGTGATATCTGCAACTTGGATTGCAGGCCCATGTGACCCAGCTATGTACTCAGATTCTATGGATTACAACTGAAAATGTGCATTTTTCTCCTTCTACTAGTCGTCGACAGTCACAGCCCAGTGAGACACTGGGTTCTTTGGGGTTATTTAGTGGTTGACGTGCCTCGTTAGATGAATTATGTAAAACTTGGAGACCCCTTGACTTTTCATCAAGCACCATGGGGTTAATTAGCTGCTGTTAGCATGCTGAAAGCTGAAGCATCAGGTGAGCACAGTCTTGACTTAAATGTTAAAACAAAGAAACAGCTTCTTTGAGTTGTGTCACCCAGTAAGGACCTCTCAGTAGAGTCTGGAGAGGCTCCTTTCAGGATGAAGTGGTCCTCTGGTGAGCAGCTGCTTCAGCAAATAACTCAGACCTATGCAGTTAATACACCTCTGAGGGTGACTGATGGCCTTTTCTACATCTTTTTCATTGTATCGCCTCTCAGTCTGGATTTTCCTTGTGCTCGTTTCGCATGGTGCTATTTTCTCTCTGATTGCCGAGTCCTTCTGTGATGTTTCCATTGGCAATGTTACCAGAGCACACGCAGAACTGGGCCACCGTTTGCCACTGATTTGTCAAAGCAATTTGACTTGCTGCTCAGGACAGCTCGATGGCTTAAAGATGGCTCTGAGGGCAGGGAGCGGCTGACAGAACTTTGTTCTCATGGAGATGATTCACCAGGACAGAAATCCCAGTGTGGGAACTTAAAGAGAATCACACTGATGGCCTGACTCAGCCATGGACAGATCGACTCATAAGTCAGCAGGCTGCTCTCTGGTCCTCCCTCTGAGCTAACACAGTCTATTTGGAATTGTGTGTGTGTGTGCGTGTGTGTGTGTGTGTGTGTGTGTGTGTGTGTGTGTGTGTGATGATCAGGCTTTTAGTCTGACTGTAGATAAGTCTGAGCTTCCTGCTGTCATCATTACTGTAGTAAACTCCTGCATCTATGAAGAAATCTCTTCTGAGCGGGGCTTTCTCTACTCTCAGATCACTTGTATTACATAATTTATCAGCTGTGTGTGTGTGTGTGTGTGCGTTTGGGTTCAGTCAGGTCAGTCTCTGCTAAGGCCTTGAGGGGGTAAAGAAGGGAATGAAGTCATC
Source organism: Aphyosemion australe (assembly GCA_006937985.1). Lineage (NCBI taxonomy): Eukaryota > Metazoa > Chordata > Actinopteri > Cyprinodontiformes > Nothobranchiidae > Aphyosemion > Aphyosemion australe. The sequence continues at coordinate 4,804,126 of SSNS01000010.1, read as the reverse complement.
GAGCGATAGTAAACAAGCACAGCAACATTCAGCAGTAGGCAGACACCGGTGGTCGATAGCTGCAAGGCTAATGCACGGTTTTGTTTACTGCACAGGGTTCATGTCGGGTAAAACGGTCACACACACACACACACATACACACACTCACACGCCTACGTAAACAGTCTGGCCTTCCACGTGTCCCTGCTTTGTCTGTGTGAGTCTGTGGTTGGCGTAGTGGTTTCCACAGTGAGCTTGTAACTGTATGTGTTGGGATTTTTATGGAGGGAAGCACGTGTGTGACCACAGTGGTTTAAACATTATATCAACACCATAAATCACACTCACAATCACTACACGTGATCAAATGGCACCAACACTTTCTAAATTTTAAACATTTTTCAACACAATTTTTAGTTAATATGAAAGTTCCATCCATCCATCCATCCATCCATCCATCCATCCATCCATCCATCCATCCATCCATCCATCCATCCATCCATCCATCCATCCATCCATCCATCCATCCATCCATCCATCCATCCATCGTCTTCCGCTTATCCGGAGTCGAGTCGTGGGGGCAGCAGCCTAAGGAGAGAGGCCCAGACTTCCCTCTCCCCAGCCACTTGGGCCAGCTCTTCTGGGGGGATCCCAAGGCCAGCGGAGAGACATAATCTCTCCAGCGTGTCCTTGGTCTTCCTGTGGGTCTCCTCCCGGTTGGACGTGCCAGGAAAACCTCACCAGGGAGGCGTCCAGGAGGCGTTCTAACCAGATGCCCGAGCCACTTCGACTGTCTCCTCTCGATGTGGAGGAGCAGCGGGTCTACTCCGAGCCCCTCCCAGATGACCGAGCTTCTCACCCTATCTCTAAGGGAGAGCCCAGCTACCCTGCAGAGAAAACTCATTTCGGCCGCTTGTATCCATGATCTCGTTCTTTCGGTCACTACCCAAAGCTCATGACCATAGGTGAGGGTAGGAACGTAGATCGACCGGTAAATCGAGAGCTTTGCCTTCTGGCTCAGCTCACCATGACAGACCGGTACAACGCCCACATCACTGCAGACGCAGCATCAATTCGTCTATCGATCTCCCGATCCATCTTTCCCTCACTTGTGAACAAGACCCCGAGATACATGAACTCCTCCACTTGGGGCAGGACCTCGTCCCTGACCTGGAGAAGGCATCCTACCCTTTTCCGACTCAAGACCATGGTCTCAGATTTAGAGGAGCTGATTCTCATCCCAGCTGCTTCATACTCAGCTGTGAACCGCTCCAGTGAAAGCTGGAGATCCCGGTCTGATGAAGCCAACAGGACCACATCATCTGCAAAAAGGAGAGACTCAGCAGAGACCTGAGTCTCTGCTTTTTGCAGAATATGAAGGTTCTGCAAAACAAAAGCCAAATATTAAGTAGTTGCATCCTCTGTCCCTGTCTATGTTATAAAATGTTTATTATAAGAACTGGGCTGTCTTTTTGGTAATAAGCACACCTGTTTTTTCATACAATATTTACCTCCTGTTTGGTTTTAATGCTATAAGTTATGGGAAATTATGAGACATCTGGCTTCAAATGCTTTCTTGGTCAAATACAATCTTCTAGAAAAACAGAAAAACCCAAACCTACAGAAGCCTGTAACAGACCAACGTTAGCCCATCTAAATCCTGGACAGAATCCTGAAAGATCTGGTTACTGATAATATTTAGTGGACACAAATTATTAAAAGTTTATCACATAAGGCTGAGCGCTGTGATTGGCAAGACACAAAGCTGTTCAGGCCAGTGGTAGACCTTCTGAGGCTACAATCGAGTGTGGCTAGACCGACCTGTTTGCTACTGCTACTATTGATCTACATTTCTAGGCTAAAAGTTTAACAGCATTTTTTAAAAGTTAATTAAAATAAAGGCTCAAAAAGAAAATCTGGATCATTGTCATAGTCTGATTGCCAAATTAGAATGACTTCAGTCTTTTCACTGAGATGATTGACATTTAAATTTATTGTAATTATTCAGTAGGGATGCTCCGATCCGTTTTTTGCTGCCCATCACTGATACCGATGATATGGATTGGCTATAAATTTTTCTATCTAGTTATGATGACTACATGGTCTGGGAAAAAAGGAAACATAACATCTATTTTAGACAAAACATGCGTTTACTTTTTCAAGAGAAAACATACAAGAAAACCTTGCAGCACAATCAGTGTGTTTTTCTGACCACAATGTGAAAAACTCCTACTCACAAACCAAGTTTTAGAACTGAAGCGGCCTCTTGGATGAGAGGCAAAACGTCTTTAGGATAACAAGAAAAATCCATTTCCATGTCCAGTCTGACACCACTGTGCTGCAGCACAAAGCAGCACCTGTTCAGTCAAGAGGACAACAGTAAAACACTTAAGTGTAGCTGCTATCAGTAACAGTCTAACAGATTTAAAACATCAAAGCTCTCAATATTATAAATAGAACAAAATGCAAAAAAATATATATCCCATCTCATCTTGTGGTGTTTTGACTTATTAATAATATTAGATTTATTTACCTTCCTACCTACCTACCTACCCATAAAAGCTCTTAGTGGGCGGAACCCGGTGTCCTCCACTACAACGTAACGCTGCTCATCCAATACTTTAATTATTTTTCAGTCACGATCCTACAGACAAGTGTAAGTGAGTGTAGCTGTGTTAGCTGACTTTTGCTACTCCGGGTGTCTTTTTATTTTTGCAGTGAAAACTCACCTCACTCTGCACAGAGTTTTTTCTTTCAAAGTCCTGTAAAATCTACCGTTGACGCACTTTAACGAGCTTCCCCCTCTAAGTGTTTTTTCATTGAAAGTTTACATCACTTTCACAAAGTAAAAGTTCGGCAGACGTGTTTGTTTACTTTTTTGCCGCTGCGCACCTGTGCAGTGCGAAGGAAGGAGGGAAGGAGGCGCAATGTTTCACACAGGGTATCTGCTGGCGGCAAAGGATGAGTGACAGATGACCAGCTGGTTTTATCGGCATTGATTGAATTTGCAGATCGGCCGATTTTGACCACTGGCTGATTGATTGGAACATCCCTATTACGCAGTGCTTTAAATGGCTGTACTTTAAAATTTATTTCAAAAAATTGTTACTTGACTGACGAGTGTCCTAGAATAGAACCCTGAGGAACTCCACATGTAAACAGTCCTCCAGCTTGTCTTGTTTTGTCTCTAACTCTGATAAGTGGATACTGGGATCTACAGTGTCAAAAGCTGCAGCTGTAAAAGCAAAAACAATGAACATAAAATGAAAGGTACTGTCTATTTTTTCTGAAATAATTTTGCCATATTGCTTCAAATGCTCATACCAATGGCAATTGATAAATTAAATATTTTGTCAAAAAATGCAGTTTTAATCGCCTCTGAAAAGTACAATCCTGGAAAACCTCAGCCAATCACTCAGTGTGTTTACATGTGCATCAGAAAACCAAACTATTGCCCTAAATAGACTGAATGTCAGTTTTTTTAAATGTGTTAGTCTTGCTGAAGGCAAACTGGTTCTAATCGAGCTGAAGCACCCATATAATGTAGTAGGAGCCCGACTTCATCTGCATGCATTCGGCTCAGTCGAGCTGGTGTCAGCTACTTCCGGAAGTGACAAGACCGCAGTAGCGGTCTTCTGATGATGTCATCACCACAAAGTAACACGCGTAACACCATCAAACAGTACAGTACGTACAAAATCAGTGGTTCTGCAGCCTTCTACGATTTCTTGTCTTCTGCAGAATCGGGCCACTTTGGGATAGTGAACCGTTGGAGAGTGTTTGCTGTCACATTTGGGGGGGTGGGGGGGTGGGGGTGGGGGGTTCAACAAAGCAGAAGTTCAGTTACGTTCAGACTGTAGCAGCTTAGCACAGCTGTGTGTTGGCTTCAGATTCCTTTATTGTCATTTGCTGTCAGGCGAGTGTACAGGAATGAAATTTCAGGAACTGAAAAATCCTGAATACCTTTGACTTCTAACTGGGAAATTTTTACAGTAAATCTAACAAGTGAATTTTTTTAGTTGTAATAAAAAAAATCTTACGGTTGATTTTCAGAAAAGTAACTTTGCCGAGTCAGTTTTAGTCCCAGCCTGCCTCTTTTGCATTCCCCTTGTCTTCTCCTTTTCTACTTTGACACATTTTCTCAAATTTTCCCTCCCTCTGCGGTCACCTTTTTCCATCCATCTCTATTTATCTCACTCTGTCTCTTGTCCCCTCCTCCCCCCACTCTGATGTTGCGGTCTCCCACCGCAGTCAATCCATATTGAGCTGTACTAATGTGGAGCTCTCTTCCATCCATAATGTGACTGACAGCTCCTGGCCATTACAGCAGAACTTCACAGCTCTTTAGCTGTCTGCTAACACCTGCTAAAACCTCAGACACAATGCTGGATGTTTGACTCTCTGCCTCTACCCTGTACCCCACATATGTAAATTCAAGACAAATTACCCCCCCTCCCCCCAACACACACACACACACATGACCAAACAAAAAACACTGAAACCTGCCCCAACACATCCTGTATCAGTGTGTTATGAGAAACTGATTTCATTTTTTAGTTTGATTCAAGTTGAAACAATATTTCTTAAAAATCTTTCTCACAATAGTTTTCAGTACAAATTTCCCCAAGACAATCACTGTGCTAATGTCTTTAGGCTTTTTAGAATTCATCACACTAGTTTCTTTAATTCCTTCTCTGCAAAAGGAGCTTTCTACAGAACAAGTGTAGGCAGGGGGAAAAAATCATCTTCACCCCCCTGGGACCCAAAGTGCTGGGAAAAATGAGTTTTATGAACAAGATCATAATGTTAAAAACAATCAGGAGATAATAGCACACATGCTTAAGGCAGTCAATTCAAGTTTTATGATCTGCTGTATTAAATTTCTTAGGAGAGAAAGAAAATATTCTCCAGCATCTAATGTTGATACTACATACTCGGGCTAAATCCAGTACTTTCAAAAGGAATATATAAAGCAAACACAAAAGCCCCAGGCAGGTGATGAAAAGGCATGTTCAGAAGTCATGGGAACATGAATGGAGACTGTCTCTCCTCTAAGGTTGAGCATGTGTAAAAGAGAAAGTAGCAATCTGTAATGGTGGTAATGGTCATCCCTCCTCCTGTGGGCAAGGTGGTCTGTCCAAAACGTCCTCTGTGAAGGTTTTTGTTACTTTGCTGGTCTGGAGCATACAAGTGTGTGTTAACACAATGACAAGATGGAAAGAAAGCTGACTTAAACATCTGCAGGTGTTAACCTGGTAAGTGTTAAAGGTAATTTCCAAATGATTTTGAGAGAGGAGAATTATTCTTTGTGGCCCTTGAGGGATTTTGCTAAGATATCAGCGTATTGCGACTATTTTGGAAGTGAGTGATGTCACTGATCAGCCAAAAAGGCACCAACAGCAGCAGAGGATAACAAAATGTACATCATAAACATTGTAGACATCTTAGACATCATAGATGTCATAGAGATCATAGACGTCATAAACAACATAGACATATTAAACGTCATAGACATCATAAAACGTTAGAGATCATAGACATGCACAACAAAATAGACAGACTTTATAAATATCAGATATAAACATCATAGATGTTATAGACATCATAGACATTATAGACGTCATAATTGTGAAAGACATCATACACATCATAGATATAAACATCATAAACATCATAGACATTATAGACGTCAAAGACATCATAGATGTCATAGATATGATAAACATCATAGTTGTCATAAACAACATAGACGTCATAAACAGCATAGACATAATAAAAATCCTAGATGTCATAGACATCATAAAACATTACAGACATCATAAACGTCATAAACATCATAATCAACATAGACATCATAAATATCAAAGACATCATAGATGTTATAGACATCATAGACTTCATAAACATAAACATCATAGACAACATAAACATCATAAACATAAACATCATCAATATTAATGAAACGAAATAAACATCACAGACATCATAGATGAGAAAGACATTATAAACATAATAGATATAAACATCATAGACATTATAGACATCATAGAGATCATAGACATCATAAGCAACATAGACATAATAGACATTATACACTTCAGACCTTGTAGACATCATAAAACATCAAAGAGATCATAGACATCACAAACATAATAGAAATCATAGACTTCACAAACATCATAGATATAAACATCATAGACATTATAGATGTCATAGACATCATAAACATCACAGACATCATAGATGTCAGACATAAAGATCATAGAGATTATAGACATCATAGAGATCATAGACCTAGATATCATAAAAATCGTCGAGATCATAGATGTCATAAACAACATAGACATTATAAAATTCTAGATGTCATAGACATCATAATCAACATAGACATTATAGACATCAAAAACATCATAGACATCATAAACATCATAGATAAAAAGAAAAAATAATCATCATGAACATAATAGACTTCAACAACATTATAAACATCAAAGAAGTCATAGACGTCTTAGATGTCATAAACATCAAAGAGAAAAATAAACCTCATAGTTATAAACATCATGAACATCATAGACAAAATAGACAATAAACATCATAGACATTATAGACATCATGAACATCATAGACATCATAAACATCATACACTTCAGACCTCATAGACATCATAAAACATCAAAGAGATCATAGACATCACAAACATAATAGACATCATAGATTTCATAAAAATCAGATATAAACATCATAGACGTCATAAATATCATAAACATCATTGACATTATAGATGTCAATAGCCATAAACATCCTAGACATCATAAAACATTACAGACATCATAAACGTCATAGATATCAAAATCAACATAGACATCATAAACATCATAGACATTAACATGCAGGCTGAACTTGAAAAAATTCTCTATACCTATTTCCTGCATTAGCTTCTGATAGAAAATAGACAGAAAAATGCTTGGTTAAGAAAATCCTGACAGATCTATGTCTCACTGTCACTTAACATCTGTCACCCATCTTGGCTCACGACGGGGAAGGCTGTTGTTGGTTTAGCGTCCAGGAAACAGCAGAGAACGTCTCGACTAGTAGAAGATAACCGTTAGCATTAGCACATACTTACCAACCCTCCTGATTTTTCCGAGAGACTCCTGAATTTCAGCGCCCCTCCCGAAAATCTCCCGGAGCCACCATTCTCCCGAATTTCTCACGATTTCCACCCGGACAACAATGCAAATTTATGCCTAAGTAACACCGCTGCTGCTGTCTGTGTTCCAGCGGCAGCGCACATGCTGCTCAGCAAACCATCTTCAGCAGCTTCCAGCACAAACGTAGCACTAACCATTCGTGGGTGGGAAGGTAACTTCACTCAGCTCTGCTCTGAACTTCCTGCTGCGGGAGCGCGCAGTGCTCAGCCACTCATTGAGGAAGTAAATGATTAGAACTAAGATCGACGAGGCTAAATTAAAATATATTCGCGTTATTAACATGTTTCTTATCAGTGAAAAAGCCATGAATTTGGGCAGATAAATGAAAGAATTGACGGTTTTTAACACGGTTAAGACGAATGTATTAAAGTCAATTACGTTCTCTGCTGCCTGGTTCCTGCTTTTTAAACCAACAGCATAACAGTTTAAGCCCATCTAAAGGTTTATGAGCATCACTGTTGATACTCAAGAGCAGAGCTAAGTTATTTAAACTCTGTGGGCTCATGAAACTCACAACACTGCAGGTCTGTGGAAAAACATTGCTGCATTTTAACAGGTGGATTTGGCCAAAATATACACTGCTCACAAAAATTAAAGGAACACTTTAAAGAACCACATTAGATACATCAGATCTCAATATGAAGTTGGATATCTATACAAATAACGACAGGGCAATGTCTTAGGAACAAAAGGATGCCAAGTCTTTTAATGAAAATAAAAGTTTTCAGCCTACAGTGGTCTCAATTATGTAGACACCCTAAAATCAGAGTGAAATGAAGATGTGGCAGGCTAGTCCATTATTTCAAAAACTTAATTTCTGCAACTCAAAATTTTATGTATCTTGTGTGGCCCCCACGAGTTTGCATGCTTGACAACGTCGGGGCATGCTCCTAATGAGACAACGGATGGTGTCTTGTGGCATTTCCTCCCAGATCTGTGTGAGGGCATTCCTGAGCTCTTGTACAGTCTGAGGAGCAACCTGGTGCCGCCTAATGGACCGAAACATAATGTCCCACAGATGTTCTATTGGGTTTACGTCAGGGGATCGTGAAGGCCATTCAATTGTTTCAATTCCTTCATCCTCCAGGTACTGCCTGCATACTCTTGCCACATGAGGCCGGGCATTGTCGTGCATTAGGAGAAAACCAGGACCTACTGCATCAGCGTAGGGTCTGACAAAGGGTTCAAGGATTTCATCTGGATAACTTATGGCAGTCAGAGCACCATTTCCTAGGCAGTAGAGGTCTGTGTGTCCCTCCATGGATATGCCTCCCCAGACCACCAAGCCTGTCATGTTGAACGACGTTGCAGGCAGCATAACGTTCTCCTTGTCTTCTCCAGACTCTTTCACGTCTATCACAGGTGCTCAGGGTGAACCTGCTCTCGTCTGTAAAAAGTACAGGGCGCCAGTGCCGGACTTGACAATTCTGGTGTTCTTGAGCAAATGCCAGTCGAGCTCTACGGTGCTGGGCAGTGAGCACAGGGTCCACTACAGGACGTCGGGCCCTCAGGCCATCTTCATGAAGTCTGTTCCTTTTTTTTTTTTTATTTAACCTTTATTTATCCAGGTGAACTGTTTGAGAACCACTTCTCATTTACAAACATGACCTGGCCAACAGGCTGCATAAATAAGTAAAACAGTGAATGCATACAATATAAAACATAGCACAATGTGTTCCTGATTGTTTGGGTAGAGACATTCACACCAGTGGCCCTCTGGAGGTCATTCTGTAGGGCACGAGCAGTGCTCAGCCTTGCACAAAGGAGCAGGTATCGGTCTTGCTGATGGGTTGTGGACCTTCTACGGCCCTGTCCAGCTCTCCGAGAATAACCGCCAGTCTCCTGAAATCTCCATGTTCTGGAGATTGTGCTGGGAGACACATTAAACCTTCTTGCTGCAGCACGTGTGGATGTGCCATCCTGGAGAAGTTGGACAACCTGTGCAACTTCTGCAGGGTTAAGGAATCGCCTCATGCTGCCAGTAGAGATAATTACTCAAGCCAAAACTAGCACGAGTGGAAAACCAGCCAAAAAAGATCAAGAGGGAGAAACTTGAAATGACCTCCACAAGTCAAACCAGTCCTGTTTTGAGGGTTTTGTAATTGTTGCCACTTTAGTGCACCTGTCGTTAAGTCCATGAACACCAATACAGCTGAAAGTGATTAACAATGCCCTCAGCTGCTTAATCAACCAGACAATTATCAGACAGGTTTAATTGATTTCATGCCAGGCCCAATAAAAAAAAGTGTTCCTTTAATTTTTGTGAGCAGTGTACAAGACACTAAGTTGGAAGTCTGATAACTCAAATAGGCTAAAAAAAAAACATTTTCTTGTATTTCTATTTAAATAATGTGTAGAATAGACTGTATGCTCCCTAAGTGTCCATTCTGTTAAAGGGACTATGTGGACTTTGAAATTTGTATGCTCGCGATTGCCCCCTCAGGCCAAACGTGTAACTGCAGCTTCAATAGTAAGCTCGTGCACGAGGCATACATGCTGTAAGTGCACACTCCTGAATGAAAACAACAGCTGAGTCATTCCTGTTGCTGATGGCTCTTCTAAATTGTCATTCAAATCTGCCTCCACACAATCAGCAATGTCCAATACAGAATATAATATAATATAATATAATATAATATAATATAATATAATATAATATAATATAATATAATATAATATAACATAATAGAATAGAATAAAATAGCCTTTATTGATTTTGTACAGGGTACAGTGTAATTGGAGTGCCACTCCCTTTGGTGCAAAACGTAAAAGAATACAAAAAATAATGCAGAAATAATATAAATAAAAAATCAACAATAATATGTGCAAATATACACAGAGTAGCAGCATTAGTTGGGTTCTGTGCAGGTCACTATTGTAAGCAGAATTTTAGCATATTGAGTGAAAAATAGCACATATAATTGTTAGCCTATATAATAATTATAATTGTTATATAATTATAATTGTTATAGTTGTCAGCTTCATCCAGGCCAATGCAAGGAAGTTGGTCAACCTTATCATGTGATGCACACCTATTACACAAGACAAATACATTTTATATAATTAGTGAATAGAAAGTGAGAGTGGGGATGTTACTATGGTATTAAAAAAAACAATAATAAAACATACCTTATTGATATTGGAGATACATAATCTGAATCATACGGGTCTAAAGCTCCTTCCTTCTCTTTCCAGCTCTAATCTGGAAGTAAAAACAGCAGCAAAACATGATTATATACACCAGGCAGGGTTTCCCCCAGAAAATTTGCAAAGCCCGGTGGTAGACAAGCCCCACGGGCGACCCACGGTGTTTTTGTGTAAAAAAAAAAGTTGGTGTTATTAACCATTTATTAATAATACTTATTTGTCTTACAAAAAGGCACAATCTTGAAATATGGTTTTACCAGACACAAAAAATACAATTCAGATAATGGAAAATACACCTGACCTCTCACCCTGTTCACTTATCCATAGTAAGATGTTGCTATTGTGCTTTTGTATCACCAGAGGCTGTTAAAGTCAGACTTGCAGGTTAAAGACTCATATTCGTTTTAAAGGTGTGCTTCACTGAAAAAACATTTTTTTATGATCATTTCTGATTATAATCAATCACTCTGAGTTTTTCATGCAGGCTGAACGTGAAAATAGTCTCCTACACCTATCTCCTGCATTTACTAGGGTTACAGCTATTTAATATTTTAGTATTCGAATATTCTACCGAATCCTCTGTCAATTCATCAAATATTCTATTTGAAGACCTTTCAAAATGGAGGAAAACAATTCTAATGAGTTTGTGTTTCAAAATCTAACGTCAAGTAGAAATGTTACTAATTTCTACTAGTAACAATGTAATTGTGTCAGTTTTTTCTAAATATACACGGATTGACAATAATCCAACCTAAAATTATATTCAAAGATACCGGTAGATATGTTTGTAAATTACATGCTATAATGGCCTGCCGTATGTGCAGCGTCACACTGAGCCGCAGTAATGACTCCAGGTATTAGCTGCGTCCCTGCTCCACACCGCTGCAGCTGCTGCAGACATCTACATAAACAGGATGATGGGGATTTTTCTTTCAGTTGAAGAGTTTATTCAGTCTTAGTTTAATGTGAACACGATTAACTTGTTTTTTTCCGGTCCCTACTTGACGCGAAAGTTAGCTTGCGTGCTACGTATTAGCTATGTCTATGGTATTAGCATTAGCCTACCTGGTCGTGGATTCGGCTGGCTGAAGCGGTTTCCTGTTCAAGCATAAAGTTGTGCTGTTATGGTAAGACAACTCCGTTTAACAGTGGAGACACTCGACCGTGTTTTCACTTCTTCTGAGTTTGAAATGGTCCCAAACTTTAGACCACTTTTGCCTTTTGCGAGAGTTTTTGTCTTTATCGTTTTCTCCATCACCGGTGATATCCACCATGTGCGCCAGTAAAATGTGTCCGTGTAAATTAGAGTCCGACTGCGGTGCGCATTTAACAACGCCTCGAATCAGTAAATAATAATGATTTGAGGAATTTCTTTAATCGAAACATTCGAGTATTTGTTTCAGCGCTAAATTTAACATTTTAAATGTTAGTTTGGTGCATTAAACAAAACTTTAAAATAAATAAATAAGTGACGCTTAGCCTGGCGGGGGGGGGGGGGCACGCAAAGCCTGGCGGCCCGCCAGGCTAAAATAGCGCTGGGGGAAACCCTGCCAGGGGTCCTCAAATAGATTTGTTCAAGGGCCAGATTTTTTTCCAGCCGTCACTGTGAGGGCCAGATGCTCTTCTAAAATAAATAAAAATTCTAAAATGCATTTTAAATATAATGTGTGTATATATATATATTTATATATATATAAGTAGAACATGTATTTTCACTATTCTTGATTCAGTAATATTTGGGGGCCAGGTTGAAAGGTCTGGCGGACCAGATGTGGCCCATTTATGGTTCACTGGTGTAGCGAGTTGTGAGAAACATGTTCAGCATCTGTAGGATCTGAGCTTCGTCATGGGCAGGGATGTCACTAGGATTGAGAGATAGGGGGTCTTAGCCCCAGGAGCTTGCCGTTGAACTTTTTTTGTCACACCCTCCAAAGACTTCGTCAATTAATTCATTATTTGAATAACATTTAACAGAACCTGTAATTTTATCACTTTCTTTTCCTTCCCTGCCTTCTTGCAATTTCTCTCTTCTTTTTTTATCAAAAAATAACCTTAAATCAGTTCATTATCGTGGTCTATGTTGAAGAAAGATGTTATCTATATCTATTAAAAATGAGATATGTTATATTTCCAAATAAAGCTATTAATTTCAGTCTACTGCTCTTAACGGGGAAATGGTGTGGTCATTTATTTAATTAGTTTAATTACAACTAGCTTAGTTCAAAATCCTCCTGAAACCTGACAATAAAGAACAAATGAATGTTTGTCAAAACTTTACTCCATCAAATTAGTTGAGAGTTTTAATATATAATTAACATTAAGTGCAATTTAACTGTTTTAGGAATGGGAAAGGTGTCTTCTTTTTGGGAAGTCAAAACACACACACACACACACACACACACACACACACACACACACACACACACACACACACACACACACACACACACACACACACACACACACACACGTTTCAAAGCATCAACCTGGTGAACTTTATGAAAGAAAACAATCAGCAGAGTTACAGGCTGGTATGAATGATTAATAAAATATCTAAACATGCTCACATTTAGCACTAGCGGAAATAAGACCAACCTCTATACTGTAACAGGGNTAACAGCAGTCTAAACACACTTTACATTAGAACTATTCAGAAAAGTGTTCACATGAAATCATTCCTGTTGTTCTTGTGAGACTGCTGTCAGATCTCTTGACTACCCGGCGTCTCTTCTCCGGTTTGTCATAGCCAACAACAAAGTAGGATCACGTGTTCCTCTCTGGGTTTTTTCACAATAAAATGAAAAGAAAGCACAAATAAGGTTTGTACTGACAACAAGAGAAAATTAAATACGTAGCTACAAGAGCGATGTTTAGAAAACGCACCTCCAGAGTGAGAGAGCGTGCGGCTGCGAGCGTCGGTACGGTTTTCACCGCCTCCCCAGTAGGGATGTGAATCTCCACCACTGAGGCCGATTCGATACGTATCTCGATACGCTACTGGCGATACGATACATTAACGATACGGTAAACCCTCTGGCGATACGATTCGATACGATTCATCCCTGCTGACGATTCTTTAATGATTTGAAAACGATTTTCGATTCGATACATTTCATGATGCTATTTTAAACGATTCAACACATTAAAAAGATTTTCCAGCCCACATCTGATTTTTAAATATCAAAATGATTTTCCCTCTCCTCTGTGAAGGATGTATTTGATCCTCTATTGTTTTTGATTAATCAATAAATTCAACATTAAAAGACAATGCACATCATCAGTGATATTTTACATAGTATACATAACATTATTGCTACAATACTTGAAATAAGGGGGTTGACACTAGGTTTAGACAGAAAAATAAACCAACAGAATCAGAAAATTATTAGAGTTCATCATTTTTCAATTATTTGGAATTATTATGAAACAGTAAAAATTTGAAAACACTTCTAAATATGGTAATGATCCATATGTGGCAATATTAAAAGCTGTTGTAGCCTAATGTTACTGTTCCTTTAAGAGAAAAGTCCAGGCTGAGATGTGAGTTTATCGCAGCTGTTTATTGAACTTCTCTGAACTAAAATGTCATTCTGTCTGTTTAGTTCTGCACAAATGTTACAATAATAAGGAATTATCTTAAATTACCTCACACAAAGCTTTAGTTGTGTAGATCAAAAAGAATGCTCGGAAGAATACGCTGCTGCAGAAACTGGTCACACGGACTTTAGAAAGTTTTATTTTGACAAGACAGGAAGCACGTACGTCGGTTAATATTGTCCCACGATGGTTTTTCTAACTGCGGCGGCGCACCACCTGGCCTCCGCTAAAAGAGAAGGACGGTGCGTTCAATGCGCCTCAAAAAACGAGGACATAGCAGGAAAACAATGAAGTAATCGATGTAACCATGGTTTTAACCGATGAGAGACACGTACGGGAAGATACGATGCGATACAGCCGTCAGTTATAACCGATGCGCGCTGAAGCTACCGGTGCAGTCGCATCGCTAACGTCATGAACGAACCACCGGCTCAGATCGGTGAATCTCTCCATCCCTACTCCCCAGGGATGTGAATCCCAGAAGGATGTGGCTGAAAAGTCTTAACTTAAAAACCACCACAAACTTTATTTGTGCGTTCCTTTCATTTTATTGTGAAAAAACCCAGACAGGAAACCCGCATCCTACTTTTTTGTTGGATATGACAAACCTCCGGAGAAGAGACGCTGGGTGTAACGTCCCAAAAGGCCATGTTTATTTCATCTAAATGAAAGGAGTTCACTTTTACCGTACAGGCCTGAATCATGCGGTCAGACAATTTGATATCGTGGTGCGGAGAGACATTAAATCTAATCGCGCCCCACTTTTCAAATCATGCCCCAATTTCATTAACTTATCCTGTGGCATAACAGAAGTCATCAAGACGCTGGGATGACGCAAGACCTTTCCTCTATCGTCTTTGAATAAAGTTTATCTTTCCTGCCTCATGAAAGACTTTACAAGTTAGGTATAAGTTACATATAATCATATGTGTTGAACTGACAATATGTTGGAATCTGTTTTAATAATTCATCCCTATAGATAATTTAAACATAGACTCAAACATATTGTCGCTTCAACACATATTCCTACTCTCTCTGCGGTGAAAACCGTACCGACGCTCGCAGCCACACGCTCTCTAACTCTGGAGGTGCGTTTTCTAAACATCGCTCTTGTAGACACAAATCT